>CM043321.1:20461590-20929090 GCA_023736055.1 Quercus glauca | reverse complement strand
ACTAGAAAAGAATGGCTCTGATACCATAAGGGCAAAAGTGCACAAGACATGGGATTGTTCATTGTCAAGTTGTTTATCAATTTTTAAAAGTAACATTTCTTGTTTTAAGTCAAAGTTATCATTTTAAACATTTTTTAAATCACTTTTTTATCTCAATGATTTCTTTCTTAATAATAATAATTTCATGTTGTAAATCATTAACAGTTATCTCTTTGGACTTCTTTTTATTAAATCTTTCCAAAGTTATATATATATATATATATGGAAAAACTTAAATATAGTATCTTAATTCTTAAATGCCCCTTTTAAAATTCACCCACTTGTACACTTACTTAAGTTTACAAACGGCATTTAGTTCTCTCTCTTTTTTCTTTTCTTTTTTCCTATTATAGCCATTGAGTTCTCACATGAGAAAACCCTACACCCAAACTTATCCAAACTTCTCTCACACCCAGCTCCTCTGAATTCTCTCTCACTTTCTTTTCTAACTCACTTTCTTAGATTTGTTGGCTAACACTAAACTTTTGCACCCAGCTCCTCCAAATTCTCTCTCTCTCTCTCTCTCCCTCTCTCTCTCTCTCTCTCTCTCTGATTAATAAGTTGGCTGGCACTAAAGAGAATCGTTAGTATGTATTGGCTAGTTCTGATTATGGCTTTTCAATTTTGGTTAATGGGTTTATGTTATTTTGAGGTTTTGAAGAGTTTTTCTTTCACTGATTTTGATTTGGGTGTCAATTTTGGTAAATGGGTTGGAGTTATTTTCCCTTTGGTTAATTTTAATTTGAGTTTTCAATTTTAGTTAATGTATGTGTGTTGTTTTGAGAATTAGTAGAGTTTTTCCTTTGGCTAATTTTGATATAGGTTTCAATTTAGTTAATGGGTCTATCTAAAACCCTCTACTAATGTGCGAGTTTACAGATTCTGTTCTTATAAGGAGGAGGCCTTCTTAGCTCAAGGATAATGCTAATTCTTCCTTCTTCTTCTTTTTGGATTTGTTATGCGGTTGGATTGCTGGTTTTATTTTCAATATGGTTGTATTAGTATTATGTTGTGCTTTGGTAGTTAGGTTCCTTTTGTTGTTGGAGTCCTACTCTAGTTTATAGGTTATAGGTCCCACTATATTTTTTAAAGAGTTTTTTTTGTTTGTTGTTAGTCCATTATTGCTGATTCCCAGCTTCTTTTCAGTAAAGTTTATTCATTATCCGAAAAGAAAAAAAATGAAAAAAAATCTACTAATAGCCACATATATTTAGTTCAAGTTGTTTATTTGTAAAGCACTGTTTGATAATAATAATTGTGACTTCAAAAATGGCTTCACAAAGAAGTGGCAATCCTACCATCATTAGCAAATAATGCTTTACAATGAAACAACTTTGAAATAAGGCTGCGTTTGTTTTAGGTGTAAATGATTTCCGGAAAATATTTTACACCCATCAGCGTGTTTGGGTACACATGTAAAATAAAGTTTTCCGGAAAATCTTAAACTTTGACCGTAAAATAAGCCCTTTGACTTGGAAAATCATTTACACTTGTATTTTACCTTCAAATGATTTTTGGACTTAGATACCCGAAGAGAGAGTGAGCTAGATCGTACCAGATCACACCATCGCCCCAACCCCAGATCGCACTGATCTCATCGCACCCCAGCACTGCCGAGATCACGCCGCCGAGATCGCACCTCAGATCACCGTCCTTGTTCAAACCCATCCTCGCCGGTGATGCCCAGAACCACCCCTCGACACACGGCCCCGCCGTCGCATGCAAGCCACTCCGCCAAGCCATCCCTTGTCCTTGTCCTTCGCCTACGCATCCCTCATCCTCATCCTCACCGACCCACCTCCATCGACCCATCCCTCGTTCGAACCAACCTATACCTTCAAATCAAGTTTTATGGATTGAAAAGTCACCGCCAAACACAGATCGGAGCCTTGTCATCTCGTTCTTGTCAACGCCAAACACAGATCGGAGCCTTGTCATCTCGTTCTTGTCAACGCCAAACACAGATCGGAGCCTTGACCCGATTTCAACCTCTCTCGATCTACCACTCTCTTTCCCTCAATCTCTCACTCTTTCTTCCTCCCCCTCTCTATTTGACCAAGTTTGAAAGTTTAATGGTTTAATTTTGATTTTTGTTTCTTTAAAAAGTTTATATCTTGCAATTTTCTATTATAAATTTGTTTGAAAGCTGAGAAAATGGCTAAGAAAATATGAGAAACCCGACCCGAATCTAAACCATTTTTTTAAGAATTTTTTTTTTTTGGTAAAAAAATAGTAAAATTAAGACAATATTGGTTTAATTGTTTGTTGTGAGGCTTAAAAAAACAATTGATACATTTACATAACTGCATGCAAATTAATTGAAAGATGAATGGTTGAGGATTTTGTAATGAGTAAATATTTTTAGATATCAAATAGCAAAGTACATGCCAAGATAATCTGGTTACAGTAGAGTTAAAAACATAGATTTAAAATTGTAGACATGTGTGAGAAATATTCATAAGTGTGAAAATAGTGAAGCCAAAGTATCAAATTAGCATAAATTATGAATGCTTAGACCTATTTTTTAACAATTTATGTCCAAAATAAATGGTTTTTCAAAATAAATTATGATATTTTCTAGAGTGTGTGTTGCTTAACAATGATATGATATTCATAAAAACAGACCATATATAAATAAGTAAACAATCAAACTTTAATGTGTATCTCAAATAGAAATAGAGTGCCAACCACAATTGATAATGTAAAGACCCTTTTTGTAGCCCAAGCCTAAGATGAATGATACTTTAGCCCAGTGAACTCAATACAATAGAATTTGTAGAGAGTTGGTAAAAGAACTAAGCCTTTCGTGAATTTGACAATGACTAGTAGGAGTTTAAGAGATGAACAAGCAAGCAAGATAATTAAAATTGAATGAAATTGTCGTCTAAGGAGATCAGATATGATATTAACTCATAGAGCTCAATTCTAATACATTTTTGTATGCTACAGTAGTTATTTCTCTCCTCTTTTCTGATCCCCCCCTTCATGGGAGGTCTTTTACATTATATAGTTCCTTATAGATTATCTTGATCTTACACTTATCAACCATTTGGGTTGCTATTTGAGTACCTGTCCCATCAGCCACCTCCTTTGGCCTTCTGTGTGTTGTAGTTGCCAATGCAACACTGTTTAGGGGTCTTCTCCACATTAATGCGGCCAGAAAAGTAGCTGCTATGCATTTAATATGGTGGCAGCAACTTTTCCTTTACATATTTCGAGATTCTTATTTCTTCTGTACGTGTATGAAGATTATCCTTATCATGGAAATCTTCTGGAGCGTCACCTAAATTGCTGAAGTACAAAGCCGATCAGTATCAATCCTATCTGAGAATAAGCTTCTCCTCGGACCATCTTCCTCCATTCTATCTTTCATAACTTTGAGCTCAAGGCTTCTTTTAATTACTTACACCTCCTCGGACACACCATATTCCCAGATAAGGCCCAAGGCCCAAAATATGATCTTGAGCTTTTACCCCCACAGATAATATATTATAAAATTAATTTTCAAGATTGTAAATTTCTTATACTTTTTTATTTTTTACCAAATAAGTTATCCAATAATTCATTTGTAATTTTGTTTTATATTTTGGAATATTGATATTGTGTACAAATAAAACTTGTGTATTTATTTTACTTATCTTTGTGTTATTTTGCTTTAGATAGCAATGTTAGAATTTGTATAATTTTAAAATTATTGAATAAGTATTAATAAATTTAATTGAGTTCATTTTTTATATAAATGGTGATTTTTTTTTTTTTGAGAAAATTAAGTGGTGAATTTAAAGTAATGCATTTTACATCAAGTAATTTGTTGCATAACTTTCCAAATGGCAAATACATGTTGTTGTTTTTTTATATAAAAATAAAAAATAAAAAATAAAAAAAATTCATGTGAAAAATGTGGGTCAACCCGACCTGACCCAACCCAAAACCTGATTGACCCGAACCCCTTTTTAACCCGCTTAAAATGACCCGTTTTTGACCCACAATCCGTTTGACCTGCAACCCGATTGACCTGACCCGAAACTGACTGACCTGCCCATTTTGCCATGTCTAACTACAATAAAAAAAAAAAAAAACCAACTATCAAAGCAAAAAAATAACACTACTACAACCACACTAAAAACAAAACCAGTAATTCGACCACATAAAAACTCCAAAAAACCCAAAAGGAAGAATTAGCATTATTTTGGAGCTAAGAAGGTCCCCTTCTTGTAATAATAATGAAGAGATTACTATAGAATTGAAGTAAGAGTAATACTACATTTGCAAACTATTTTATAACATTTTTACAAAACATTGATGTAGCCAACCTTTTATTGGTTTTCATCTAGACCCACCATTAATATAATTTTTTTATTTACTAATAATCACTCACCACATTAGCAATTTGTAAAAAAATTTATATAATAATTTATATTTCTAGCATTATTCTTGAAGTTAATAACAAAATTAGGGGGTAAATTATAACAAGAGTAATGCTACAACCACAAATTATTTTACAACATTTTTACAAACTGTTGATGTGACCAGCTTCTTATTGGTTTTCATTTAGGCCCACTATTAACATCACTTTTTTATTTACCAATAATCATTCACCACATCAACAGTTTGTAAAATAGTTTGTATCTCTAGCATTATTCTTATAACAAATAGCATTTTTAATTATCATTCAATTTGCAATGTGTCCCTTATAATCACTCAATATCACTAAAAATAAATTATCATTTTGTTACCATTTAAATAGAACATTCAACCCTCTAATTTCACTTAAAATTACAAATAATCACCCTTATTTTATTATTTTTCTTCAAATTAAATATGAGTTTAAATTCAATAAGGATCTGGTGTAAAACCCCCCAATTTACACCCTTCAATGGCATTGTGCCACATTAGATTTTTCTTCTTAATAAATATGAATTACTACACACAATCACATCTTCACTAATGCATTACTCTGAAAATTAAAACCCACATAATCAAAAACTCAAAACTAATAACTCAACTAAAAAGAGGCTGAGCAAGGAAGCTACCAAAGATGCAACCATCTCAAGAAGTTGCCAAAGATGCTATTGCTACTGAAGTATAGAAATAGACATTAGATATGTTGTTTGTGTGGTGTTCGCAACACGCAGGGTTTGGATTTTTCTTTATTTGCTTTCTAAGAATGACTTTCAAATTATTATTAAACAGCTCACTAGTTTACCCTTTTAAGAACCCTTACCTAGATCTCCCTACAGGCTACAACCCACCACCTAGATCGTATAGTAAGCAAAAATACTCTATGTTACCCATATGTGATGTAATTAGAGCACCTAAAATCATGGTTTTGAAATCCGAACCGAATTGTACGGTCCGATCAGGTTAACCGTGAACCTTTCATTTTTGTGATTCTTTTAACCTTAAGAACCTCTCTATACCAAAAAAAATGGACCCATACGAACCGCGGTCCAACTGCACAGTTTTTAGAATTGTGAATGATTCTCGCGGTTATCATGGTTCCTTTTTTTTTCGGCCCATTCCGGTTGAAATTAATGATTCGGCCGACATGCACTAGTTATTTTTTAGATCTTGAACAAAGGGATTTGTAAGGAAAAAAAAGAACTAGAGAAGAAGAAGACAAGTTCCTTAAAAAGAAAGGAAAAAAAAAAAAAAAAAAAAAGAAGAAGAAGAAGAAGAAGACAACGAAGCTGGGTCTGCGCCCAGTTAAAGCAGCAGCCAGCAGGTGGTTGCCAACACAGTCGCCAATCATGCCTTCGTCTTCTGCCACTGCTGCTTCTTCTTCTTCTTTCTTCCTTTTCTTCTTCTTCTCTTTCTTTTTTCGGTCTCCATCACTCTATATTTATGGGTCCCACTGTACTTTTTGATACTATTCATGGGTTCTACCATACTATTTCAGCTAATTTTTACCTTAATTTACTAGCAAAAAATTTTCAATTTCAGTAAAATAAGCGAATCTCAAATAAATTTAATGAGTCTCTCTTTCTTTCTTTTGTTACTTCTGTATTCCTTTTGAATTCCTAAGTCCCTCACGTGGCTAGCATCGGAAATGATGAAAGGTTTTAATTTTTTAATAAAAGCAAAAATTTTCAGCCATTACATTTAGATCTTTTTTCAGCTTAGCCAACAAGATGTGACATGCATAGACAAGTGTAATAAATATTTTAAGTATTTTTAAGAGGGATGTTAGTATCATAATATTTTACACAATTTTTTCTATAATTTGACACATGATAAAGTGAGTAATGAAAAAAAAAATTGTGGGTCTATATCTCTACCACTCACATCTCGTCACGTGGTAAATTGTGACAAAATTTGTATAAAATTTTATGGTACTATTATTGCTCTAATTTTAATTAATATTTACAATTAATTATATAATAATTATTTCAATTTAAATTATTAAATAATTTAAATATTTTATTTTATTTTATTTGAGTGTCTTTCTAATTCTTATATAATAATAATAATAATAATTATTATTATTGTTATTATCACAAGTTTAACTAATCAATATATAAATAAATAAATAAATAAATATTATATTTAAATTTGCTTATGATTTGATATTTCTTATTTGTCTTGTGAAAGTTATGATATGAAAATATATATTTGAAATATAGATATTTATATTTAATTGGATTATTTTAGTTAAATTTTCTATTTATACTAATTTAATATATTTATTTATATTTAAATAATTATTAAATTAATTATGACGTCATCATGATTTGACCTCGGTCTAATCTTAAAAACTTTGAACCTCTTTCTCTTACAGTTCATTGAATGGTCTGGGTCCGAAAATCATGCCTAAAATAAGGAAACTCAAATGCCAATATTATGCAAGTTATATTCTTTGTTTGTCAAATCAACCTCTAATGAGTTATCTTCCTCGTAAACATGGTAAACCATAGTATCTAGGGGTGTTCACAGTGCGGTGCGGTTTTTGGCCATTTTTAACATTGCATTTTGCGATACGGTTTAGCTAAAACCATAACTGCACCACACCTTATTTTTGCGGTTACATGTGCGGTGTGATACGGTTTAGAGTTTAACTAAAACCATAACCGCACCGCACCTCAGTTTTGCGATCACATGTGCGATACTATGTATAAGATGCGGTTTGAAGTCAGTATATTTTTCAAATTTTGGGCTTTTCCTACTCAGCCCAAAATTATTTTTTTCCTTTTTTTTGGGCCAAGTTTTAAATTATTGAGCTAGTTTTTCTTTATTTTTGGTTGGCTTTTTCTAGTCAACACTTGCTAGGGTTATTAAATTTTTTTTTTTTTTTAAAACTAGGGTTATTAAACTATTAATAATATATTTAATATTAAAAATAAATAAGTATATTAATATATAGAGAGAGTGTGGTGTAGTGCGGTTTGTGCAGTTTTCTTATTATAAAACTGCAAATCGCACTGCACCATGTGGTATGGTGTGGTGCAGTGCACTATTACTTGCGGTGTGGTGCGGTTATGCCATTTTGTGAGCGATTTTGGTGTGGTTTGTGTGGTTTGGTGAACACCCCTAATAGTATCTATGCTAGACTTAGACCTGTTAACATGTTCAAACTCAAAGTATAAAAACAAGTATGGATAATGGTTTTTTGGGCATGTGAAACAATGGGTCAACCCAAATCTAACCTATTGTAACAAAAACTCATTTTCTCATTTAGGTTTGCTTTTGTTTGTTATATAGTTTCAAAATTTTAAGGGTCCGTTTAGTACGTGTGTTTAAATAATAGTTTTCAGTTTTTTTGAAAATACGTGTAGATGAAAAAGTCTGTAGAAATACTTGTAATGTTGTTTAAAAATTGAAAACATGTGTTTGAACTCGTGTACCAAACGAAGCCTAAATATTTGTTTCTCTAATTATATACTAATTCATTATCTATTTTTGAGTTCTAACAAATGACATTTTTTCTTGATGGTCGTCTTTTATTATTAGATCAAGACATTAATTTATTTTAAGTGTACGTGGATCTAACACATATCTTTTATTTGACGATAAAAATTTTAACTAATTAAGTACTTCAGTTAATTAAAATTCATTTTATTATTTTTTTCAAAAAAACTTTTATTTTATTTTTAAAAAAAATTTCAATCTATAACATCTGTTTTTAATAATAATTTTTTATCTTTAGACCACAATATTAATATTTTTGGCGATTGACTGGGTTGAACTTGAACGCATCAGACATGACTCAGCACAAGGTGAAAGTGAAACTCGTGACGTGAAACGTTGATCGCTTGATGCAGGTGTTGTTGACTATTGACCAAAAATATATATTTAAAAAAAAAAACATGGGAAGAAGGGAGTGATTAGTGATTACTGATGAGAGGACGAGATGCAATTTCTCTCAACAAATTTCTGCCGTTTTTGGGGGAGGCGTTGGCTGGGACACGATATTCAAGTATTCAACCCCCTACCATCATTGGCTGCTACTTGCTTGTGACCAACTAAATTTGAAACGCTCTCTCAAAATAAAAATAAATAAATAAATAAATAAATTTGAAACGTACCAATCGTACGCAAATTACAAATCTATTTTCTGTAATCCTATCTTTACCTCTCAAATCCTCTTTTAATCTCTCTGCTCAAAAAAAAAAAAAAAAAGAAAGAAAATATTCAGAAAAAACTTTATTTTTAAGCACTTTTTCAATAAATTTTAAATGACAGGTTGTTACTAGCTATGTTACAGTTGGATAAAAAAATAGTTTTAATAGATTTAAATTAAAACCAATAATAATTTTAGAGAAATACTACACTCACAATATTTTCACAATAAATCTTAAGGACAAATTGTTACAGGTTGTTATTAGTAAGATAAAAAAATAACTTTAATGATAAATTCAAATTATAATCAAAATAACTTACTTATAATTTATTGTGAAAATATTATGAATGAGTGCTATAAACAGTAACACTTCTTTCAAATTCTTTATCATTTTTAGCCGGATTGTGGTATTTATTTGATTTGTTTTTTCTTTAGACATGGACATGTCTCTCCTATCAAAATAATACTAAATGTGACATATCTTATTTCTAAATAAAAATTAGAAGGTAATTGAAGGATGCCATTTTTAGGCGGACGTGTGTAATTGTATTTATATTGATTTTTAGATGTGAGATGTAATTTAGTTTTAGGTATAAATAAAAAAGGAAATTTATTATATGAGGATTTTTTGACAATTGTAGGTAATCTGGTACTTTCTCCCAATTATTTAGCAAAAGAGTTAGGTAAATCAGTCGTCGTATTTTAGTATATAGAAAATTAGATAAGGATAAGAGAGAAAGAAGGTCTCGTCAGTCGAGGAGAGGGAGCTAAAAGTGTTTTGGTGCCTTTGTGGTGTTTTTTTTTGTTTTGCCACTGCCAAAAGAACAGAGAACAGAGATTAGGGAGTGTTTGTGTGTGTTGAAGTGAAGGAGATGGGTGCGATAAAGGCGGCAATCGGGGACGCAATACTGACATTCATGTGGGTATTTCTCTCATCAACCATGGGTGCAATGACTGCGCTGATAGCCACAGCTCTCGGTTTAGAAACCCTTGTCTGGCCTTCTGTCTTAATCACCACCTCCATCGTCTTTGTTCTCGTCTTCATCTTCAACTTGATTGGGGATGCCTTGGGTGGCGCCAGCTTCAATCCCACCACCACTGCCTCCTTTTATGCCGCCGGCCACGGCCCCGATACTCTCTTCTCCATGGCCCTCCGCTTCCCTGCTCAGGTCCTTTCTTTTTTCTTTTTTAAGGTTGTTAGAACATAGAATAATTCGATAGTTAAAACAAAGGTGCCAGTTGAGGTTCTGACTCCGTTGGAAATGTTTTTCTTTTAATGTTTGTTAAGGTTGTTGAACATAGAATAGTATTTGTCTACGTTGGAAACAACCATTTGGCAAGCAGAGAAAGAGAATAGTATTAGTATTGAATGAATTTGTTGTTGTTTTTGGGTGGTGGTCAGGCAGCGGGAGCTGTGGGTGGTGCCTTGGCAATCAAGGAGGTGATGCCGAACAAGTACAAGCACATGCTCGGTGGGCCTTCTCTCAAAGTTGATTTGCAAACTGGAGCTCTTGCTGAGGGAGTCTTGACTTTCCTCATTAGTTTTGCTGTTCTTTTAATTGCACTCAGGGGTCCTCGTAGCTCCTTTGTGAAGACGTGGTTGCTTGCCGTGGCCACCGTAACATTAGTGCTTGCTGGCTCTAATTACACCGGGCCTTCCATGAATCCTGCCAATGTGAGTACGCCTTTGCACTTTCTCTAATACTTGAATTTTGTCTTCTTTCTTCAACAACTCACAATTTAATAAATCCCCCAACAACGGCATATGAGTTTACAGTTGTTGCGATAAAAGATTGAATTGAGATAGATTCAATGTACACCTTAAAGTTTCTCCCTTCTGCTTTTCTGCTTGTGCATGATATCACCTTTTGTACTGTCTCTAATCCTCAACAAATATATCAAAGAAACACATTCTGACAAGACCATACCATATCTTCTTGTCTATGGCATAATGAACATATATTTGAGATAATCCTTGAAAATGGAAACACAGGACCTCTTTTATCCAACTGAATAAAGATACAAAGAGAAAGAAGAATTTTACTTATTTATTTGATAATGTAGAAAACCTTTCTAAGGAAGAGCCCTTTGGACTCGCCTCTAAATTGACCCCTCCTACCAAAATCAGTTGTCGGGTAATCCATGGGCATTCACCCTTGACAGGCTAAGCAGATTATACTTATGCCTAGGAGTCACAAAGAGAAAGAGAAAATAATAATAATAATAATAAATAAATAAATAAATAACAGAATCTTGATGTCTATTTATCATTCCATTTCTTGTTGCCAGTCCACCGTGCTTTCTTGTCCTTCAAAATGACTTAAAGTTTAGAAAGAGTTGTTTTACTGTAATTTACATGTTCAAGCTTCTTTCCATATGTTTCCTCTTGTTTCCCGATTAAGTCAATCTCTTCTCCCATTTATCTCCTTCTAATACCTAGAACCTTTGTGAAGCCACCCTTATAAAGTTATGTTCTATGTGTGGCTTTCTTTTTCTTTTTTCTTTCAATATTATGGTATTTACCTGTTCACTTGATATCTGTCTTCATAATTGGTCCAATGTATGTGTAAGAATGACAGTGGCTGGACTTTTCATATAACAAACTCTAATCTGCTCCTATTGGGAAGGGAATGATAAAGAGTTCTTATAGCACTGACTGTACATAGTTATATGGTCTAGTCAAGTTTGGAGTATTAGTTAGTAACTTCCAACATGTGTCAGGTTAAAGATTGGGTAGGGCTTGGATCAATCTTCCTTGCTACACCATGGATACAAGGATGTGTTACGTAGCAATTATTTAAGGGCTTTCTTTTAATAAAAATTTAGCCTGAAAAATTGTCAAGTGCAGTTACTTATACCAAAAAAAAAAAATTGTCTAGTGCGGTTGGACTGCTGTGTAAAGTTTCTTAGGTTAGACAGACAGTTGTCTTATTTAGAAAGTTGATTGAGAGTCTGTTTTATCAACTTTCTGATATGGGATTTGAAACTCATCTCCACAGAAGACAAGACAATGCCTGTCATGTATTTGTTATGCATTGGGTCAAAAGTGTTTGAGCCCACCTTTGCCCTTCGATACTTTTATCATGTCCCGAAGATGTTATCATGTTTTCTCAACAAATTACCTCTCTCATCATGTGAAAAGTTTTGATGGGCTAGAGGAAGTATCTAGCTTGATCACCCATTCTCTTTCTTTCCTAAATGAACCAAATAGCAGAAGTAAGAAATTCAAATTATTATTATTTTTTTAAATTTAATTTTTCATTGCTGCTTCCACCACACAAGTGTGCTATATAGTTGAGTTCTTGCAATGAGGAGGACTGAGTCATCTTCATTTTGCCTTCCACAATTTCTTTTCCTTCTTTCCCTGTTACATCACCATAGATCTATACTATGGAGACGCTTTTGGATATTTTTGAATTGAAAGGATCCTCAGTCTAAACAGAATGAAGATGGTGATTGTTTGAGGCATGGGGGCAGTAGTTGGTGGCAATGGTGATGGTAGAGTGGTGGCAATGTTCGGTGATAATTGTTGATGATGACAATGGTGGTTGCTGATGGTGAGAATTGACACATGGTGTCTATGGCAATATTGACAGCATCAATTGTAACAAATAGGGGCAGCTGAAAATTATTGACAACTCCATCTTCAATTTTCAAGACTATGGGAGCATTTGATATAACTGTAGGTTCAAAATCGAGGGCAGTAATGTCTTTTAAAAAAGCATAAGAAAAGTTTTGCTAGAATTACCTTATTGCATTTGTGATCTTCGGAACATTGAGGAAAAGAAGATTTGCTTATAGGAAAATATTTTTATGAGTAAATATAAGTTTCACCTGGCTTCTAGTTGATGAATTTTGACCTACTGCTATTGGGACAGATTTTAAGGAATTTCACCATTTGCGACTTTTTTTCTAGGTTAAGCAATATCTCATCATTTGTGACTTGATTACAGGAATTTCCCACCATTTATTCTTAATGTTTGAGTCTGAGCTCTTCCTAACTTGATGCTTGTAAGAGATGTTGTTCTCTTGCTGAAGAATCTTTTGGCCATGTAGATGAATGAGATTAAGAGATATTTAGGATGCTAAGAAACTCAAGGCTTCCATTTGCATATTAGTCCATAAATGGAAAGCAACAAAAGAAATTAGTTGCTAAGTTTAGCTTAATAAGTTTCTAGTATGATAATTTTAGAGTCAGAAGTTTGATGCAACCAAGCCTTTATGTTTAGAAGTTTTCAAATTTTCGACCAGCGGGTTTGCATAAAATTTCTGTAGGTCTTCATATTACCAGATTGATTAATTTAGTTGTTTATCCATTGGTTTAAGACTTAAGAGGTGATTTTACGGTAAGGACTCATCTCGTTAGGGCCAACATATGAGATTGATCCAGCTTGTGTCATATTGGGAGCTTTGGGTGGAGGGCATGGATAGGATGTATTCTTTGCAGTAGAAAGCTTCAGTTATGATAATTGAATGTATTAAGGAATATTCTTTACATGATAATTAAATCCACAATGAAACTTAATGTAATTCTAGATCTGAGAGTAAAAAACCAAGATTGGATAACTGACTATTTTAGGGCCCACTTCTATTTGAAGAGTGAATGATGGATTGTCTTTTAACATAAGCTGTACAGCCATTATCAGGGTCCTCAGGCTTTGTAATGTTCTTTCCATTTTTGTTCCAAATTATTTGCATCATAATGCTCCTGGTGCGGAAGAGATGTTGTAGGTTTTTTCCCTCCTTAAAATCTTTTTTAGTTCAAGCTTCTTAATGTGCTTTGCTTTTGTGAGAATTAATTGCATTTAGAAAGTTTTAGAGTTGTCATATCTGCCCATGATATGCCTTTTAGGATTGTGCCACTATTATGATCACTATCTATGACTCTCTAGGCTGTGCAGATTAATTGGACATTGATATGGGACTCATAGAGATCATTCTTTGTGGGAAAAAGTTCAGAGGCAGGTGTTTTTGGTTTTGTAACCTTGACTCTCTTTTAGGGTCTACAAGAGAGAGGTTTACTTGTAGTGTGGTGATGGACCTCTTAGAAATGTCTTCTCATTTGTATCATATTGCGGTTAATAAACATGCTAATGTTGCACAATACATGCATAGAACTAACAATTTTGTCCACTGGTGCCCTATCTTCCCTTAGTCCTTCAACAATTGGGAGCTTCAATCTATTGATAATTTCCTTACAACTTTTTACTCTTAACTCATTTCCGGGAGAAGCGTGGATAGGATGTATCGGACTCTATCCAAGAACCACACTTTTGATGTGGAATCTTTCCATGGTGCTTTGTGTGGAGGCTATAGGGTGGATTTTCTTTGGTAACCCATTTGGAGACTCCCCTAGGAAGGTTGCTTTTTTAACTTGCACAGAAGCACATGGTAAAATTCTTGCTACAGATTTTTCCTTTTTCTTTTTTCAAAAGAGAGATCGTCATTGTTTATTGGTGTTGTATGTATAAAGAGATGGGGACTCAATTACTCATCTTCTACATTGTGCTATTGCAAGGGACAACCTATGGTCTATGGTTTCCTCTTTATTTTGTGTTTCTTGGGTCATTCCTTGGTGAAAGATCTTCTAGCTTGTTGAAAGGTGGCTTTGAGGGTCATCAAATCACTGATGTATGGAACACTATTCCCCTTTTTTTTATATGGTGCACTTTGAAGGAGCGTAATTCTTGTGAAGGGGTTGAATCTCCATTGCATCAATTGAAGTCCTATTTTTCTTAGATCGCTTATTGATTGATCAAAGATCATTGGAGATGCTAATTGTTGTTCTTTTTTAGAGTTACTTGATCTTTGTAACTTTAGGTCTCAATTTGTTATGTATCCTCTTGTATACTTTCTATGTATTAGGATTCCCTCTTTTCTTTCTTTCATTAAACTTGTTACTTATCAAAAAAGAGAGAGGTCTACTTTTGTCAGCTTGGCTAGGAAAGGTAATTCTGCTGTTGTCATTTGTGGCTTAACAATATTTCTGGATTGGGGAAGAAGAGGAAGGGGGGAGTTACCATGACTCCCTCCTGTTTGTTTGTTTTGTTTTGTTTTTTTGAGGTGTGCCGTATGTTTGGATGGGGGTAGAGGTGGGGAATCACACTCTCTATTTTATTTATATTTTTTTTATAAGGTGAGGAGAAAGGAATTTGAAGCAGCAAGGAACCCTTTCAAATCCTTTCTTTTTAATTATTTAGATTTGAGGAATTTGGAATGGATGATAGATACCCAATTTAATGAATTTTTCTGTACTTTATTTTTATCCTCTACAATTAATAAATAATTTATTAACTAACCCTTTTTACTTGTCTCACTATATTGTTAACTTATCTATATTTTATCCTCTCGCATATACACCCTATAACCAAACAAGGAGGGTAATAGCTACTCCTGTCTCCCCCTAAACATTCAAACAAATGAAATTGATCATTATTCCCTCTCAACTCCTTTCTTCTCCCTCCTCTTATTGTGTAATATCCTGTCCTATTCCATTCCCCCCATTGAACTTTAGCCTAAGTGACGCCTCCTCACGCTAATAAGAATAGGACTGTGAGGTTGTGAACTGATCTGATCCGTAGTTGGAAAACTTGCTTGCATTTTGCACTTGCATTTATAATTCGATATCTGGTCATCTTTAATTAATGTATATGTATAGATCTTTGAAGTTTGGCTGATTACTTCAAGCTTGTATGGATATCTATATGATTTCATATATGCAAGATTAAATTTTGAAGGGAGTTTTCTAGTTAAAAAAAGGCCTCTAGTGCTGATGTTCTACGTCACTCTATTATCACTTGAAAATGAAAAAGCATGGAAGCAAAAAAGTAGAAGAAAAATATTTCTTGAACATTAAAAAGAAATTGGACTTTTTAATGACAGACCTTATTGCTACTGTGGCTCCTAATTGTAAACTTATGATATTGATGAGATTTTTTTGTGCTGTACATAGAAGCCTTACAAGATGTGCTAACTTATCTTGTATTGTCTTTGCAGGCCTTTGGTTGGGCATATGTAGACAGTTGGCATGACACATGGGAGCAGTTTTATGTCTATTGGATCTGCCCCTTTCTTGGAGCAATATTGGCTGCTTGGGTCTTCCGGGTTTTCTTTCCCCCACAACCACAAGTGAAAAAACAGAAGAAAGCCTGAAGGGGCACAAGTATCTTATCTGCTCATGCACTTAGTAGATAAGCTTTATGTTAATGTAATGAGGACCTTTATTTTTCTTTCCCCTGCCATTTTCCTTTTCTTTGGTGCTACCTTACGAGCAGTGTTGGGACTCTCATCAGGTTATAAACTAATAATTCAATCTGTCCAGATTAGGAAGTGAATGTTTGCTGCCTGTATGCAAGTGTGTCACCAGTGACTAGTCTGTTTTTGAAGTGCTGTTAGTTTTTTGATGTGGTCTGCTTCTGTTGTTAGAACTTAGAACTGGCTGAGCCTTCACTTTTTCTATTCTATGCTTGGTTATCTGTACACTGTAGTTAGTTAAGATAGAAGGATTAAGGGTTTTCCTTGGGGATAATTTGATAGTTATAATGGGAGAGGGGGGAGGGATTTAAACACACGTCTTACTTGAAAACACCAAGACGTGTCAATTGAGCATGAATACAAATTTAAAGCAATTGCATCAGTCTGGCCAAATTTCTCCGTCTATTTTACACTAAGAACATATTTTTTCTATCTTACACTATCACTTTTCCAAAACACCCATATCAGTTCATCTATTTTATAATTTACTCTATTTAAATAATATTATATTTTTTTAATTTTTTATTATTATTCTTTTGTTCTTATCTCATTATCATTTCTTTGTACTTGTCTCTTTCTCTTTCTCCTTATTTCTCTCAGACCAATCTTTTGTCCCTCCTCTGCTTTTTCTTCTTCTTCTTCTTCTTCTCACTGCCACTTCTTCTACTTTTCACGTGTGAGATCACCTCCCCTCCAGAAGCAACTTCTTCTTCTTATTCTTTCTCTCACAGTCAGATTAGCTCTCCACCACAAGCACCAATCTCCACCATAAGCACCACAAGAATCAAAACTCACAAGCACAAATCTTTATCGACCCATAAGCACTGACTTTGTCGACCCACAAACACTGATCTCTGCTGCCAGCACGGATCTAGAAGCATCAAAACCCATTTTTGTCGACCCATAAGCACTGATCTCTATCGCCAGCACTGATCCACAAGCATTCAGACCCATTTTCATTGACCCACAAACTCTGATCTCTACCACCAACACCGAGCCACCGATCCACAAGCGGCCAACACCAACACCAATCTCTCTCTCTCTCTCTCTCTCTCTCTCTCTCTGTTGGTTTGTCTGTGTGGGTGTGTTTGTGTATTTTTGTGTTGATTTGTCTGTATGGATGTGTTTGTATGGGTGTGTTTGTGTGTATCTGAGAAATAAGAAGATGAGGAGAGGAGAAGTCTGAGACTGAGTTCGTTTTGCACACGGATAAGAGAGAAAAAAAAAGGTGTGAAATTGTGAAATTTATAAAATAATAGTATGCATAGTTACAATAACCATGTATAGATACACAGTTACTGTAGCAAATGATTTTTGTGGCTTAAATGTGTAAAATTCATCTTTTTTTTCTATTATGTAAAAGTATACAAGAGCTAGTGTAAATGCTTTTAGGACTTAAAATAACTTCCAACTTGTTAAATGCATAGTATCATACAAGTACAGCCTTGAATGTTGTAAACAGATACCATACCATGATTGTGGATGTCATTTTATAGCCACACGGCTTGCTTGGGTACTATTTAAGGTACGAGGATATTGGTTCTTGTCGGGCACGAAGAACAAGGACAAGGCTGTGGATTAGTATATTGCAGTTGTTTTTAATGAGATTGTTAGATTTGGGTGTAAATTAGGAAGAGCTCGGTTCATGTACACCCTTTAGGGCAGGGAATTGAAAAAGCTTATAAACTTTTTTTTGACAATTTTTTCAGTTTTTTAAAAAAAATAAAAAAAAAATAAATAGTTTACTAACATATGTTCTAAGAGCATTCATGGTAAAATATCTTAAAATTTTAGCTTTTAGCAACTCAAAATACTACTTTATTTATTTTAATAATCCACTTTATAATACACCCTACAACAAAGGTTTTATATTAACATTCAACACATTAAAATGATATAAATAACATAATAAAATAATATATCTAACACAATAACCAACCACCACAATCATTAACACATTAAATTACTTTTTTTTAACATTCTATATTAAAATATTATTTTCTGTTTTGAGTTTTGAGCTACAGTGGGCTGCTATAGATAGCAGCCTACTGTAGCTCAAAGTTAAATTTTTTTTTAAGTTTATTTGTTTTGCTGTAGCCACAATTTTGGAGAATTGGTAGCTAAATTGACTTTTTTGTCAATTTAGCAACCTCATTGGGGATGCTCTAAGGGCATATATTAGTAAAACCCAATTAGGAAATGCCAGGAAAATTTTGTTTCTCATAATTATAATCCAAAAGTCATGAAATTGTTGTTCTAAGTTAGGAAAGGATGCATTTTTCTATTTGTTTGCGTATCGATCTTTTCTCTTTGACAAAATAATCAAAATTATTCAAGGTTTTTAGTATTTGGTATCAAAATTCAGAAGAATCAAAATTATTCAAGTTCTTTTTTATTTGGTATTAGCTTGTAGAAGTATCAGTCATCTTCTTTTGGCTGAGAGAAGTATCATTGGAATTTTTACTTTTTTCAGTCCGTATCATAAATTATTGGATTTTTTACCGTGCAATTACTGTTCACACAAAGAATCTGAAATTATTTCTAACTGTTACTGTGTGATACTATTCACTACTGTGTA
The DNA here is from genome assembly GCA_023736055.1 of Quercus glauca. Lineage (NCBI taxonomy): Eukaryota > Viridiplantae > Streptophyta > Magnoliopsida > Fagales > Fagaceae > Quercus > Quercus glauca. Next base: position 20,910,662 of record CM043321.1, on the reverse strand, counting down.
GAACTGTTTACTTTCACTATTCACTATATTATTGCAAATTTAATGTTCATATTTTGGTTTTTTCACTATTGTATGCCTATATATGTGGCATTTTTATGAGTTGGAAGAAGCAAGCAAGAGAATCCTAAAGTATCAGTCCCTTTGTATAAAAAAATCCTCTCTCATATTGGTGCCAAAAATCCCTGTATCAAAAAAAATTACCCTAGTGTTAGAAAAATTATGCTTGTATTATTTTGAAGAAGAAGGAGTATCAGTTTTTGAAGTATTATGCAAGTAAGTTTTTAATCTTTTCAAAATAGATTTTCATTATCCATTTTACATATTATACTATTATTTTGTTCTTGTAACACATTTCTCTTTTAGTATCCATCCTTATTACCATCTTCATTTCAGTCACTTATATTGCTATATATTAGTTTTTGAGTGCAAATTTGATAAAGAGGCTCTGTAAAAGTCCTTATCAAATAATACGTGACACATAAGACTTTTTTAGACTATTGCAAATAAGATAATAGAACCTGTCACACTCTGATATTACTTATGCATAATAAAATAATGGGAAATCTTAATAAATGCTTAAGAGCATTGGTTTAAGAACTATTTTTATTAATATTTTATGGGAAAATGATAAATTGATTATTTTTTTGATAGTTTTTATATTTCTTATAAAAGTGATGTTAAAACCTTTCCTAATATGATTTATTAACAATTGTCTTAAGGGCATCCGTTAACTTGAACCTAAAATAATTAAAACAAAAATTTGGCAAAAAATAATAATAAAATAGAATAGTATTTGTAGGGATAAGGGCCCAGAATCACATATTGGGCCTTGAGCTTGGTCCGAAGACATAGACTGGTCTGAGAAGGGACAAATAGTTATGGAGGGCTCCGATTCTAAAGTCTCATAGGTAAGGAACGAATGGGTGGTGGTTCGAGGAGGAACTCCTCCTCGGATATGACGAACACGGCTCAAATCTGTATTCCAACAATCAAGGTGATCTTCCAGGAGGCTCCAACAATAATGACAGGCATCATACACATATAAAGGAGTCATTTGGGTAAATATTGTTTTTTTTTAAAACTAATTTGCGTTATAGTTACTGTTAGGAGTTATTTAGCAAACTGAGGAGAGAGATTGAATTTCGGCAACACTGTTGCCGAAATTCAAGAAAAAGTAGGAGAGAGAATCAGAAAAGTGAGGAGAGAGAAAAACATGAATTACGGCAATGGTATTGCCGTAATTCCTCTACCCAATCTGCCCGGGCTTGTACGTGTGAGGAGTGCCCAAAAAAAAAATCCCACAATTTCGGCAATACCATTGCCGAAATTGTGGGAATTTTTTTTTTTTTTTTTTTTTTAAAATTTGTGGCAATGGTATTTCGGCAATACCATTGCCACATTTGTGGGGAAATTTTTTTTTTTTTTTTTTTAATGTGTGGCAATGGTATTTCGGCAATACCATTGCCACATATTTGTGGGGAAATTTTTTTTTTTTTTTTTTTTTAATTTGTGGCAATGGTATTTCGGCAATACCATTGCTACAATTGTGGGGAAATTTTTTTTTTTTTAAATTTGTGGCAATGATATTTCGGCAATACCATTGCCACATTTGTGGGGAAATTTTTTTTTTTTTTTTTTTAATTTGTGGCAATGGTATTTCGGCAATACCATTGCCACAATTGTGGGAAATTTTTTTTTTTTTTTTTTTTAATTTGTGGCAATGGTATTTCAGCAATACCATTGCCACAATTGTGGGGAATTTTTTTTTTTTTTTTTTTTTTTTTTAATTTGTGGCAATGGTATTTCGTCAATACCATTGCCACATTTGTGGGGAATTTTTTTTTTTTTTTTTTTAATTTGTGGCAATGGTATTTCGGCAATACCATTGCCACAATTGTGGGGAAATTTTTTTTTTTTTTTAATTTGTGGCAATGGTATTTCGGCAATACCATTGCCACAATTGTGGGGGAATTTTTTTTTTATTTTTTTATTTGTGGCAATGGTATTGCCGAAATTATGGGAAAAAATCAATTTCGGCAGTGTCATTACCACAATTGGGAAAAAAAGTTTTTTTTTTTTCCTCCAATTTTCAACAATGGCACTGCCACAATTGCCATAAGGAGCAACTTGATTCTTATTTTAAAATAGAGGATAGCATTATTTTTTTGACCGATATAATGTGTATGTTATGTTCTTTTCTTTATTGTAAAAGTACCATATGAAACAAATAAGGATTGATTCAAGTACAATGAGTACATTGATTCTTATTTTAGAAAAAAGTATAAAGAAGAAAAAATGATTGATGTGCACGTTGTAAATAAAAACAAAAAAAAGTACATACATTCTTATAGAAGAAAAAAATAATTGATGTGCACGTTGTAAATAAAAACAAAAAAAGTACGTACATTCTTACAAAAGAAAAAAATAATTGATATGCACGTTGTAAATAAAAAAAAAAGTACATAAATTCTTACAATAGGAAAGAAAAAAATGATTGATGTGCACGTTATAAACCAAAAAAAGCAAAGAAAGTACATAGATTATTATGTGCACGTTGTAAACAAAAAAACAAAACTTCAATCAACCAATTGCCTCAACTTCTCATCTCATCTGATTCTTATTCTCTGCATCGAATATATTTTACTATTCATATCACACACGCCCAGATTTTCTTTTTTGTCTTCTTCACTTTTGTAATCTCTCTGAGAGATTCTTTTTTTTGTTTTCTTGACTGTTGTAATCTCTCTGAGAGATTCTTTTTTTGTTGTCATATTCACCTCATATTCATCTGATTCTTATTCTATGCATGCATCAAATATTTTCACCTCAAGTACCTTTGTTGTCATATTCACCTCAAGTACTTTTATTGTCATATTCACCACAACTCCTCAGAGTTCCTTTTTTGTCATATTCACCTCAACTCCTCAGAGTTCCTTTATCGAAACCCTAAACTATAATACACAATATATATATATATATATAGACACACACACACACACAAAAATAAATAAATATGCACCCTAATCCAACTTGCAGTGATAGAAAACATTATAGCATATGGAATTAGTACCATGTTCTTTCAAATAATACAAACTACCAATATAGTCCAACTCCAAAAAAAAAAAAAAAAAAAAAAAAATTATGCACACTAACCAATCCACTGAAGTAGACTGAATACTTATGTTAGGTCATTCAGTTTGGCCACTAGTGGAGCCAGCCATAGTTCGAGTGGGGCATGTTCTTCTATTATGGCCTTTTTGCCTACAGAGACTGCACAAAGGCCTTGGTTGATGCTCTTCCCCTTCGTCCATTTCATTTCGAAGCCGAGTTGTTCTTGGTCGACCTTTTTCACGGCGCAGCTTGATATTAGGATACAAGACCGGGAAATTAGGCTCATTCCAATGTACACTGTCTGGAACCATGCGAAATCTAGGTGCATAACAAGCAACTTGTTCTTCCAAATGGTAGCAGCGGTCGATATATCGCATTACAGAGATGCCTTGATATTTACACACGGCAATGACATGTGAGCACGGAATCTTATAAACCTTCCATTTTTGACAACTACAACTGTTCTGCCTCAAATTTACCTCATGACGATGATTACCCCTATATGCAGAGTTAGGGTTTATTGGTGTTCTGACTTCAAACAGACCATCTTCATGACTGAACACAATAACTGAATGCTTTGGTGCCTTTTTTTCCCATTTATTGAATTTATTCTTTGCATAGGCCGTAATGAGTTCACCGGCAGTAACCTCTGCGCGTGCCTTAGTATACCAATCGGCAAAGTAGGCTACACAACGGTAGTATGTAAGTTCAACTAACGCAGTTATGGGCAGATTTCTAGCACTCTTTAGAATTTCGTTGAAGCTTTCAGACAAGTTTGTCGTCATTGCCCCATAACGATGTCCACCATCGTGTGCTAACGTCCACTTGTCCACCGGTATTTCCGTTAAATACCTCTCACCATCTGCACTTAATTGAGTAATTCTATCCCTGGTTATTTGATACTTTCGTAACTGATTCTCCATGCCTGCCCACATTACCATAGCCTTCAAGTTTTTATTCCCAATTTGTTGATTGAAATTGCTAGCCACATGGCGAAGGCAAAAACGATGATACCAACGTGTCGATTGACATATAGTCCGTATCGCTGCCATTATACCAGGGTGACGATCAGATATGACACATAACCCTTCCTGATTAGTGACATTAATCTGAATACAACGCAAAAACCAATACCAGCTATCATCAGTTTCCTTCTCCATAATAGCAAAGGCAAGTGGAAAAAGTCTATTCTCACCATCCCAGGTTGATGCAATCAGTAACATACCTTTGTACTTACCATATAGGAAAGTTCCATTTATACTAATCACTGGCCTACAATGTTGAAAACCTTCAATTGATGGACCAAAAGCCCAGAACACTCTCTCGAATATTGCACAGCCTGGCATAGTAGCAGGTATTGTTTTCCAAGTAACCCTACTGCCCGGGTTTGAATCAGTCAAAACTTTCAACCATTTTGGCAATAATTGGTAAGATTTGTCCCAATCACCAAACGCTCTACTAATTGCTTTTTGTTTCGCCCCCCACACCTTAAAATAAGAAGGCCGGTATTGGTACTTATTGTAAAGAGTCTGTTGAAGTGAAGAAATCTTTATGGTTGGATCATTTTTGACAACATCCCTCAACTCTTTCTCAATAACATGGGTGTCTAGTTGCTCGTGATCTTGTGTAAGCGTGGACTCTATACATGTGTGTGGACCTTTGTATTTCCTAACCTCAAACAACCCATGTGCAGCCCGCAAGCATGCTCGAAGATGCCAAGAACAATGTTTGCACCTTACAGACCAACATGCTGGATCTGACTCTCTTACATAAAATGTTTGGTTCCTCTTGATGTGATAGCGTTTAACAGCAGCTTGTAGTTCATCCTTATCGGCAAAAAGCAAGCCCACATAAAACTCTTGGGTAGGGTCCCAAATACTCTGAGTGGGCTTTTCAAATGGTGGGGTTGGATCAATCATATTATCCCACGTGTTCTGTGAAAAGCTTAGTGATGAAGGTTGATGGAATGTCATAGCTGGACTGCTTTCATGATTACCTTCATTTAGAGGCTCCTGTTCATCTCCAACATCTTCAAGGACCTCATCGTCATCAAGTTGGTCATCATTATCCATGGCTTGCATCCTTTCTAATAATGTATGGACCGCATTTTCAGTAGTAGCAGCTATGCGATGTGTATCATTGGGATCATTAGTAGTCTCTTGTGTGACATGCTCTGTTGGATTATCATAGTTAGCATCACTAGTGTTCATTGGCCGATAAGGAACATGTTGGTCTTCAGTTGCAACATGGGTATATGGAGCATGATAGTCAGCACCACCAAAGTTGATTGGGGAATGAGCCGCATCTTCAGAATAATGACCAATATGAGTGGCATATGGATCATGGAAGTGCCCACTCGGTCCTTCGTTGGCATATCGAATGGGAAAAACATCTCGGTGGCTTCTTATGGGCTCTACATCCACATATAACTCTGCACCTACAAATCCATATTGGCGGTCTAACATATTGAATATTACATTGACACCACGATCATCTTCTACCAAAACTTGCTGGTACGTCACAGGATGTGGATGACAATGAAGCGGAAATCTATACCAAATAGTCAGTTTTGAATCTTCTCTGTTTATACAAAGCGTAGATGCTACGCTATTACATAGATCTTCAAATGTAACACCCTGGCTTAATGGAAGCATAGAAGGAGGTGGCCCTTCGTAATAAACCCCATTTTCTCCATGTTTAATTATTCTGCCGGAATGGATGAGAAAAATGAACAACTTGTCTGCCATCTACACTAAAACATAATAATAGTATTAATATATTAACACTACACAACCATTACAATGCAATACAAGAAGGTAATCCATTAAAAATATTCAATGTTTAAATAGTTAGAGCTGAGAGAATTCTGTTAAAGAGGATTGTTTCACCGATAATAATAGTATTAAATTCTTTTTTATTAAGGTTTATGAGCGTATACTAACCTTTTTTTTTGTTTTTTTGTTTTTCTTATAGCATACATGTATATTATAAGCTAACAAACTAAGTATTTCTTTAAGGAAAAACTGGCCTACAATGTTGAAATATATTTTTGCTATAGGAAATTTTAGGCAAGAATTCATGGACAATTAATTTAAAACATATCATACAAATTAGTTCATGCTGCAAAACACATAATACAAAAACAAGATTTGCATGAACAAAAAATTTAAGAAAAACAAGATTTTCATGCTTAGCTATGCCCAAAAACATATCAACATGAATATTATAAAAAGAATTTATAACTACTTAAGAGATGTAACTCACATTCTAAGAGATAAAGAACGGATAGATATTTGCAAATGTTGTTACTTACAGTTGTTTGTAGAATGTATGGTACGCATGAATTGAAAATGGTTGGTAGAATTATGAGGGGAATAAGAGTGGAGAAGAAGGTTGATGGAATTTATTGGGGAAAAAGAGTAGAAAATAAGAACCCCAGTGTTGTTTAAATACATTCTTTGTTTTTTTTGTTTACAGCGTGCACATCAATAATTAATCTATGGACTTTTTTTTTTCAGCGTGCACATCAATCATGCACATCAATCATTTTTTCCTTTCATTTCGTATTGTAAAAAACACAAACCAAACTGCTTCAGTCAAAAAAGTACTGAAGAATAAAAAGACAAAAAAGGTACTATGAGAATACGAAATATGGGGAGGAATTAAAAAAAAAAAGAATATAACGTGCTTTGTACACAATATTTTTACAATAATTAGTTATTATTAGTTCAAATTTGAATTTATCATTGAAATTATTTTTTTAAATCCAACAATAACAATCAGCAACAATCTGCCATTTAGAATTTGTTGTAAAAATATTGTAAAAATTGTGTACACTTATCATTTCTTAAAAAAAAAAAAAAAAGTGTAATGGATTTGTGGCAATGGCATTGCCAAAATAGGGGGGAAAATTTTTGTGGCAACTGTGGCAATGCCATTGCCGAAAATGGGAGGAAAACAAAATTTGTTGCAATTGATTTATGGCAATGGCATTGCCGAAATAAAGGAGAGAGATCAAAGAAAGTACGCATATTCTTATTCTTCAATGTTTTTTTGACCGAAACAGTTTAGTTTGTGTGTATGTCATGTTCTTTCCTTTTGTATTGTAAAAGTACCCTCTAAAAAAATAATGATAGATTCTTACACAATGAGTACATTGATTCTTATTCTAAAAAAAGTACATACATTCTTACAATATGAAATGGAAAAAAAAAATAATTGATGTACAAGCTGTAAATAAAAACAAAAAAAGTACATAGATTCTTATAGAAGGAAAAAATGATTGATGTGCACGCTGTAAACAAAAAAAATAAATAAAGAAAGTATATAGATTCTTACAATAGGACAGAAAAAAATGATTAATGTGCACATTGTAAACCAAAAAAAGCAAAGAAAGTAAATAGATTCTTACAATATACAAGAATAAAATGATTGATATGCACGCTGTAAAAAAAAAAAAAAAAAAAAAAAAAAAAAAAAAAAAAAAAGTAAAAAATGTGCACACTGTAAACAAAAAAAAGCAAAGAAAGTAAAAAAAAAAAAAACAAAGCTTCAAAGTACCTTTTTTGTCTTTGCATGAATGTTCTCTACATGAATATCTGATTCTTATTTTTATTCTTATTCTTATTCTTCGCATGATTGATGTGCATGATTAATGTGCATGCTGTAAAAAAAAAAGTACATAAATTCTTATAGAAGAAATAAATGATTGATGTGCACATTGTAAATCAAAAAATGCAAAGAAAGTACATAGATTTTTACAATATGGAAGAAAAAAAAAATGATTATTGATGTGCACGCTGTAAACAAAAAAAAATACCTGTGATTTGTTGTAAAAATATTGTGGACGCACATCAATAATTTTTTACGGCGTGCACATCAATAATTTTTTTCTTCTATAAGAATGTAAGTACTTTTTCTGTTTTTTTGTTTTTTTTACAGTGTGCACATCAATCATTTTTTTTTTCTTCTATGTACTCATTGTACTTTTGTTTCATATGGTATTTTACAATAAAGGAAATAACATGACATATACATAAACCAAACTGGTTCAGTCAAAAAAATTATGATGAACAAGAATATGTGTACTTTTTTATGCCCTGACATATTCAGTCAAAAAAATAGAAATGTACACCACAGTAGCCATCATGCAAAGGAAAAAAGAGCAACCAAAAAAATACAAGTTTGACCACTATTTTTTTTCGGGCTATTATGCGTCTACAGTTGTGGCTACACATATAGATTCTATGTTGGATTTTTAGGAATGGACAATTATAGTAAATAGATGTATGATTAGATTAATTGGACACTAAATTCAAATGCCAAAAAATGTGTACACACTTCGTTGTCATTTTCGCAAAGGTCTTATGGTTAGTAGTATAATGTGCTATGTATATTATCTATGCATAATATTTTTTGCTACAATGCTGCATAAACAACGATAATACTTTAATATATTCTTAATAAACAGTCATTTTACATTGATTAGTCATTGCGACGATGGGGTACATGAAGTTTTTGTTGTGTTCCACAACATGGAGGATGACTATTTACTCGTTGTGTGTACCTTCGTGCTTGCACAGGACTTCTCCCCATGCGCCTCGGCTGCGTTCTAATATCAGCCTCTTTTTGATAATTACCACCTTCGTCACTTTCATTATCTCAAGACACCTCCATCTCTTCTGCATCTTCCCCACTGTCCTCATTTGAGGCATCTTCCTCAGAGTCTGTTACGGAGGCCTCTTCCTCACTGTTTGGAGCACATGCCCATGTATTTGGTGGCGTGCAGAAATCATCAACATAAGGGGCTGGTTGGGAAGGTACATAAGGGGCTGGTTGGGAAGGTTATGGTATGCAGAAATTATAGTTGTACTGGCTATCTTGGCCATAATTGTATTGCTCAGCATAGGATGGAGGTGGTGATGGGTGATAGGAGGAAGGTGTTGAATTAGGTTCGGGATAAGGGTCATAGCTAAACAAAGCCTCAAATCCTTGTCCTATGGAAGTGGATAATCCTATCTGTTCATTTAAATTCATGCTGTAGTTGTTGACATTAATTGGATTATACTCACTAAAGGTGGTTGGGTCATTACCGGCAAATGTTGATGGCCCTGCTTGGGTAGAGCTGTACATATTATGTTGTGTAAAGGTGGATGATCCGGCTTCATCATTTGCGCATTGTGTAGAGGTGGACGGTCCGGTTTCAGTTTGGGTTTGCGGCCGTCTTCTTTGGTGCCTTTGTAGTCGCCCAAAGTGTGTCACCCTTTGAGTAGGAACGGAGGAAATACTGTTTTCCATTGATAACTTCACTCGGGTAAAGCTCTCTACTATTGGTGTAAGGACTTGCTGTGCAGTGAGATCATTCATCTGTTGATTTGCAACAGCCAAATTTAACATATTATTGATCTCAGTTTGCTGCCACAGAAAAAAAAAATTTAATTTATTAGTGCAGTATTATTGAAAAAGCTAAAACAATAATTTTTTATCAAAATTAGTGTAGTATTTTGTTTGTGTATAATTTGTTCTAATATTAGTGCAGTATTATTGAAAAAGCTAAAATAATTACCTGGTACTTATGGGCAGCCGCCTCTGGTGTCGTGAATAGGTGACCATTTTCATTGTACCATGTTGCGTAGTCCACACCTTCATCAAAATGCTCATCCCCAACAACAAGGTCAGCGCGCGCGTTCCAAAGCCGGTAGTATTGATCATGCTGTGTAAGCCAATTGACACTGGACTTCCCTGTCATCTTTACACAATGCACAGATTTATCCAAATTGTCAGTAGGCCATTTTGGACATCTTTGCAACAATCCAAACTGTCGCATGACTCTTTCTGGATGGTAATACTCGACAATTTGGAAGCATAGCAATGGCGCTGTTGTAGTCCATATATGTCTTTTTGCAAGACACCATGGATGCAAATAATTATCATATGGTATCCAAACAACCTGCAATTCCAATTACAATAACTATGTTATAATCAATAAAATTGATAGTATAACTAGTAAATTAATCATTGATGCATTGTGATATATTACATGTTCAGTATATTGTGTGTCGTGATTAGAACGGTACGCACGCAGAACATGCGTTGGTGTGTGAGTAAACGTTCTCCTAGTATCCCACCTATACACAATTAATGATTGCCATTGATTTTAGGGTTTGGAAGTATCAAGGATAAACACTATAGTATACAATATTGTATAGAAATAGAAAGTAAATATTATACCTGCAACCGTATGGTTCGTCGCCATTTAAATTTCTTGGATTTATTGGAATTGGGGTCAAATACGGAAGATGCTCCCACGCCCATAATTGTAATATGAAAACAGGACCAGCAATCTCCGTACTTTTTTTAATAGAAGCAGTACACAACTTTTTATATAGGAAAGCAAGTGTGGCACTACCCCAGCTATATTCCCTAGCTTGACCAAAGTCGTGTAAGCAATTGAGAAAACAACAATGCAATTTATTTTGGCTCTTATTTCCAAATAGGAAACCCAAAACCTGGAACATGTATGCCCTAGCAAATCGTTGGGTTATTATAGCATTGGCACCCTCTGGTAAGTTTGAGAATGTATCCCTTACCCATGTTATTTTTGGGTTACCATATGACAATGCTGTTGCAGGTGGCGTCACCCCAAGTAAATTACGACAAACTATTTTCCATTCCAAATTAGTGAGCCCGCAGACTGCTTTCCCATCAATAGGCAATCCTGTAAGGATTGTTATATCCTGTAGAGTGATCGTCATTTCACAAGTAAGTAGGTGAAATGTATGAGTATCAGAATGCCACCGCTCCACCAAAGAAGTGATAAGACTCTAGTCAATATCTATATGTGGTAAGCGGGTAACACGGTAGAGTCTACATTGCTGTAAATATGGGATAATACGCTCGCCTAACTGCGGGAGGGGTGCAAACGATTGGGATCGCACTCGTAAGTTGGAAACCTGTTTTTTTTTTTAAATGTAGAATGTTATATTGCTAATGTTGAAATTATTTTCATGTAAATTGAATAATTGTAGATATTATTAGGACATTAATAAATTTGGATCTCGCAACGTACATTGCCTTCCATTGCGTCATTAGAGATGTGATATTGTTGTTGCTCTATTTCAAATATATCCTACATTAAATGCTACAATGAGTTAAACCATGCAACTTCCATTTATAGTAAACAATAATAATAATAATAATAATACACATACATATCTTTATTATAAACCAACAAACATATTATGTAATATATTTTTTCCAAGAAATAGATGTAATAATTGATAATAACAAAACACATATTGATTATAAAAAGATCACAATAATACAATTTATTACAATTTTTGTGGTCATGTACTAATAATAACAATAAATAATATTAAATAATTTCAAAATTAACAAATACAAATTTAATTAGAGAGTTGAGATGCTTACCACAACTGTGATACCAACTGACAGAGTGAGAATTATGGAGTGATACTTGCAAAAAAAAAATAATAATAATAACACATTCAGATAACCATAAAAAATAATTCATTAATCTAAAATTTGAATAACAACAACAACAACAATAATCATAATCATAGGCATACAAATAATATTAACTACAACTACAATAATACATAATATTTTACAATGTATTGGCTTCTAATATTTTCAAAGCACATGTTTATACAATAATACTAAATCTATTAATTTATAGAACTGTAAGTTAATAAACAAAGCAAAAGCACTTACATTAACAAAAAAACTTACAATTCTTAGCTGTTCACCTAAAACAAAGTAAAATACTAACTGAACAATCGGAGGACTTGCAATCCTATGTGAGGAGATACAACTCTTCAGCGAAGGAGGAGAAATAAAAAGACGCTTGTACTTACAAAATTGAAGAAGACACTTGCACTTGACTTACCTTTTATTACAAAATTGAAGAAGACAAAACTGACTCCCTGGACAAAAAAGACTCCCTGAGAGATTACAATAATGAAGAAAACAAAAAAAGAATCTCTCAGAGAGATTACAAAAGTGAAGAAGACAAAAAAGAAAATCTGGGCGTGTGTGATATGAATAATAAAATATATTCGATGCAGAGAATAAGAATCAGATGAGATGAGAAGTTGAGGCAATTGGTTGATTGAAGTTTTATTTTTTTGTTTACAACGTGCACATAATAATCTATGTACTTTCTTTGCTTTTTTTTTGTTTATAGCGTGCACATCAATCATTTTTGTTCTTTCGTATTGTAAAAACATATGTACTTTCTTTGCTTTTTTTGGTTTATAACGTGCACATCAATCATTTTTTTTCTTTCCTATTGTAAGAATCTATGTACTTTATTTATTTATTTACAACGTGCATATCAATTATTTTTTTCTTTTGTAAGAATGTACGTACTTTTTTTGTTTTTATTTACAACGTGCACATCAATTATTTTTTTCTTCTATAAGAATGTATGTACTTTTTTTTGTTTTTATTTACAACGTGCACATCAATCATTTTTTCTTCTTTATACTTTTTTCTAAAATAAGAATCAATGTACTCATTGTACTTAAATCAATCCTTATTTGTTTCATATGGTACTTTTACAATAAAGAAAAGAACATAACATACACATTATATCGGTCAAAAAAATAATGTTGTCCTCTATTTTAAAATAAGAATCAAGTGGCTCCTTATGGCAATTGTGGCAGTGCCATTGTCAAAAATTGGAGGAAAAAAAAAAACCTTTTTTCCCAATTGTGGTAATGACACTGCTAAAATTGATTTTTTCTCACAATTTCGGCAATACCATTGCCACAAATAAAATAAGAAAAAAAAATTTCCCCCACAATTGTGGCAATGGTATTGCCGAAATACCATTGCCACAAATTATAAAAAAAAAAAAAAAAAATTTCCCCACAACTGTGGCAATGGTATTGCCGAAATACCATTGCCACAAATTAAAAAAAAAAAAAAAAAAAATTCCCCACAAATGTGGCAATGGTATTGCCGAAATACCATTGCCACAAATTAAAAAAAAAAAAAATTTCCCCACAAATGTGGCAATGGTATTGCCGAAATACCATTGCCACAAATTAAAAAAAAAAAAAAAAAATTTCCCCACAATTGTGGCAATGGTATTGCCGAAATACCATTGCCACAAATAAAAATAAAAAAAATTTCCCCACAATTGTGGCAATGGTATTGCCGAAATACCATTGCCACAAATTAAAAAAAAAAAAAAATTTCCCACAATTGTGGCAATGGTATTGCCGAAATACCATTGCCACAAATTAAAAAAAAAAAAAATTTCTCCACAATTGTGGCAATGGTATTGCCGAAATACCATTGCCACACATTAAAAAAAAAAAAAAAAATTTCCCCACAAATGTGGCAATGGTATTGCCGAAATACCATTGCCACAAATTAAAAAAAAAAAAAAATTTCCCACAATTTCGGCAATGGTATTGCCGAAATTGTGGGATTTTTTTTTCTTTTTGGGCACTCCTCACACGCACAAGCCACTCCTCACACGCACAAGCCCGGGCAAATTGGGCAGAGGAATTACGGCAATGGTATTGCCGTAATTCATGTTTTTCTCTCTCCTCACTTTTCTGATTCTTTCTCCTACTTTTTCTTGAATTTCGGCAACAATGTTGCCGAAATTCAATCTCTCTCCTCAATTTGCTAAATAACTCCTAACAGTAACTATAACGCAAATTAGTTTTAAAAAAAAGCAATATTTACCCAAATGACTCTCTTAAAGAGTGATGAGAACTTAGAAATATCTGAAGAAAAGCTGCTACTACTGCATTAAATGCACTGCAGCTACTTTTTTGGCCACATTTATGTGAAGAAAATCCCTAAACAGTGCTGCCTTGGCTACCGCAACTCACAGAAAGTCAGAGAGGGTGTCTGATAGAACAAGCACTCGAGTAAGGGCTCAAATGATCAACAAGTGTATGGACGAGATGGTTCAATGAGATCTATATAATGTGAGAGACCCTCCATGAGGGAGGGATCGGAAAAATAAAGAAAGAACACTGTAGCAACCAGAGTTGCACTTGTAATAAGTTCCATTAATCTATACAAAGATTTACCTCCTCGGATAATACATTTACCCATTCCTACGCACTTTGTTCTTTCATGAATGTCTTTCAAACCCATTCTAGCCGTTGTTAGATTCACGAGGGCCTAGTTTTTTAACCCACTCTCTACAAATTTATTGTATTGGGCTCATTAACCCACAATCCCATACATCTTGAGCTGGGGCAGCAAACTGTGACCCTACAATTGGCGCCGTCTGTAGGGAGAACTTGTGTGATAGTGAGTGCAACGGTTAACAATGGTAGGTTCAAGTCCACACCAAGCGGAATCCATGGCATCCCAGCATGAAAACCCTCTTGTCGGCCCCGAGCATAGGGGGGATCGAAAAGGCAGCGTGCACATTACGCATACAAGCAAAAGCCATACTCGAGTTAGAAGTCACGTCTCTTAAGACCAACATAACCGAGCCATGCAGTTGGAAATAGATCAGTTGAAGAGGGCATTACGCCATGCACGGCGAAGATGAACCCCCTCCAGCTCTGATGTTTCTTCCAATGACGAGAAGGACGTCAACTACAGGCGAAGGTCTCGAACCCCGCCTAGCGAATCTTTCTCCTATGAGGAGGAACACCATCATGAACGGAGAGTCAAAAGCCCGTCTCATAAAGGCGTGGGAAACAACGCTATGAGCAGGGCCTTGAACCAAATCTCCAAGTCACCCTTCACGCGCAAAATTGAGAGGGCGAGACTACCTTGACGATTCACTCAGCCTGCTTTCACTATGTACAATGGTAGAACAGACCTCGTAGAGCACGTAAGCCACTTCAATCAGAGGATGGCTGTCCATTCCAAGGACGAAGCCCTGATGTGTAAGGTTTTCCCATCCAGTTTAGGACCCGTGGCGATGAGATGGTTCGACAGCCTGAAAGCAGATTCCATAAGTTCCTTTAAGGAGCTCACCCAAGCGTTTGCTTCCCGCTTCGTCACGTGTAGCAGGGTTTCTCGACCTTTGGCCTCCCTTCTATCTTTGAGCATATGAGAGGGAGAGACCCTGAAAGTGTATTCGGATAGATACTGGGAGATGTTCAACGAAATAGATGGTGACTTTAATGATGTAGCCATCAGTACCTTCAAGCTCGGCCTCTCGGTAGACCACAGTTTGAGGAAATCCTTAACCGGCAAACCTGTCACCAGCGTGCGCCAACTCATGAATTGGATTGATAAATATAAAAGGGTTGAGGAAGACCAATAGCAGGGGAAAGGAAAGGAAAAGGTTATCCCTCAGGAGAGGAGGGATTTCAGGTCGGACCGATACAATAACAACCGACCACGGAGAGATTTCGCTAGGCAATCAGGATCTATCAATCCTCAGGCAGTCAATGCCGTGTTCCGAGAGCCAGTGCATTAAGTTTTGGAAAAGATTAGACATGAGCTATTCTTCAAATGGCCAAACAAGATGGTAGGGAACCCCGCAATGCGCAATCAAAACCTCTATTGCCAATACCACCAAGACCACGGGCACACCACGGAAGATTGTAGAAGTCTGTGGGACCACCTGGACCAGTTTGTTCGTGAAGGAAAGTTAAAACAACACTTGCACCACTCCAGTAGCTAGGGGGGCCAAACAAACTCAGAATCTCGGAGAGATGATTCTACAAGACCGCCTTAGGAACGATAAACGTCATCTTGCTACTTTAGGAAGGACCGGTTTCTGCCTTTCTAGGGTGATATCTGTGGCTCGGTTGCCCGCCGAGAGCGCTAATCAAGAACCAAAGAGGGTGAGGATGGAGATCCAACTGGTTCTAGGCTTCTCGGATGAGGATAAGATAGGAACCATACAGCCCCATGATGACGCTTTGGTGGTGACGCTCAGAATCGGTGGGTATGATGTGAAGAGGGTGATGGTGGACCAAGGCAGTGGCACCGAGATAATGTATCTTGACCTATATAAGGGGGCTGAACTTGAGACCCGAGGACCTAACACCCTACAGCTTGCCCCTGGTGAGTTTTGATGGAAAAGTCGTCATTCCGAAAGGCAAATTAGACTACCAGTGCAGACTGGCTTAGAAGTAGTGGAGGTGGACTTCATTGTGGTGGACGCTTATTCAACCTACATAGCCATTGTGGCCAGACCTTGGCTTCATACCCTAGGAGCCATTTCTTCTACTTTGCACCAGAAGGTGAAATACCCGTCTGAGGGGCAGGTTAAAGAGATCCTGGGAAATCAATCTGTGCCTAGACAATGCCTAGTGGCCACCATCCGGCATCAGCCTGAGGCCGAGTCCTCGGCCCATGCTGAAGGGGGCTTATAGCAATTAAAAGCTCTAGCATTGCCTGTCGACGGGTCTACCGAGGAGGCGAAGTGTGAGGATTTGGTAAAGGTTATTGGTGACGATCCGGAGAAATTCTTTTAGATTGGGTCTTAGCTACCTTTTCTAGAGAAGGAAGAGCTGGTAGGTTTTCTTAGACAAAATGTTGATGTCTTCGTATGGAGTGCTTACGAAGCCCCGGGGGTGGACCCGAACTTTATCTGTCATCATCTAAATGTTAATCCGTTCGTCATTCCCAAGAAGCAACCTCCTTGAAGCTCATCCAGAGACCACTCTGACACTGTCAGAGATGAGGTGAAGAAACAAAAGCAGGCGGGGGCTATCAAGGAAGCATTTTACCCTGAGTGATTGGCCAATACCGTGGTGGTGAAGAAGAAAAGTGGAAAATGGCGAGTGTGTGTGGACTTCATAGATTTAAATAGGGCTTGCCCAAAGGATCCCTTCCCTATGCCTAAGATAGACCAGTTGATGGATGCAGCCGTAAGCCATCCTCGGATGAGTTTCGTAGACGCCTTTCAGGGATACCACCAAATACCACTAGCCCTAGATGATCAGGAGAAGACGGCTTTCGTCACTCCCACTGGAAACTACCACTACAAAGTGATGCCGTTTAGTTTGAAGAACTCAAGGTCTATTTATCAAAGGATGATGACTAGGATATTTAAACCGCAGTTAGGCAAGAGCATTGAGGTCTATATAGACGATATGGTGGTGAAAAGCAAGGTAGTGTCCGAGCACTTAGGAGATCTCGGGAACATCTTCGAAATTCTGAGGAAACACAAGTTGCGCCTCAACGCTTTCAAATGTTCCTTTGGTGTGGGATTAGACAAATTTCTAGGCCACATGGTAACCCATAGGGGAATCTCAAGGAAGTCCAGAAACTGACTGGAATGACCGTTGCTTTAAACCGGTTTATCTCTCGGTCAGCGAATAAGTGCCGACCCTTCTTCCAACTAATGAACAAATGGAAGGGGTTCGAGTGGACCGAGGAGGGTGCCTCAGCCTGATAACGCCTTAAAATATATATTTGTTATATATTTATGTGGGCGTTATCTCCTTATTACTATGCTTAATTTGTATAATTAAGTTATGATTTGCATTAATCCCTATTATTTATCTTTACATAATTTCTTGAATAAGATGCTATTCATTGTGTATAATTTTCTACTTTCAGGAAATCATGTGAGAAAGATGAGTTTACAGGAATTTGAGAGAGAATGGAGGCCAAACTAGAATTAAAGTGGAGTTAAAGGGCCATGCTTAAATGTCTAAAGAGGTGCAGTTGGAGTGCTTGGATCCTCTACCATGATTAGAAGCTTCAAATAAGGAAAGAAATCAAAGAGGTAGAATCTGAAAAGGAAAAATCTGATTTGAGCACTGATCAGTATTTTGGTGTATCTCTCTCCTCAAAAATCCAATTGACACAAGACTAGATAGGTTGGAACCGTGACTTAATTATCTACAACTTTCCAGTTTTGAGTTTTTCGAAATTCTCAATTTTTGAAGGCCGAAATTAACTCACAAGTTACTGCTGTAAACCTGGACGGAAATTAAAATAGTATAAGTTTTATTTTCTTTGGACACTTAGACGTTAGGGTTAGGAAGGGAGGCTGTATAGAACGAATTTTGGCAGAGAAAACCTTGTATTTTCCTTTCTCTAATGGCAGCCTACCATCATGGGTTCCAAAACTTCCACCCATGATGGTAGACCTGGATGACTCAGCAATGAACTTGGTGCCCATCCAAGCCACTCCCTCATCCGTCCAGCCTGAGAACCCTCCTCCTCCTACAGCCAAAACTTCTCATAAGATTCATCCTTCAGTTCCAACCAAGCGTCCTTCTATTTTGGTGCTGGACTAGGATTACGCTTGGAAGACGTTCGAAGGGATCATCACTAACAAAGAAGTGACTGCTTGCTATGACATGTCAATGAAGGACTTTGAGCGCTCTGCCATCCACGACCTCTTCAAGGTATGTAATTTTTCTCGTCATTCTCATTTTATTTTCTGAGAAATTTTTGAAAACTTTCTAACTCTCCTTTGTCCATTTGTCTTTCAGGCTATGGTGAAGTTTTATACTGCGTCCAGCCAAGCCAAGGAACTTTGTGACGAGGCTAAGGCTGCTAAGGCCAAAAATAAAGAGCTGAAGGATGAAGTCCTTTTGAAAAAGGGGGAAGTGATCCGGCTGATTGAGAAGCTCAATCGTCTATAGGGGATTGAGAAGAAGCTAAAGAATGAGGTGGAAGAGCTTAAGGCAGACTCCATTGAGAAGGAGGCCTGTATTACTCACCTTGAGGTGAAGGTTCAAGGGTTTACCTCGTCTTTGGAGAATGCTCAGAAGGAAGCCATTGCAGCATTTATGAAGTCAAAAGAATACACTGATCGTATAAACCAATATTACGCTACTAGCTATGAAGACTTCGGCTTTGATGCCAAGGAGGCCTACCTTGAGATGGACTTTGACTCCTTTCAAATTCCTACTGTAGCAGAGAGTTCCCTACTTTAGGTGAGCTCCGAGGATGTTAACATTGTGGACGATACTTCTACTGAACCTGCCTAGGACGCTATTGATGCCAACAAAGACGACCCAAAGTCTGGGGGCAATGCCCTCAGTGGTTTATCCCAGTAGTTTGTTTCTTTCTTTTAGAAAAATTTATTTATTTCAGCGTGTTGGAAGTGCCCAATGTTTTGGGCTTTATTTTAAAACTCATTTAAGTACAATCCGTTCGTCCAAGTTTATGGACGTGCAATAGATACAATGGCCTTTACTGGCTTTGAACAATATAAGGGTTTTTAGACGATGGTCGTCTATCCTTTTTACATGTTATGAATGAATATTTATTTCTATTTTCATTTTTCATTTGGTGTTGAACATGCTTTATGTATGAACGAATTTCCCTTGTTTACATCGTCCAAGTTATCTCTATGGTTTTTTAAGTATGGTTCGTCCACTCATGAAGGCATCTAGCTTGTCCATGTTAAAATAATTTTCTCATGTTCAACACTTTCACCATTCTTTAAATTTTTTCAAGTATAACTCGTCTATGAATGGTGCTTCCTTTGCTAGCTTTATTTGTCCATAGATTTGACTTATAGCTTACATTATCGTTCGTCCATAGGCTGGACGATCCTTTATTCATCTTTGGGCAAGACGCTTTCCAGTATTTACTTGTCCAAAGATTGGACTGTTTGGCTGGTCACATTAATCCATGGATTTTGAATATTATTGCGTGCACGTTTTACCTCGTCCAATGATTTGGATGAATATACCTTAGGTTTACTTATCTTCACTTTAACCTTTTTAAGGAAAGCTTATAGACATTACATCCTTGCGTCCATAGATTTTACTCTTCTTGGGCCTTTAGCCTTCTTGTGGATTATTTTGAAAGAAAACAGCATGAAAATTAGAAATCCACACAACATTATATACATTGGAAATCCAAGCTGTATATACACAGCATAAACATCATCCACAAGCATGGCACAAGCATGGCACATGCTTACAAACAAACTAAGTTCTTGACTTCGTCCATCACAAATTCGTCCATAGACAGTGCGCTTGTTGGAAACTAATGCACTTTTAGGGAATTAAAATATTAAAAACATGTAGTACTAGCAATAAACATAAATAAATATGAGGACAATAACACATAACTTCAACTTCATCCATGATGATGCTTGTCCAGGCTGATCCTTCACTGATAGTATTTTCTTAAATGCTCAACATTCCAGGGGTGCTATAACTTCCGTCCATCTAGGGTTTCCAAGTAGTATGATCTTTGCCTTTTGCAATTGATAACCCTGTAGGGTCTTTCCCAATTAGGCCTTAATTTTCCATGGGCCGGGTTCCTAGTTGCCAAGGAGACCCTTTTTAGGACGAGGTCTCCAATGTTGAACCGCCAAGTTTCACCATTGCATCATATTGTCTAGTCATAAGATTTTTATACCTCGCTGTCCTCTGCTCTGCATTTATCCTTACCTCGTGTATTAGATCAAGGTTAAGATGAAGCTGTTCTTCATTCTCCTCATCCTGATACTTCATCACCCTGTGATTAGCCTTGTGTACTTCTGCAGGTATGACTGCTTCACTTTCATAGGCTAGTTTGAAAGGAGTTTCCCCTGTGGGGGTCCTCATAGTCGTCCTGTAAGCCCGTAGAACACGTGGTAGCTCGTCTGGCCATACTCCATTTGCCCCCCGAAGCTGAGTCTTGATGATTTTCAACAAGGATCGGTTTGCTACTTCAGCTTGTCCATTTGCTTGTGGGTAAGAAGGTGAAGAATAATGATTTTTGATTGAAGGGTGTTATCAAACTGCCATCCATTGTCTAACACTAGTACCCTAGGCACCCCAAATCGACATACGATGCTCTTCCAGACGAAGTTCTTGACATTTTGCTGTGTGATCTTTGCTAAAGTTCAACTTCCACCCATTTAGTGAAGTAATCGATCCCTACTACCAAAAACTTCGTCTGCTTGGTTCCTATTAGAAAGGGACCCAAAATTTCCAATCCCCATTGTGCAAAGGGTCATGGGGCCATCATCGGGGTGAGGTACTTCGATGGTTGTCCAGGGACGTTGCTGAAGCATTGGCACTGATCACACACTTTTACATAAGCCTTAGCATCTGCTTGAATGGTTGGCTAGTAGTAACCCGCACGGACGACCTTGTGGACGAGGGCTTTTGCTCCTGAATGGTTTCCACACACTCTTTCATGAACTTCTCTTAAAACGTAGTTTGCTTCGTCTAGAGCTAAACACCTTAGATAAGGCTGAGAGAAGCCTCTTTTGTATAGCAACTCGTCTATAAGGACATACTTAGTTGATCTAATCCTTAGCTTTCTAGCCTCATCTCTTTCTTCTGAAAGCCTTCCATCCCATAGGTAAGCTATTATTGGGGTCATCCATTTCCTTTCACCTTCTATCTGCTACACCTCTGGAAGATCTATGCTAGGTATGTATTGGACTTCATCAAGATCGTCCACCTATCCATCTACTGATGCTTCCTTTGCTAAAGTGCCTGCTTCCATATTTTCCTCCATTGGGATTTGAAGGAAACTGGCTTCCTTAAATTTCTTAATAAAATGTTTCACCCTACTGAGGTACTTCTTCATCCGTTCTTCCTTTACTTCACATGTTCCATTTACTTGGCCTATGATTAACTGAGAGTCTCTTTGGACGACTACTGACTCTGCCGCTAAGAACTTAGCCAATTCTAGCCCTTTAAGAAAGGTTTCATACTCAACTTCATTGTTAGTTGTTTGGTACTGTAGACAAGCTGCATACTTCAACTTGTCCCCTTTCGGGGATTTCAATACAACTCATATTCCTCCTGCATATAGTGTGGATGACCCATCTACATGGACGACCCATGCCTTAGCTTCATTTCCCTCATCTAAATCACCATGGTTTGGAGTGAACTCTGCAATGAAATCTGCTAGAGCTTGAGCTTTTATTGCATTCCTGGGTTGATTTCTGATATTAAACTCACTAAGCTTTATAGTCCATTGGATCAGTCATCCTGTGGCTTCCAACTTGTTCATTGCCTTTTTAAGCAGATGATCCGTCATGACATTGATGACATGAGCCTAGAAGTAATGCCTTAGCTTCCTGGAAGCCGTTATTAGTGCAAAGGCCAACTTTTCAATCATTGGATATCGTCCTTATGCCCCCCCTTAGTGCTCGGCTTGTATAATACACAGGCTTTTGCACTTTCCCTTCTTCCCTGATTAATGCTGAACTTACTACATGTGGGGATATTACTAAGTATAAATAAAACTCCTCACCTGGTATGGATGGACTTAGTTAGGGAGTTGTGGTAAGATAAACCTTAATATCTTGGAAGGCCTTCTGGCACTCATCTGTCCATTCAAACGCCTTCTTAAGAACTTTGAAAAATGGAAAACATTTATCAGTTGCTTTTGAAACAAACTTGTTTAGAGTTGCAACTCATTCAGTAAGGGACTAGACTTCCTTAACATTCTTTGGTGGTTCCATGTTCAGTATTGCTTGGATCTTATTAGGATTTGCTTCAATTCCCTTCTGTGAAACCATAAACCCTAGGAATTTCCATGACAAAACCCCGAAGGCACACTTACTTGGATTCAGCTTCATGTTGTATCGTCTAAGTGTGTTAAAGGTCTCGTGTAGGTCATCCAGATGTTTCTTCTCTTCCAAGCTCTTCACTAGCATGTCATGCACATAAACTTCTTCATTTTGTCCTATCTGTGGACGAAACATATGATTGACTAACCTCTAATAAGGCAGTAACGTCTACACATATCCTTCACTTGTCATTAGCCTTCTTGACCGTCACCACATTAGCTAACCAATCCGGGTAATAGACTTCTCGAATAAATTCTGTTGTGTTTAACTTCTGGACCTCTTCCTTGATAGCATTATCTCGCTTAGGAGCAAAGACTCTCTTCTTTTAACGAACAGACTTGGAAGATGGATACACATTCAAACAATGAGTAATGACACTTGGGTCAATTCTTGGCATGTCTTCATGACTCCACGTGAAAACATCAATTCTCTTTCTTAAGAACTGGACGAGGTCTTGCTTTGTTTTCTCCTCCATACTTGTTCTAATTCTGGTAAACTTCTCGGGATTACCCTCTTCTAGAGGGATTTCTTCTAGTACTTCAGTGGACTCTACAACAACCCTTCTTTCCTCTATATTCATTGTCTGCACATACTCATCCATAGCCAACATGGCTAAATAGCATTCTCTAACGGCTAACTGATCTCCTTGTACTTGCCATATTCCATAATCTATTGGGAACTTGACAGATAGGTAGTAGGTAGACGTCACTGCCTTCCAATTGTTTAAAGTTGGTCTTCCAATGAAGGCATTATAGGTAGACAAACAATCTACAACGAGGAAATTTACTTCTTTGGCTATCTGCTGTGGATATGCTCCTACCACTACAGGTAGAGTAATAGTGCCCACTGGTTGTACCTTCATTCCTCCAAATCATACTAAGGGCAAATTAACTGGACGAAGTTGGTCTCATCTAAGCTTCATCTGCTGAAAGGCAAGATAATATAGGATATCTGTTGAACTCCCGTTATCTATCAACACCCTTCTAGTCGTGTAATCTGCAATGAGCAAAGTTATGATGATCGCATCATCATGTGGATGGTGGACCCTTCCAGCGTCTTCATCTGTGAAAGTAATGGCTTGCTCGTCTGCCCCCTTCATTCTTGGTGGTCGTCTAGAGAGTTGGACGTCCTGCACCACCTTCAAGTAGGTCTTCCTTGACTTAGAAGATTGCCCTGCTGAAATTCCTCCTACAATAACTCTTATTTCTCCAAATGGTGGCCGTGATGGCTCTTCTATCCTTCCTTTCAACTTCTCGTCCTTATAATCTCGTCCAAGAAAATTCCTTAGCTTTCCCTGCCTGATGAGATTCTCTATCTGTTGCTTTAAGTCGTAGCACTCGTCTATTTCATTCCCGTGATCTTTATGAAAGCGGCAATACTTATTCTTATTGCGCTTATTAGGATCTCCCTTCATCTTCTTAGGCCACTTCAAGGATAAATCATCCTTGATTTGCATAAGCACCTAATCAAGTGGAACATTCAAGGGCGTGTAGTGCTGACTCCTTCCTGAAGACGAACCTGCCTTCCTGCTGTCTCTATCCTTCTTTTCTCTCGTCTGTGCCTTCTTTGGATGAGGGCCTTGTTCAGGATGGCGTGGGAGGTCCGCTTCCATTCACTTTGCTCTTTTCCTCTTCTTGGCAATGATCACATCCTCTGCATTCATGAAGTTTTAGGCTAAATAGACGAGCTCAGCCATGGTTTGCGGTTCTTGATCATAAAGCTTGTGGATAAATAAATCTGAACTAACTCTATTATGGAAGGCTGCTAACAGCAACTTGTCATCCATCTCCTCTACCATCAAGGCTTCCCTATTGAAGTGATGAAGGATCGCAAGCTCTTATTATCTCCTTGCTCTATAGTTAGCAGGCTGGACGAGGAGCGTTTATGCCTTTGTCCTCCAATAAAGTTGTTGACGAACAACTTACTCAACTCCTCGAAAAAACCAATAATGTTCGAAGGTATTTTACTGAACCACACTTATGCTGGCCCCTTAAGGATGGTTGGGAAGACCCTACACATTATCTCATCTGGAATTCCTTGAAGGTGTATTGTGGTCTTGAAGGTTGCAATGTGGTCACATAGGTCTCGCATTCCATCATACGAATCCAATGAAGCATCTTGAACTTGGAAGGTAAGGGATGACTATTGATGGAAGCTATGAAAGGGAAATTGGTTTGATGAACTAAATCATCTACATGATTTGTCCTTCTCATATTCTCCCTCATCTCATCCATAGCCCTTTCTCATTTGATCCATTTCCTTTTTCAAGTGTGGCACCCTACGCAATGTTGTCCCCCTTAAATGGTTCTCGTGTTCAACATTTTCTCTTACTCTAACTTCTTGACTCTGAGCCTGCCCTTCCACGCACCTTTCATGACGTTGCCTTATTTGATTTATCTCTCGAGTCAACTCCTAATTCTGACGAGTTAGCTCTGCCATAGCGGCTGCCATAGACTGTATTTATTGAACGAAAGGTGGTTGCATGATAAGTGCTAACTAGTAAGCGCGGTTGGGGTGGCTGGAAGCATTCCCACTCTCCTGGTGGCCTGGACTAGTGGCCATTGACCTTGTCCAGACCATATAGCCTTTTGTCTAAGAAAGATAAATTGCAAAACACAAATTTAATATTTCCCATAAATGGCACCAACTGATGATGCACGGAAAATTAGTAGGCTGAATGCTCTGAGCTTCAATGGTCTAGTGATTGCTTGGAATGCCTAAAAAGAAAGAAATATAAGCTAGATCAAAGATGACCGGGATGAATCAGCCAAGAACCCTCCGATGCTTAAGTTAGTTTTCTCTCTTAGAACTCAAGAATTCCAACTTTAGGAGTAGTGGAAACTTACTTTTATTTGATGTGGATGAGTCCTTATATAGTGAGCTTTGGAGTTGTTACTTTCTTATGTTGGACGACCTTTTTATATTAGGACAAACTTTTTAGACTTCGACGACACTATGGATAAACTAGAGATGACCCAATTTTTGGTTCACCATCAATTCATATTGAAGAAATAAGATAAATTAGACTCTAAAACATACTTAGTAGCCGTGTGGGTTGTGGAGTTGCAACTCCTATTAACCTAACAGAAAGAAAAATC
Organism: Quercus glauca; assembly: GCA_023736055.1. Lineage (NCBI taxonomy): Eukaryota > Viridiplantae > Streptophyta > Magnoliopsida > Fagales > Fagaceae > Quercus > Quercus glauca. The sequence continues at coordinate 20,885,000 of CM043321.1, read as the reverse complement.
AGAAAAAAGACTCAGCTTAAACTATAATATCAGATATAAGAGCTTTGATGGACCAATTCGGGATGGTTCTGCAAGGCATGAAGGAGTCGAGGCAGATTTTGAAATCACCTTCAAAGATCACGACTCCACTGTTCTCTCTTGGTGATCTATAGTGCCCAAAGGAGAGCCTCGGGTTCTACTTGGAGGGGGGTCAATACTTGGTGAGCCTGGCCTAAACATTGAGCACCATGCCCTAATGATGTCATGCATCTACTACCAAGGCTGCTTTATAGCTTGACAAAGCTGCATCGGTGTTGATCTCGACCCAGCTAGGTGAAGTGGGCATCCAAGATTAGGACACCAGAATTGATGGCACATGATTTGATTCGAGGTCAGCAGAAACTAGAGAGAATTCAAGAAATTTGTTGCGAATGAGCTGAATGGAGGATTGTAGGTCAATAGGGCCCTTACGTTGCAACACAAGATTCCTTGAGCACCATATCTCTTTGAGTGTTGAGACCATGTTGAGACAGATGAGCTAGTGTTCTTTTGCTTGACATAGAGATTTCGGCAGGTTAAGAGGATAGCGTTGATAATATCCTCGGAGGAGGTAACATTAAGCTCATCCACTTTGAGACCCCCAGCAAATAGAGAATCAAAGAGCTTTAGCGACTGTACATTCAAAGAAAAGGTGACAAGGTGTTTCAAATCCCTGATTGAAAAGAACACAACAAAGGTCGTCGATAACTTCTTGATGCATGAGTTGATCCCTTGTTGGAAGAGTATTAATGCCTAACCTCCAAAGGAGCATTTTAGTGCTTTGAGATTCCAAAGCTTCTTCCAACTCACTTTAGGGGGGGCAATGGCGTGGGTGGGGTTTGAGAAACTTGGTAAGTTAATTTAACAGTGAAGTTACCCTACAGATTGAGCACCCAAATGAGTTTGTCCGCTGTTGGTCTGGAGGGAATTGGAATAGAGAGAGTGGCTTGAGCGGAAGAGGGGGCAAAAACTTCGTTGATGAGATTGGGCTTCCAGCAACGTAAATTTGTGTCAATAAGTTGGTCAACCTTGAGGGGGAGGAGTGATAGGGACGCAGATCTTGGGGTAGGAATAAATCATTGTATCCTGGAACCCGTGGATCTTCCCAAACATTAACATCAGCTCTATCCCTAATTAAAAAGATGGCACCTTCAACTATAATAGTCTTGGCTTTCTCGATTTCTTTCCAAATAGGGGAGGCAGATTTGGGAGGTTTGGCATGAAGCCAATCTTGCCTGACCTTGTAGTTAGATACGAGAATTTCCATGCGTTGTTAACGCTCTTTGCCTTCTTGAAACTGAGCTCACCAGCACTCTTTGGGTAGCAAAGCTTGTCCCAGGCTCTCTATGCAAGATATCTACACTCTTGCATGTAACCATTCTTACAACAATAATTTCATTAAAAAAAAAAAAAAGAGAATGGCGACTACAACTATTTGCTTTTTTTTTTTTTTAATTTTTTTTTTTAATGTTCCCAAATTCTAGATTTCTAGATGAAACTTTTTTCATTCTTTTGATGGTCAACTTTTTACATTTGTAATCATAACCGTTTCATAAAAGAAAAATTATGCATCATATTTTTGGCAACATTTGTTCTTAGTTCAGAAAAGAAAAATGTCTAAATTTAGGTTTCTGAAAGAATATCCAACCTATAATAAGTAATAACTAAAGAAATTTAGTTAGAAAACAGTACTTTACGGCAAACTGAAGAAATCAGTAAGTTGAGCTTTTAACTTTTGATTCTAATTAATTAAATACTATAAGCACTTTGTGTAATCTTCACACTAGATTCGTATCAACGGCATTTGTGAAACTGTTTGTTACGTTAATTTGTTGCGTGCAAAATGTTAATCTATTTACGTTAAAGAATTTATTTTATATTAAAAAAGTCCTTTTTCTTTTGGGCTTTAAAAAAAGTTTTTAATTTCCTATCTTCTTTTTTTTCCTTATAGAAAAGAAAGTGTTTTTCCCCTTTTGAGCTAAAATAGAAAGATTTCTTTTTAATTTCTTTTGTTATACACTATTGTCAGAAAAATAAATTGAAACAATGAAAAGACAGAAGTGTCCTCAAAATAATGTTGCAGGTGCGGAATTAATAAATGAAAAAAGTTTAATTCCATACAACTATTTTGTTTATTTTGTAAATTTTAATTAGTTCAACCAGTAAAGTCTCTTATGATTGAATAAAAGATCTGGAATTCAATCTTCACTTATACCAAAAACTAATAGGTGTATCGATCTGATAATAAAGAGCTATCATCAAGAGAGTCATAAGTTAAAACTCTTTCTTAAAAAAAAACCATCTTATTTTAATTTATTATATATAGAATTAAAAAGAACATTTATGTATTTTTAGTTACTTAATTTTTTTAATAAGTTATATGGCTTATTTAAAGGGGAAAAATAGGCTTTTTCCCTTAATTGAGTTTCTATGAAACTCAATTTTTAGAAAATCGAGTTCTAAGTAAGTTTTAATTATCTAACAGGTGCTCCTCCAGCGTGGCAGAAACTTACTTCGAACTTAATAATCATAAAATCAGGTTTTGTGGGAAATTTCAATTTTTTTAAAATCGAGTTTTAAAGTAGGGATACAATGCTTAACAGTTTCAAAATATGAACAATTTACTAAATATTATAAAAAAATAAGGACAAAAGCTTTTTTTTTTTTTTTTTTCCTTATTTAATATACCATTTTGGCCATAATTTTGGTAGAGAAAAAAATAGTAAATCGATGTGAAAGTGACGGACACAAAATCACACTCAAAGCAGGAAGGTTGCGGTAAAAATTGTGAGCTTGTGTTTACGTTAAGCAGAAGAAGTTAACGCAAAAGTGACAGTAAAAGGCCAAGTTATTTTAGTAGTTAGTAGTTGTAATAGTACGCTACGCAGTTCTTAAATCTCAATTCAGAGACTTTGAGTTTAAACCGTGTCTCCCAACCTTCAGTTTATCTGCCTCACCCAAAAAAAAAAAAAAAAAAGGCATTATTTTCTAATTTGCCGAATCCCCTCTACTTGTCAATTTTTGTTTCCACATTATCAACGTTTTCAATTTTTGGTTTCCAAAATTTTGCTGTGCCTTTTGTTTGAACCAAAAAATATTAGTATATAAATAAATAACAAGTGTGGGTGTCGAAATCGGGAGAGCTGGAGCCGGTACAGGAACCGCAGTCCTCAAAGGCTCCACCCGCCGCCGCCGCCGCCACCACAAACGGGCAGATCCGCTACAGATCCCCATCGTCGGCGGAGCTCCTAGAGGGTCAATCGACATCTCCAACGGAACAACAAAATCTCGAATTCGACAACCACAAAATGCTGAAGCGACCAGGTCTCCGTTACCCTCACGAGTCCTTTGGCGACAAGATCCGCCGCTACAAAGGCGTGTTGTTGATAATTTCGGTCCCTCTTCTCCTCATCAGCTTCGTCCTCTTCATCATGCCTGTCAACAATTCAGCTTCCCTGTCTGACTTTCGTAACCGTAAGGTCCCATCGGATCGCGATTCTTCTAGATCATACGCTGTTATTTTCGACGCCGGGAGTTCCGGTAGTCGTGTTCATGTGTTTTGTTTTGATCACAATCTTCAACTTGTCCACATTGGAAAAGATCTAGAGTTGTTCAAACAGGTACATTACCATTTCCATTTCCTTTCAATTGGATTTCATTTCACAATTGAACAAGTTTATTGTTTGGATTGTTAATAGTTAAAGCCGGGTTTGAGTGCATATGCCAATGATCCCCGGGAGGCTGCGAATTCTCTGCAGACTTTATTGGATCAAGCACAAGCTGTTGTTCCCAAAGATTTGCGTGCCAAGACGCCTGTTCGTGTTGGGGTCAGTTGTGTTTCTTTTGTTAGATATAACTATACTTTCATTTCTATGTGAGTTGTTTTTTTGTCTGAGTGAAATTGAGATTTTTATTTTTGTGTCCAATGTTAGGCAACTGCAGGGTTGAGGGCCTTGAAAGGTGATGCTTCGAATCAAATTTTGCAAGCGGTAAATCAAATTCTTGTTTTGTATTTTTAAATTTGTTATTTGATGGTTAGATCCTCCATGCTCTTGCGGTAGTTTTCAAGTTATTAAATGGCGTTAAATTTTGCATCTTTTAAGGTTCGGGATCTTCTGAAACATAGAAGCAGCCTGAAATCTGAGGCCAATGGAGTTGCTGTTATTGATGGAACTCAAGAAGGTTCTTACCAGTGGGTATGTTTTCGTCTAAAACTTCACTACTGTCTTGGCTTATTCCTCAACTAATGCTTGAATTTTTACTTCTTGGACATTTAGGATATGGGGCTCTTCCCTTCTTCTCTTCTAGGACTTTAGTATGATGAGCAGATGTAGAACTCATGCTTATATTCACTACAGTTGCATTGCATTTGGGAACTAGGATTTAAATGTCAAATTAATGTAATTGGAATGCCTAAACATTAAATTTTGTCATTTCAAAAATGTTTTTTTTTTTTTTTTTTTTTGGATATGGATTTGAAATTTCTTGTTTGTATATTAGAAATGTTTATGATATTGAATCTGAACTTTCTTCTTTCTCGCTAACCTAGGAGTTTTCAAATATTAGTAAAGAAAATTATATGTGGCTCATGCTCAAAATGAATTTCATTTAAAAAATGGCCTAAGACTAAAATAATATAAGCTATAAAAATCTTTTTTGACTTTTATGTCATTGGACATAGGAATTAACCATCTTTTCCATCTCTAACAATCTCATTACTAATGAATAAAGAACTAAAGCTCAGCTCAAATATATTACATGTGATACCAAACAATTTAGAAGTTAAGCTGAGTTTTTGCAAAGTTTATACCACTTTAGTTAACAACGATCAGCCACAGAAATATTTCTTGCCAGTGTCCATGGTATAGGCCTGTATTGCCCCCTTTTACACATATTTGTGTCCTAAGTCTATTAGATCGATTAATTTGGGCCCATATAGCCTGTATTGATATGGATTGAAAACTTTGAATACCCTTTTTAAATAACCTCAAAAGAAGAAGGGAAGAAAACAAAACCTTTTTCTTGAAATGCAATAAACCCAAGTTACAGAGAACAAGGTTGTTGAAGCAGTGGCTATGGAGTTAACCATGATGAAGCATTACTTTGATGATGGCAGCTTTTCACATGGTCATGCCGCTTTCCCAAGTCTACGATTCTATGTTTACACATTTTGAGCTCATTGTTTTTTACACCTTAGTTGTCTAAGCCCCATGTAGGCACTGATTCCCTGTGGACTTGTTAGATTCTAATAGATTGATACTATCTGAAATCAAGGGATTTTGTGCCGTGAAGTCAAAGTTGGGTTTAACCAAAATCCAAATCATTACCCTTTTGGAGAGATCCTAAAATGAGGAATTGTATTTGGGGAGTTAAATTTAAATCCACAATCTGATTTGGCCATAATGCTCTTCTTAGTGGCAGAATTGCCAGCTTGAGAGACTGACTATCCTTTCCATTTGAGAGGTCATATAATGGACTTTTAAAGCTTCTTGTTGACAAAATAGCTCCACTCAAGGTTATCAGAATCATGATTTGGATGGTAGGGTTGTACAATCCAACGATCCCACTTTGTTCAAATGACCCAAGTCGTTGAGGCACTTGGCATAATTTTGGTTTCTAGGTCCAAATTTTAATGATATAATATATGATTTTGTTTGGAAACATTAAGCATGTAGTTAATTTAAATTATTTTAGTTATCTACTTATAACGTTGTTGAACTTGGAACTGGGAAAACATTTTCATTTGCTGCATTGGTAGTTGGTTTCTAACTAATAAACTTTTGATAATTTTTTTATATATTTTTTATAGTTAAATAAGGGGAAAAAATGCAAAATCCTTGGTTAATAGAGTTGTATTCATATAAAGTATAAAAATAGACTGTAGTGATTTTTTTTTTGGGGTGATTATTTAACATACATAATCATTACCAATGACTTTTGTGTCTATTTTTTCTAAAGAGAACTAGGATCTTCCTATCCTATGATTGATGCTCAAAGCCCCTCCACCAATCCTATGTAGGATCCTAATTTTAACAACCTTGGCTCTAACAAAACTCTGTATGTTACTTGCATAGTTCATCATGCATTTTAGATTGCAGGATAACTGTTTCTGTAGCACCATAGTTTAGTGTCATCAGTAAAATGAATCAACCTGCCAACTCCTAATCTCTGGTTGCTGTACTAGTTGAGTTCATGGCATTTGCCTGTGCCTTACTGTAGAGATCCCTTTTTGCCTTCTTTCCATACCATCTCAACATTGCTCCTTGGAGATTGTCATTACAACCTTGATTTGATTTCCATTATATATGGGTTTTATTATAAAATTCCTGTTTTAAATTTCTTTCACATTAAAAAAAAAAAAAAAAAAAAAATTGCATTTTAATGTAGGAACTATTCTAAATTAAACCTTAACTATTTTTTCTTGGACTAATCCAGTTACTTTAATCTGCCCGAACTGTGAAGCTTTTCAAAGTTTGGTTTCACAATCAGTTATTTAATAATCTTTAAGACTTCTGTTGGCAGTCAGACTTTACTGTTAGCTTCCCTTCCCATCCCAATACCAAGTTGATTGTTGGAAATGATTTTAGTTTGACCATCAACCCTAGCCTATAAGAAATCTTCATTGGTAATTTTCTAAGATCAATGTTAGTTTTATAAATAAATTTTTTTTAGAAATCCCTTCTCTAGGACTGACATGATGAATGCACTATTAATTCTTCTAAATGTAATTTTAGACACATTTTTATTATCCCTCTCTTTTTCTCTCTATTTTCTCTCTTTTGGGGTTTCCCTTGCAAAGTCTTAACTAAGGTTGCACCCTTTATCATGCTTTTCAACAATTATATTCCTATCAAAAGAAACATTGTTGAAGCACGCTCATTGCTTTGTCCTCATGACATATTTTAAGCTTAGGACTATATTGCAATCATAAGTTACTACTGCACTTTTTACAATTTCTAGGGTAATTTAATGAAGGCACATGTTTTTAATCCAGTGGAGATTATCAGCGGAGAGTAGGGGATTATCAGCGGAGGAAAGGGTAGATATGGGAAGAATTCGTGAGGAGTTAGAAAAATCCATTCTGTTGGAAGAAATATGTTAGAGCAAAAATCTAGAGTTCTCTGTGTTAAGGAAGGAGATAGGAACACTAAAATTTTCCACCGTATAGCTAACTCTCACAGGAGGGTTAATTCTATTGATAGGCTTATGATGGGTGGGGTGTGGTCTTCGGACCCGGCGGCCATAACAGATCGTATTTCTCAGTTTTATAGGCAGGTTTATTCTGAGAATGTGGCTCATAGACCTGTCTTAGATGATGTGGATTTTTCTAGTCTATCGGTGGAAGATGCAAATTGGCTAGATAGGCCTTTTGAGGAAGAAGAGGTGTTTGGGGTGATTAATGATTTAAATGGTGATAAGGCACCTGGTCCAGATGGCTTTTTTATGGCATTCTTCCAGTCTTGTTGGGGTGTTTTGAAAACAGAAATTATGGCTGTTTTTCATAATTTCCATACTCAGGCGGTGTTTGAGAAGAGTCTTAATGCTACGTTCCTTGCCCTTATTCCCAAGAAAGTGGATGCTGTGGAGGTCAAGGATTTTCGGCCTATTAGCCTAGTTGGTGGGATTTACAAGATTATTTCTAAGGTGTTGGCTAATCGGCTTCGTAGGGTGGCGCATGGGCTTATTTCGGATTCACAATACGCTTTTGTGAAGGGCAGACAGGTTTTGGATTCCGTCTTGATTGCTTTTGAATGTATTGATAGTAGATTGAAGTCAGGAGTTCCAGGTGTGTTGTGTAAATTGGATGTAGAGAAGGCGTATGATCATGTGAGTTGGAATTTTTTATTGTATATGCTTCAGCGTTGTGGTTTCTCAGAGAAATGGAGAAAATGGGTAAGGTATTGCATTTCAACTGTAAAGTTTTCTATTCTAATCAATGGTAGCCCATCTGATTTCTTTGGAAGTTCTAGGAGGCTTCGGCAAGGGGATCCTTTATCTCCATTTGTTGTTTGATATTGTGATTGAGGCATTAAGTCGTATGTTAGATGTGGCTGCCTCCGCCGGGCAATTCTCAGGCTTTTCTATGGGTAGTACGGCTGGTACATCAGTGATGGTGTCTCACCTTTTATTCGCAGATGACACTCTGATTTTTTGTGATGCTGAACCTTCTCAAATTGCTAATTTGAGGGCAATTCTTGCTAGATTTGAAGAGGTGTCAGGGCTTCATATTAATTTGGGGAAATCTGAGTTGGTACCTGTTGGTGGGGTATACAATTTGGAGGCTTTGGTGGATCTGCTAGGGTGTGGGCAGTCTTCTTTGCCCTTGAAATATTTGGGCCTTCCATTAGGTGCAAAATTTAAGGATTTATCTGTTTGGAATCCTATCCTGGAGAGAATGGAGAGGAGATTAGTAGGTTGGAAGAGAATGTATTTATCTAAAGGGGGAAAGGTGACACTTATTAAAAGCTCACTCTCATCTTTACCTACATACTTTCTTTCCCTTCTTCCTTTACCAGGTAAGGTGGCAAAGCATATGGAGAAATTTCAAAGAGATTTTCTGTGGAATGGGATTGGTGGTGAACCTAAAATACATTTAGTTAATTGGGCCAAAGTTTGTAGGCCTTTGCAAGATGGGAGGTTGGGTATAAGAAGGCTGGGAAACTTTAATTCTGCTTTGCTAGGAAAATGGTTGTGGAGGTATGGTTTGGAGACTGATGCTTTATGGAGGAGGGTTATAGAGGCAAAATATGGGAACATTTGGGGTGGTTGGTGTACGAAAAAGGTGACAAGTCCTTATGGGGTCAGCTTGTGGAGATACATTAGAAGTGGCTGGTTGAACTTCTCTAAATTCCTTGTTTATGATGTGGGGGATGGGACTAGAGTGAAATTTTGGAAGCATGTGTGGTGTGGGGATTGTACTCTCCAAGAGTCCTTTTCGGAGCTTTTTTGCCTTAGTAGGTCTAAGGATTCCTCGGTGGCTGAAGTTATGGGTTGATCTGCGGGGAGGTTTCATTGGAATGTGCAATTTCGTCGTCCACCACAAGATTGGGAAGAAGAAGCCTTTGACCGGTTTATGGGGTTGGTCTATTCTTCGACAGTGCGGAGATTTGGCCCAGATAAGGTTTGTTGGAAGCTTGCAAGGAATAGAGGTTTTGAGGTTAGAGGTTATTATAGCTCTTTCTACTCTCCTACTCTTGTTTCCTTTTCATGGAGAATGATATGGCAATCGAAAGTTCCTCCAAGGGTGGCTTTCTTTTCTTGGTCTTCTTCCTTAGGTAAGATCTTAACAACAGACAACCTTCGTAAAAAACGAGTGATAGTGCTTGAATGGTGTTATATGTGTAAGAGGTGTGGGGAGTCGATGGATCATCTACTTCTTCATTGCTCCATAGCTTGGGAGTTGTGGTCTTTGGTCTTCTGTTTGTTTGGTATTCAATGGGTTATGCCTAATACTGTTCTTGAGTTGTTTGAGGCTTGGCAAGGAAAGTTAGCGCGACATCGTCACATTGATGTTTGGAAATTAGTGCCTCATTGCTTGATGTGGTGCATTTGGCGTGAAAGGAATGCTAGAAGTTTTGAGGGTTGTGAATGTTCTTTGCTGGAGCTTAAGTCTTTTTTCTTACACTCTCTTTGATTGGAGTGTGGTCTTTTCTCACTTTTCTTGTTCTTCTTTTTCTATTTTTCTTAATCGTTGTTCTTTTGTTTCCTGATTTGTGCCCTCATAGTACATCCCCAATGTACTCGGTTTGGCAATCTTTTTATTATTAATAATATTCTTACGTTATTTATCAAAAAAAAGAGTGGGGTTCCATTTAAAAATTATGAATCTTGAGTCTATTGAATAATGGACCGTAAAAATAGCTGGTGTATCTATGATGTGTAAGCCTTAAGCTCATAAGAATATAGTTTCTAATTTGGAATATGGAGCACAAGCTTCTTTATATTTTAGGATGATGGAGAATTAGGGTAAAGAAAATGGGGTAGAAATACTTATTCAGTTCTTCCATTTGACACAAAAGAAAACTGAATGGAGGAAAGTAGGGAAGGAAGGTGTTTTCCTTTTGGGCCACAAATTTTGATACACTGTAATTGAAAGGAAGTAAGGAGTAGAATTTTGGTGAAAAATATAATTACGATTTTACCCTTATGCAAGGACTGAAAAATTTATTCATAAAAAATAAAAAAGGAATAAGGAATTACTGAGTATCTGTTGCTTTAATTAACATTGAGTACTTATGCATCAATAATAAAATGTTATTGACCATATGCAAGGACTGAAACATGAATGAAAAAAATTCAAGAAAGAATGTTGCTCCCACTGCAGATTCTTACAAAAATGAATGGAATATTAGCATCTTGTATATTCTACTATAATGGACTATAGTATAAATGATTATCCCTCTTGTCTTAAGTTGCTGATAGCCTGATTGTCTTTCAGGTGACCATAAACTATCTACTGGGGAATTTGGGGAAGGAATATTCAAATACAGTTGGAGTAGTTGACCTTGGAGGTGGATCTGTTCAAATGGCATATGCTATCTCGGAGACAGATGCTGCAAATGCACCAAAGATAGCAGGTGGAGAGGATACATATGTAAAGGAAATGCATCTGATGGGAACAAAATATTACCTCTATGTTCACAGGTTTTCCTCTTTCTTTTAGTTAAATTGATTTCATGATTTTATAATAGATGAATTGTTATTGTATTAGCTCGTCGGCCCAACTATTGCTGATGTTCCTTGTTTTGCTTATTGAGCAATGTTACGTAACTTCATATTAGCTTCTCATTTTTGTTACGAAATTTATCTTGTTATTCCATTGACTTCTCAATGATACCTTGATCTTTTGTATAAGTAAAACGTTTTTATCTACTTTCATCTGTTTATAATTTTTCTAAAACTCCATGTGGGGTGTAACAAGGGCTTTGCATCATGTATACAGTTATTTGCATTATGGCTTACTAGCAGCTCGAGCAGAGATTTTGAAGGTTTCTGAAGGGTCTAGCAATCCGTGCATCTTAGTTGGCTATCATGGTAGGTTGAACTCCTTCACCAGGCCTGATTTTGTGACATCAGAGATTTTTTAATCTTCATCTCTTCTGTTTAACCGTGTATTTTTGCAACCATAGTGAGTAAAGGTGTGTTTATAATTTACTTCTGTATATAATATTTTATAAGAGGATACAAATCACGTATGAACCGTTAAAGTAAAATTTTTTTAAAACTAAATGGAACATATGGCACAACCTACAATTCAATGTAACTGTTGACTCTAGACTTGTGGCCAGTGCGCTGATTGTTAAACGACAAGGACCTTAGATGTGTAATCAGGCGGCTCTATGTGAACATTCATGGAGAAGAACTGTTAAATTACCTATTTTTCTTTTGTTGATATGAGTGTAGTAGGTATTCAGGCATGGTCAATAAAGTCATATGATCATTGTTAATTGAGTCAATGAGCTACCCACTTTTCTGTTGACTGTCATAGTTGATCTCTCTCTCTCTCAACTTTTCCTTTCCCTTTCAATGTTGTAATGTGGATACTTAGAAAATTTTGTGGATTGGGTAACTGTTTTTAGAATTTTACAGCCACATGAATCTGGCCTGATTGAAGTATCTTTATTTAGCATTGACAATTGAAGAGAGTGAATCTGTGTGTGTGCCTTTGTATTTTCTTAATTTAAAGTTTCATTTTTTATTTTTTACTAGGGAGTTACAAATATGGAGGAACAGAGTATAAAGCATTTGCTTCCTCTGGCTCAAACATGGATGAGTGCAGGAGGATAGTTTCTAATGCTCTCAAAGTTAATGAATCAACATGCAAGCATATGAAATGCACATTTGGTGGGGTATGGAATGGTGGGGGTGGAGATGGACAGAAGAATCTCTTTGTTGCTTCATTTTTCTTTGACAGGGCAGCTGATGTAAGCAATCACCCGTGATTTTGATGCTTGAGATATAACAATGAAAAAGTTAATTTGTTTTACTTTTATACTTATGCATAGCCATGCTGACAACTTATCTACACATACAGGCTGGCTTTGCTGATCCAAATCTTCCTATCGCAAAAGTTCATCCTGCAGAGTTTGAGGAAGCAGCTAAGCGTGCTTGTGAGACTAAACTTGCAGATGCGAAGCCCATATATCCACGCGTTGATGAGGCCAACCTGCCATTTTTATGCATGGATCTTGTGTACCAGTATACATTACTTGTAGAGGGATTTGGTAGGTTGCAGTCAGATTTTAGTTATTTTTGCAAGTTCATGATGATATTTTGTCCAAAAAATCCAAGTAAGACTAACATTCCATCCTTCTTTTTTTTTTTTTTTTTTTTTTTTTGCGCATAGGTCTGGATCCATGGCAGGAGATTACATTGGTTAAGCAAGTCAAATATCAAGATGCCCTGGTTGAAGCGGCTTGGCCACTGGGCAGTGCCATAGAGGCTGTGTCATCGTTGAAATAATTGCTACTGACATCATCAGCTAATTTACCCATTGAGAATTTTGGAGGCATGTGTTTCTTCGGCATTATAGGTTTCGAACTGAAGTATCCACAGTTGGTGAAGCTCAGAAAGTCAGTATTAGGTTGAATTGGAAATTGGATTTTGGTCTATATTTTTGGGAATAATGGGAGAGTATAGATTCATTTATCTTAATTTGTAATTATTTTTATACGAAATATTCTGATTTATAGCTTCTGGGAAAATGACTCCATTCAATTAGTTCATTTAGTTTGCCCAGGACAAACAAAATGGTCATGCCAATTCATTGTTGTCTTGTTCTTTTTTACTTGAAGTTGAATTTACTCTACTTTTATCTTGTTTGGTTTTCCCTTTTTTTTTTTCTTTTTTTTTTTTCTTTGTTTAGAAATTTATAAGTTAGCCTGAATAGTGATTCACAGAATGGTTGGAGGATGATTTAAAATGAAGCATCCAGCTGGAATTCGTTTATTTTGCTAAAACTGAAATTTTTTTGTTGAAAGTACTGTAGATAAAACTAAAAATTAGCTAAAATAAAACAGTGAAACTCATGAATAGTTCAAAAAAGTCCAGTAGAATTCATAAATAGTAACGAAAATAAGCTAAATAGTAAAATAAATTAGTAAAAATAATTCAAACCAAAGGCACATGAAATGCTTGCAGTTGGGTCACATCGACCATGATAAAAATTTTACCAAAAAAAAAAAAAAAGTAGCATGTTTCTTTTCCTTGTTTCATAAAACTAACTTTACAGCTTTTGCCTCCCTAATTCTAAAAATTCATTGTGAAAGAGCACTGGAACTTGGAAGTCACAACTCACAAGACGCACATGGTGGGCGTGGAAGAACTCGTAGTCAAAACTGGTAGTGGTTAATTATTGGTTACAAATTGTTTTTTTTTCTTTTTTAATATATATTTATATTTTTGCCACATCATTCCATACCCTATTCCGTAAGACACCCTAGAAATTTGTGTGATGGATGGAAGTTGGGTCTCCAAAGCAATAATAATAATAATAATAATAATAATAAATTAAAAAAAAAAAAAAAAAAAAAAAAAAAAAAAAAAAAACTAGGACCATATCCTGTTGATGAAAAATTTCTATGATCACGAACAATTCACACCTATTTTTGCAATGATCTGATGTAGTTGACTATAAATAGTAAAAAAAAAGTAATAAATATATGTGAAAATGACAGACAACTAATCACAGTTTGTCATATAAGATGGTTGTAAAAATAGATGTGAATTATTACTTTATAAGTGCCTAAATTCTGATGTGGCAGATTGTGAGTAGTAGAGAAAAAAATTGACAAGCAGCGCAATCCTTGTCTACCACGTTGGATAGTGTGAAAAATGATGCATTACTAGAATTACTCACCTCCAAACCAACCACACCTGGTTGATTTTGAAACATTTAGTCCCCATCTAGCAAAAAAAGTCAAAAGTAGATACATGTTGAAGATAAGGAGAGTGGCATGAGATTTTTTTGCCCTTCGGCCTATTTTTGCTAACATTTTTATTCTGTAGCCCAGAGAGCAAATATATTAGTTAAGTAGCACCTCAAGTCTTAGAGACTCAAGTTCATAGAAGGAACTCAAGTCTCTAAGACTTAAGTTTCAAAAGGTGGCAAAGTTTATTGCAAAATATATATATATATATATATATATTCACGTGGAACTCGATTTTTAAAGACCAAATTCACAAACTCCTTCAAATCCTCACATAAACATCTCACCTACAAACCCAAACCCAACACAAAACAAATTTGTGAACCTCTCACTTGCAAACCCAAACCCAACAAACGCACCATCACCTTATCCTGATTGGAACCTGCAAACCCAAACCCAACAAATGCACCACCATCTCATCTTGATCGAAACTTGCAAACCTAATCCCAACAAAAGCATCACCACCTCATCTCAATCGAGATAGAGCCACAACCTAAACCCACAACCTTTGATCTATGGTTTTGACTAAGAGAGATAGGAAACGAGATAGAGCAAGAGAGAACCACCTCGGTGGAGGCCCGATTCAGGCTTGATCTAGAGAAAAAACTAGAGAGAAGAAAAGAGGTTCAAAGAGAGAAGAAGAAATTATCGTTCAGATTTTTTTAATTTTTTTTGGTTTTCTTTTGAGGAGACTCGAGTTGCATGTAAATTTTTTTCTACATTAGCTTTGCCACCTCTTGAAACTAGAGTCTTAAACTTCATTTGGGAGTCTTAATCATAAGGAAATGAAATTAAGTAAAGTTGTTGAAGATAACTAATATGTTTGCCTTTTAGTCTACCTAACAAAAATGTTAGCAAAACTAGGAGAACGGTAAAAAAAAAAAAAAAAAAAAAAAAAAAAAAAACCCCCCGAGTGGCATGACTTGGCTAAAATAAAAAATCTTCACCATGATAAACATTACTGTGCTGAGCCAAAAGGGCAAAAAAAGAACATAAATATCAGCTACAATTGAAATGTTGTGACATGAGCTGTCCATTGGATCAGACCGTACATGCGCTGCAACAAAGTGGTGCGAATAGCGATTGTTATTTTTTCCGTTATATGTTCTATTGTGACTGTGAAGGAAGGCGCGCTCGTTTTACTTCAAGTTTAGACTCTACACACACAAAATATAACATTTAACGCTTGCTTCTTGAACCGCTCTATTTGCCAATCTTCTTATTCCGGTGAACTCGTTGCCCGGCGAAATCCACAACTGTAAACTGTGCGTAGAGATGTTTTGTTGAAGAAAGGAGTTTTCAATTAACAGTGCTTCGTTGTTGTGTTAAGTTCGTTTAGTTAATTTCACAAACACTTGGTGCGCACTCGTGTTTATAGGCTTTTTTGTTGATCTTTCTTTCAATCCAGTAGGGTATAAATGCGGAACATGATGAGAGTAAGATCTTCTAACCTCTCCGTATTCTCAATTCTGCTTCAAACCCATGTCAAATCCACCTGTTTCTATTACTCTTATGTTGTTGTAAAGCCCATCAGTCCTGCTAGTCTTTTTAACTTGAACCCTTGTAGTACTTTTTCTGCTATGGCTATGAAACCCCACCTGCAATTTTTCTCGTCTTCTACTACTTCCCCAAACTCAACATATGCAGCCTCAAATGTACCTTTGATTATAGAACCAAAAGAAGATGCTTCTGTTAGTGATGATGATGATAATGACGAAGACTACGAAGATGATGAGACACACTTCAGACCTTTGAGTTCAGGAGATGAGAGTCTCACCCGAGACATAAGGACTATTGTTGGTATATTAGGTGAACTGGGAAGCAATCCATCTGGAACGAAAAACGAGCTTGAGCGTGTTGGGATTACTGCCTCATCAGAATTGGTTGTGGGGGTGCTCTCACATTTTCGCAGCAACTGGGAAGCTGCATTCACCTTCTTTCTATGGGCTGCCAAGCAGCCAGGTTACACTCATTCCATGCGAGAATACCATTCCATGATCTCTATTCTTGGGAAAATGAGAAAGTTCGACACTGCATGGGCCTTGATTGATGAGATGAGAATGAAAGTTGGTCTGAGTTCTAGTCCGACTAGTCCATCTCTTGTGACTCCTCAGACTCTCTTAATCATGATTAGGAGATATTGTGCTGTACATGACGTGGGGAGGGCTATAAATACCTTTTATGCCTACAAGCGGTTTAAGTTTGAAGTTGGCATTGATGAATTCCAAGGCCTTCTCTCTGCCCTTTGCAGGTACAAGAACGTGCCAGACGCTGAGCACATGCTCTTCTGCAACAAGAATGTCTTCCCATTTAATACCAAGAGCTTTAACATTATCCTCAATGGATGGTGCAATGTGATTGTTAGTCCCCGGGAGGGAGAGAGAATTTGGAGGGAGATGAGCAAGAGAGGTATTCAACATGATGTTGTCTCGTATGGATGCCTCATATCTTGCTATTCAAAAGCATGTAATCTGAATAAGGTGCTCAAGCTCTTCAACAGGATGAAGGAAATGGAGATTGTTCCAGATAGGAAAGTTTACAATGCTGTCATTCATGCTCTTGCAAAAGGTAGGCTTGTGAAAGAAGCGATCAATCTCATGAAAACAATGGAAGATAAGGGTATTGCTCCAAATATTGTCTCTTATAACTCACTGATCAAGCCTCTCTGCAGGGCCCGTAAAATTGAAGAAGCTAGAGAAGTCTTTGATGATATGTTATGCCGTGGCCTCTCCCCTACCATTCGGACTTACCATGCCTTCTTCCGGATTTTAAGGACAGGGGATGAAGTGTTTGTGCTCTTGGAAAAGATGAGAAAGATGGGCTGCCACCCAAATACTGATACCTACATAATGTTGATTAGGAAATTTTGCCGGTGGCGCCAACTTGATAATGTCTTCAAGTTGTGGAGTGAGATGATTCAGAATGGAGTTGACCCTGATCGGAGCTCATATATTGTGCTAATACATGGCCTATTTTTGAACGGAAAGTTGGAGGAGGCCCACAAATATTACATAGAGATGAAAGAGAAACACTTAATACCAGAACCAAAGACAGATGAGATGCTTCAGGCTTGGTTGTCTAGTAAGCATATATCAGAGTGTCAGATGAAAGATTTAGAACGCAATCGATTAGATTGTAGTCAGTCAGGCAAGAATGCAAGAGTTATAACCAGGAGATTTGATCAAACAAGAGATTTTCGACGCCAACCTGAAACTAGAAGAGTTGTCAGAGAGCGGGGCTTTTCTTTATGGGAGCAATAGGATCTCAGGTCTTGACTGGGTACCTATCAACCTTCAGCACCAAGTTGCGCATAGATTTCATACAGGTGCACAGAATTTTTCTTATCCTCATCGTCTATATAAGATGCATTCTGACTATTTGATTTTGTTGCTTCAAATCTTAGTAAATACCCAAAATTTTGGTGTTTGGTAAATTAACCTAACCTGTGCATGCCTTAAAAATTAAATTACTATTTCGGTTTATATAGAAAATGGGTGCATAAATGGTGTCATTGTTAATGGACGATTGATACATTCCTGGCAATGCTTTGTTAAACGTAATATATATGATGGAGCCTTACAATTTTCAATGAACATCCTAATGTACCTAATTGACAAAAGTTATGGTTGTTAAAGGTTAAAAATTTTGAAAAGAGAATTGAAAATATAAACACATATACATTTACACCAAAAACTAATTGTTGTTTTGGCTTGATGATAAAAAGCAATCTTCATGAAGTAGACACCACAAGTTGAAAATTTATCATATCTTTAAAAAAATTATTACAAAGGACACTTGCACTGAAGGATAAGTGCTAATTTAATTTTTTATATATGGAAATGCTACATTTTCTTGTATCTTTTTTTGATTGGCAAGTTACATGCACACGGTGGGTCTTGAACCTATGACCTTACCCTCCACCTTGCTCTTACAATGAAGTACCATTTGAGCTAGATCAATTTGCATTTTCTTGTACCATCAGACTCTGGTTAACTCATTCAGTCATTTTTGAACTTTTTTTTTGGCCATTAGCAAGTTATGATTATTCAATGAAGAAGGATCAAGTTATGTATGATTTACATAACTGCCATTGGATTTCTGTTTTATAGTTGATGTATGATGAGGAAAGAACTGATAAATTGAATTTTTCTGTCTACAGTTTGTTAAATTGTGAGCTCAGTTTGTGGTTAAATTGTGCCTTTTGTGCTTGGATAGGTGAAAAGGAGTTATTAGGCTTAGTTGACTAATAAAAATTAAATGAGGCTGGAGCATGATTGGTGCAAAAATTGCAGGAAATTGAGAACGCTGTTAAAGGATTTTTAGGACAAAATATATTTCCCAGGATATGGTTGTTTAGCTGAAGGCTTAGGGTAGAATAGCGATTGGTATAGGAAAATTAGAGTTTAGGTTCAAATAGTATGGAAGTGACGGCTGATTGTGCGTTAAAAGGCAATTATAGTTTGGCAGATTGTTAGTTTCAAGGAAAACTAGAAGAGAAGTCAAAAGATAACATCTTAGGTGTTGAATATGCTTCCCTTCGGCTTCACTCCTAGGGTTGTAATTGTATCATTCAATTTTATAAACCCTCACTTTGAACTCACCCAAGACAAGCTGCCATAGACTCTTGAGTTGCAGATTAGCTTGCCTAACCTGATCATCAGGAATAACAATATACGACCAATTGAGAAATCTGTCTACACGTCCTTGTGGTGTGTGTGTGTGTCTCGCTTTGATTGGTGACTCTAGCACTCAATCTTAACTCTAACAACCCTTATCAGCGTGATCTTGGCTCACCAATGTGTTCTCTTTGATAGGACGGCACGATCTCATGTCACCGATCATTGATCTCTCATTCTCTTTTTGTTTATTTATTTTCTTTTACTAAGCTTCTGATTTTATTGTCAAAGTCTCTGAGCACTTGCTGAATAATGAATACGTCAAGATCTGTTAAGTGCTGAATAGTTGAAGCTTTTTTTTCTTTTACTTGCTTATGGTTTTATAGCCTCAATATGTCAAATTGTGAATATTATACTATTAGCATTCTTTTTCCTTAGTCATGATGTTTATTGTAGTTTATTTTTATTCTTCCCCGCCCTCCCCCACCTACACCACCACTACAAACGCCATCACAACCTCGGCCACCTCCGCCTCCATACTCATTCCCTTATCCACAAACTTCACCACCACCACCTTTTCACCCCTACCAAACCCCTCTGGCCTTTGGCCCTTCTCCTTTCTATCCTTACCTGACACAATTCCCTCATCATGCTTTTCTACCACATCTCTACTGGCCGAATCAGTTTCAGGTCCAACAACCTTTTCCAGTGTCACCCAAAGTCCCAATTCCTACACAAAATAAGCCTCCCCCACAAGCTCCAATACCTCCACAAAACCAGTCTCCTTTACAAGATACACAAACAACCAAACCCCCACCATAGCCCAAGCCTAGACCTCAGTCATGGGGAGTAGAAAGGAATGCAGCTTTCTTTCATATCAATTCAAAAGCTTTTTCTTTGGTTTTTGAGGGTGGAAGAGTAGATTCTTATGCTATTCATGAACGCTAGGGTTAGTTCCATGGCTTTAGCCGGGTGGGAAGGGTGGGTTTAGATTGGATCATTACTTGCTTAGCGGATTTAAAACATTGGAATTTTAGCAAACAACACTTCTTCAAATGGCTACGTGAGTGTTCTAAAGTCTTAGAGATTACCAGCAGATCGAACAAAGGTGGTTTGTTTGTGGAAATCTCTTGAGTACCACAACGGTGCACGTCGTGGCTGTGTATGGGTTCCGGAGGGAGTTAAGTTGGGTGGTTGGGCATTGTTGGAATCAAGATTATGCAGATTCTTTTTGGGGAGTTTTGGTTCTCAGCCAGGGAAAGAAGTGGTGGCTGGTGGTGGTGGGCTTTTTTATTAGAGTACTGTTTTTGGTTTATGGTGCTTTGGAAGTTGGAATAGGAGTGTCTGAATTGATGGAAAAGTTGTGAGAATGGACATAAACGCCAGTTGTTTAGGCCCAAAACAAAATTTTCAGATTCAGTATTTGAGGCCGCACCACTTTTTGTACTTTTAAAAGTTTTGTACAAGAAAAAAAAAAAAAAAAAAAAAAAAAGGTTCTCGACTTTAGTAAAATCGAGTACTATAAAGAAGTGCTCGATTTCCGTAATATCGAGTACCACATTACTTTTTTAATTACACAGATTCCAGGTCAGCAATGCCATGCTAGCGACTCACTTAGGAGCTTGAGTTCACTGAACTCGAGTACTATTTAGAACTCGATTTTGTAAAACGTGGTATTTGGCTATTTTCACCTCAAAAGTACCAATTCTTCCTCATGAATCCACACATTACAAAACAACATCGCTAGAAACTGCTTCCACAACAATAGGTATTTCATGGCTGCATCAAACAATGACTTCACAATGTATAGAGGTTTTTGGTAACTTCTAACTTTAATAGGGCTAGGACTCCAAATGTGGTAACTTTAACTACTAAAATCCTATTTTTTATTAGTAAAAAATAATTTATCCAAAAGAGGAAATGGTTCACGTGCACAAGATGCATACCAAAACATTCCTAAGAATTAGGGTTTCATATTCCAAAGCTCTAAAAGATCAAGAAAAAGACATTGGGGGAATGCAGCCCGAAGCAAACATCAAATTATACAAGGACCTCAACAAAGAAGGTTTGACAACATGATTAAGGCACTCAATTTCATCAAATTTTTCCAAATCTTCCACATTACACACAAAGGAACCTTCCAAATTTTGAATTTCTATGATGATGAAATCTTCCTTGCCAACACTCGAACATCTCAATCATAGTCTTCAATGTCAGAATATCTCAAACACAAACACAAAAGACTAGACATCTGTAGCCACTAGACAACAAAGTAATAAGTGATCAACCAATTCCCCTCAAGTCTGGCACATGCAACACCAACCAATAATCATGATATTTTGTTTTTTGAGATTATCGATAGTCAATATCTTCCTCAATGTTGTTGTCCATGCCAAAAATGCAGCCTTTCTTGTTCCTTTACTCCCACAATGCTCCACCAAGGCAATGAAGTTCTTGTGGTGTCCATCAACACATTGTAATATGAACAAACTTCAAATCTTCCATTTTTGGTTGCCCTCCAAGACCTCGATTCTTTCCTTGATTAGAAGGGAAATTAGAATATAGCTAAATCAAAAAGACTTCCCTTTGATTCTAATTCACAATCTTGAAAAGGCCTACTGAATTAAGGATTCCAGTATTGCATTCACTAGTCAATGGGTTGCCTTGATAAGAAGCAACTGAAGAGTTCTTGTCCACCAAGAAACGAAACCAATGAAGGAAATGATCTTTCAGATAATGATCTGCACTCCATAAGTCTGACCAAAACCTAACTTAAGATGTACCATTTCTAGTGATGAATTGAAGCTGATTAGAGAAAGGTTCCCACCATCCCATAATACTTTTCCATAAACTCACCCAATGTAATCCCGAATCCTCCCAATTGTCTACCTCTCCATCTTCTCCATATTTTGCTTAAATAATACATCTCCAAAGCTGCCCCCTCTCAAGTGCAAATCTCCAAAACCATTTTCCTAGAAGAGCTTGTTAAAGGAACTTAATTTATGATTACCCAAGCCACCCTCTTTCAGTAGGGAAAACTCCATCCCCTATTCCACAATAAATGAAAATTGGTGGCCTCTTGATGATGGGGAACGAAACTGGTAGCTCTTTGAAGACTTAAAGAAGGTAAGTAACAGCTGGTGCTCAAGCATTAATTTGGGATGCTTCTAATGGAGAGCTCTCTTGGGACCTTGCTTAGTATGTCTAAGTTCAATTGAGTCTTATTTTATTCTTTATTTGTTGTTGGATTAGTTTTAATTAAGTCTTATTTTATTCTTACTTGTGAGAACCTCATCAAGAGGGTTTACACAATGGTGAGTTGGTGTTGTATGCGCCGTTGTAGCAGGGAGATCGTGGACCACCTCTTGATTCATTGTAGTGTGGCCTTTGAATTTTGGAGTATGATATTTAAGATGTTTGGGGTTTAGTGGGTATTATAGGAGAAGGTTCTTGATTTGTTATATGAGAGGGATTAGGGGACCTATTTCAAATATCTAGAATCTTATTCCTTTATGTTTGATGTGGACTATATGGAGAGAGAGAAATCTGCATACATTTGAAGATGCGGAGTGCATCAAAGCTCAAATTCAAGCATCCTTCATTAGTTTTCTTTATGGGATGGTCATTTGTATCAAGTCTCATTGATAGCAACTTTATTTATTCCTTCATAAAGTCTATAAATTAAGTAGATATTTTTCCAATTGATAATTCTATAGTTAACTATATGTCTGTTTTCACTCATTTCAATAAAAAAAAATTTTTACCTATAACAAAAAAGTTTTTCAAGAATAAGGCAATATGGTAATTTCTGGAAATCTAGAATGGGTTGTTGTTGGCTAAATTAAAGGCCTATGAGTCTTATTTTTTATTTTGAGCACTTTTCCTATTTGGTTTTGACGTCCTTGAGTACTTTTCCTTTGTTATTAGTGAAAAATTCTTTTAGATTCCTTTCTTAATTGTGCAGATTAATCATCAAGTGATTAAGTTAAGCCGATTTGGTGATTACAACTTAAATTAATTTATCACCTACATGAGATTTCCCAATGTTTATCTTTCTTTCTTTATTTCTCATTCTATTCACTTTTTTAAGACCAAACACTCATCAAGCATATTCAAGATCCAATCTTGTCATTACCTAATATTTTAAACATCAACCTTCTTCAAGAATCCTTCAAGATCTCATCATGAAATCTAATTTAGAGTTGAATTCCTAAAGGTCCTACATCAAAATTGGTATCAAAGCCCATTAAGGCTTCTATCCTACGTCATCTCCCAGGTTCTATCCCACATAAAATCCAGTTAAACCTTTTAAATCTATTAGCAACAAGATTGGGCATTGGGCATTGTAAATAGACGTAAAATATTTGGAAATAGAAGATAATGTACTCTTAACTAGTGTGATTCTTCCCCCTTTACATGGGTTCAACTTCTTTATTCCGAGAGCCTTCTCTCTACGCTATAAATAATTATATTCCACATAACTTAAGCCTTGAAAGAAAAACCCTAATCACGTCGCTTACTAGACCCAGCTCGCATTTATTTATATTAACTTTTAAACCTGACATTGTCTCAAAACAAAGAACAAACCAAAGATCACTAAATTTCTCTTGGGAGGCATCACAAACATTGTGTTTTCAGCGAAGAGAAGATGGGAAATCTCTAAAACCTCTCTATATTCTCTTCCAACCTTGAACCCAACAATGAAACCACTGTCTACTTCTTTATAAATCATCCGAGTCAATATTTTTTTAACCAAGATAAACAATTAGAGGGGAGAGTGGATCCCCTTGTATCAGTTCTCTTTTAATAAACAATGACGTAGAACAAAAGCCTTAATGGGCTCTAATATAGATTTTGATATAGGATCTTTTTGGAATTCAACACTAAATTAGGGTTCTTGATGGAATCATGAAAAGTTATTGAATAGGGTATGTTTAAGGGTTTAGGTAGGTTAAGTAATAAAAAAGATTGGATCTTGAATGGGTTTGATGGCTATTTGGTGTTAAAACAGTGAATAGAATGAGAAAAAAAGAAACAAAGAAACCTACATTTCCTAAGTAAACACACTAAAGAAGAGAAGGCAATCCAAGAAATCTGGAAAAACTAGGACTCCTAATAATAAAGAAAAGTAATTAAGGACTTCTACACTAAATAGAAAAATGATTCAAAACATAAAATAAGATTCTTGGGCCTCTAGTACAGCCCATTATAACTCATTCCAAGAAATCTGGAAATTACCAAACTACTCCTATTTTAGTAAATATTTTATTAAAACTAAATCAACAACTTTAAAACCTAAAGAAACTTAATTCTAAAACTCAAAAATAACTAAAGTGGCCTGTGAAAGGTGCCAAGAAAGTGTCACATCAAAACTATACCACAAATCTTGAATTTTTTGGTACTTAATCTTCATTTTCCTTAAACTATTTACTTTTTGCATCACTTAAGCTGATTAGGATTGGTGACTTTAAATCACTTAGTCATTATTCTAACGCTCTCACTCATGGAGGGTTCAAACTCTGCTCAATAAGTGACATCCAACACATGGAATTTTAACCTTTTTTTTTTTTGTTTTGTTTTGATAATTCTATAGTTACAATGATGGGGAGGGGGTATTTGAACCCCGGGTTGTCCCAATAAAGGAGAATAGGCTGTGCCATTGAGCTACAAGGCTCTCGGTGAATTTTTTAACGTTTTAAAGGGAGGTAGAGCAGAGACATGGTTCAAACTCAAAACTACTTGCTTTGATATCATAATAAAATATCATCTGTCCCAAAAGTTTAATCATTTAACTGTTATTCTAACATAATTTTTTGTAGTCAATTATCTGGTGAGCTGCCATTACCATTAGTCTCCTAAATTTTATTACTGATGATCCTGTTGCTTCGATGTTACAATTTGCTCTGAGTACATTCTGTCACTAGATGTCTGTTGAAAGATTCCATGCTTAGCAATACTCTCTGCTGCACTTAGGTCAAGGTATTAAATTTCAGAACATTTTGGAGATGTTTAGAAACTGAAAAAACAGTTACAAAGGACACACACGCACATATATATATATTAAGACATGCAGACCCATTCAAGCTTTTGTGGCTGCTTTTACTAATAATTATTCTCAAAAGAAGTACACCTTTTTTCTTGAGTCTCTGTATTGTTATCTTCTACTATATCCTTTTTTTTTTCTTGTTAGACTATTGAGTATTTGTTTCATAATAATTTTGGATTTTTGTCTTAAAGGTATAAGCATTTTAGACAAGCATTAGTACGGTATTATATACAATGAACATAAACTGGTGTGTGTGTATATATATTACACTAACATTCCTTGAGATTCATCAGAGTGACTTCCCTCCAAATGTATGACACTCCCCTTTGAGGTTTCTATAAATGCAATAGATTAGTTCTTTCTCAATCTCTCACGCTGTTACTTCTTTATTAGAATATTCTATTTTTTAACAAAAGATTCTTACTCATTTGTCAAACCCCAATAGTGAAATATCATTTATTCAAACCTTAAGATAGAAATATGTCATTTCGTCTATAGTTTGGGTAGGATTTTTTTTGTTTTTTAAAATGGAATATTATGTTAAAAAAATCGTGCATGGACTTAATTGTTGCATTTATTGAAACCTCAAGGGGGTGTGTTGTTTATACCAACATTTAGGGGAGAGTCATTTCGATAAAGCTCAAGGGATGGTGACCTATAATTTACCCTCTCTCTTTTTTTAATGGTAAATAACATGCACCTAGTGAGTTTAGAACCTATGATCTCGCATTTCTCTCATTCTTATCAAAGAAAGGGCATTTTAGCTAAAGCTTAGTGGCAGATGAAAAGTAACTTAGATAATATTACAAATTAGGGATAATTCCAAGGCCCTTTGATGTCATTGAAAAAGATTCTGTTCTTCTATTCCTCAAGTATTTTGTCGTAATAGAAAAGAAAGTAGCCCGTGACTTTGGAATAGATTCAGGTTAGGCGTAGCTCACTTTCTAATGCCCCAAATGGGAAAACTGATGCATTTAGCATTTGAAACTGGATAAGTACTTAGGTTAGGTGAACTACACGTGGAAAACTACGGGGGGTCACAATCAAGAGCATTTTGCAGTTGGATATTAGATAATAATGCGTGTTCTTCTATGTTAGTCATGCCTTTTGACTAGTCTAATATGTTTGTGCTTTCAACTTTTTCCCATGCTTAGTCAAATTTTCCTAACAAATTGAATGTGACACCAATGTCATCTTGGTTTAGGCTGGGAGTCCATGTTGCCCTTGTGATGTTGGGGTGAAAAATGAGATCAGATGTGAGGTAATATCTATCAAAGCTCTGAACTTGTACCCAAAAAAACACAAAAGAAAATGAAGTGAAAAATATAACATGGAGTAGCTGAATGATGATAGAGATACTTTGTGTAGGTAGACTGGTTGGTTGGTTAGTTTTAGCAGTTAATGCTAGTTCTTGTGTTTTCCTGCCAAGCAGGCTATATTTTCTGTGTGGTTTGAATAACATTAATTTTAAGAAAAAAGAAGAAGAATAAGAGGGATCATAATTCATAAAGATGCTTTGGGGTGTTGATTTTCTCTTCTACCTTGTTAGTCTATAAGCATCTCCAATTATGAAAATGAAAAGTCAAGGCCTCACATGCCTAAGTGGAGATATGCTAGCTTTTGACCCTTTTATTGTCAGCTCAACGCATGGACAACATTACACCCGAATTCTCTCACGATTGATATAACAAGCTTTTTCTTATTAGCTCATAACTGGAGTGGAAATGAAACAGAAGGGTGATGTAGTACTTGGTCATGGGGCAGTAGCATAATAAAATATTTGATTATTCAAATTTCAACATGTGGGTATTTGAATTTTAGCTGAACAAGTTAACCCGAGAGAGCAAGTATATGTGGGAAAGCAAAAAGAGGTGGAGGGAAGAACCTTTGCTTTGCATGTCACAAATGCTTTGTTTTGCGTCACATGTGACGTTTCACTCACGCTTTAATTCAGCCTATATTTTGTGCATGAAAGTTAAAAGTGAAGGCCATTGTGGTCAGAGTAGACCAATCAAAGTCATTTCGAAGTATAATAAAATATCCAAATTCTTTTGAAGTCTTAAAGGAGGAGTTTGGGATAATCATCAGCTTTTGGTCTTACTCATTCTTATGCTTCCAAGACCTAATTATCTTTACAACCATTTTGTCTTTTCTATCTTTTGTCCTAATCCAAGATTTCACCCATTGCTGAGCTACTTTATTTTCATCGTGCAAGTTTAGCAAATTTTTTTGTTGTTAATTATTTGGGAATACCATGCCGTGCTCAATATGACTGCCAACAAGTGTTACAAGAGAAGAAAGGTTGACGGATACTTCTATCCTTTTATATATATATATATATTTATATATATATATTTCCAGTGTGTTCTTGGCTATTAGTTCAAACCATTTATGCTTTAATATTAATGCTGCTAAAACTTCAACCAAGTTATTTTTGACAATCCACAAACTACGCCATTGGCTGTTGTTTGAAATTGTCAAAACCCTTTATCAAAAAAAATAATAAAATATATATAATTATTGGTCAAAACCCAAAGATTGCATCATGGTAGGGAGGCAAATATGCATTACTGCTTGGTCTTTTGGTTTGAGATGTTGGGACAAAACGCTGTACACTAAGTTAATAACACCGTGGTTTAGAATGAAGCCTCATAATTTATTGATTATTTGCAGCAAGATCTGGTGAGGGATGTGACTAATATATATATATATATATATATATATATATTAATTTGTAGTTTAGAGGTTTGAAACTTGTCTTTGTGAGAACCATTCTTTGTTTGGTGTCTGTTACTATGATGACCAAATGGGAAATTACAAAGTGTACTTTGCTGCTGCTGCTGCTGCTCCTCCACATCCCACGTGTGTGTCTGTTAACATAAACTTAATCAGAGTATTTACTATTGTTGTACTTTGTCGTGTTTTCTTCCTACAAGATCCATACAATGAATGTTAGTTTACAAAGCAGATCATATATTAGTATTGATTAAATTAAATTAATGTAAAGAAGGTATTATTCGTGCATGCTTGGAATATTTTGGTCAAAGTTGCAACAAGATAATACCTGCCACGCTTCAATCACTAATTAAGCTTTTGGGCGTGAAAGCTAAGCTGGCAAATTATAGCTTTGATTTCGTAGCTTAGTGCACCAAAACCAAAGAAAAATATCCACTTAATTCCAAAAAGCAACCTCTACGTAAATCTATTGGTTATGAAGAACCAGGGGATAAAATTTCATGTTTGAGTGGGTCCCACATGACTTCATTGAGTTTGTGTTTTTTTGTTTTGTTTGTTTTTAAAATTAACCCATCTCCATAACATTAACACCTCAGCAAGAAGATCATAGGCTCGTCCCAAAGTATATGGGACTAAATTGTGAGTAGCACTATTATATTAACATCTCGTTTTATTACATTGATATTCCAACAAGAAAAGGACTTTTATTTTGTGGACTTAATCAAAAGTAGCATGACATAATTGAGTCGGTAACACGGGAAGGAACATTGTTATTATTGTTAGTGAGTACTAACCATGCCAATTTATATTTTTTTTTTTGGGCTAGTATGGTTTGGCAATTGGAACTTGGTAGTATCCTTTCCATACAAAAGTTTGGAATGGTGCACGAATCTCTACCAGTGGAAAAAAGCATACTATGTTTCCTCTATATGCAAAATCAAACTCATATTATATGCCATCCACCTAATGTGAGTGTTGATGCTACATGTAGCGGAAACACCAAGTATTGCCTTCTCGTTTATTTTCAAGTTCAATGTATTAAAGATGACTCTTTTTTGTGTCCTACAAGATGGCTAATCAATCTCAACTCTTCTACTAGAGCATCATGTGTTTTTTTGCTTTTCGCCCAATAATAGGGTGCGTACAATAACTCTATAACATCAACAATTTTCACATCACTGCACACCGTTGATGATTAATAAACTAAACATTATTTAAGTGATATTTAAATACACAAAAGATGATTTAAAGTTTTCAGCTGAGGGCCTCAGATTGTATTTGGTCGGTCTTAAAGGCAAAAACCTGAGTACCCGAGAAGCCAATTACTAAGAATATGGAAACTAGAAATTGGAAGATAGATGACACAAAGTGGGTTCAGTAGTGTTTGGTTAAATGGTTCAACTCACATGGATAACTTGTTTTAATTTTTAAAAGCAATATGCCGTTAGCACCCCCGCGTGGATTGGAATATTCCAAATCATGAATGAAGTGAGTTGAATGATGATCTCAACTCGCTAAGTCTCAAAATTTCTAGGATCACGACTTAATCCACAATTTTTGTCACAATCATTTACATAGCAAAATTGTGAGTGGGAAAAAAAAAAGAGTAACTCTACTACCATAACAATTTTCATAATTTTGGTCACAATTTACCTGTGTCAAGTTGTAAGTAGTAGAAAAAAATAACAGATTCATAATTCTACTGCTCATAAGTTACCATGTGAACTAGTTATGGCAAAACTGTAAAAATTGTTGTAATACTAGATGTATTAGAAAAATATATATATACATATATATATATATATAAAGTTTATGTAAAGTAATAAACAATCCATCACAATTTATTCTATATAATATAATATATAATATAGTAAATGTGGCAATAATGATGACAGTACGCACACTAATCCTTGGAGAAAGTTGGAGAAAGTTGTTCCTTGGAGAAAGTTGGGCCCATAACCATACAGCTTCTGACACACTCTAATCCGGTTTAGTTACACCATCCTTGGCTTCATCTGTGATTTTCCATCCAATCTTAATCACCATCCTTCTTGATCCATCAGCTCCAGAATACACAATTGTCTGTTTCTGTTTCTGTTTCGCTTTCTTTCTTCTTCTTCTTCTTTTTTTAATCTTTTTTTTGCTGGGTTTCTGTTTCTCCTTTTATTTTATTTTTTGGGGTTTCTCTTTCTCCTGGTTGTTGCTTCTCTTCAGTGTCCGCATAAGTATCGCAAATGCTATAACTATTATGGTCATGAGCTCATTGCCGAATGGTAGTAAAATATTTTGTCTATCATTAAGGCTATTATATTAACTATCACTATTACTATCACTATATAACTTCTAGCCACCTTACAGGAGTGTGAAATTTGTTGTCAATTTTAACGCGTCTTTAGACTTATTGTTGTATTTGAAAAATCTTATCTTCTCTTTTAATAAAATATTGTATAAAATAAATAATTTGATATAAAATTTTTTGAAAAATAAGTATATAAAATAAAAATAATAAACTCGATCTTATATTAAAATAGAAAAAAAAAAATAGTTGTATAGAGGCTGTTTGGCACCACTTTTTTCATCACTCAATTTCCGTCAATCAATTTTCATCACTCATCACTCATAACTCATCATTCATCACTTAGTACTCTAAAATTCTATGTTTGTTTGGCACCATCACTCAATATTTTTCACACTATTTGTGGACCCCATTTCTATCACCCACTGCAGCATTTTTTTTTTTTTTTTCAGAGTGAGTACCCACAAACCTGAACCCAGAAGAAAGGAAAAAAAAAAAAGAAAAGGAAAGTTCAGATCATCCAAACCCAGTAAAAGAAGAAAGAAAAAAAAAAGAGGGAAGAACACCAGGAGACGGAACCCAGGTGAAGAAAGGAAAAAAAAAAAAAAGAAAGGAAGAACAGGGGAGACATGAACCCAGGTGAAGAAGGAAAAAAAAAAAAAAAAAGGAAGAATAGGGGAGACGTGAACCCAGGGGAAGAAGGAAAAAAAAAAAAAGGAAGAACAGGGGAGACGTGAACCCAGGTGAAAAAAAAAAAAAAAGAGGAAGAATAGGGGAGACGGTGAACCGATGTGAAGAAATGAAGAAAAAAAAAAAAAAAACCAAAGTTGCGGCTGAGTTATGATTAGTGGGTTCCTCGTGTGTGTTTAATTATAAAAATGTCATTGAGTTATGAGTTATGAAAACTAAAAACAGCCAAAATGTGTTTTCAATTTCCATAACTCATAACTCACAAATCAGATAATTAAGTGTTGGAAACTGTGTTATGAAAACAAAAAAATTGTACAGTCAAACAAGTATTTTGCTATAGTCTCACAATTTTTAAAAATTAAGTTATGAAATAAAAAATTGAATTATAAAAACAGATGAACAAAACAGCCTCTATAATATCCCAAGGCTCAAATAGTGTTAAATCCATATAGATCTAACCTTAGACTCTACTGCTCTATATTAACCTCTAGGTTTCATCACACAATAAAGATGTCATCTTCTAAGACTTTAGACTTTATATCGTGAACATGCATGATGCATCAAACTGAACTGACGTTGTCACAAGGAAAGTAGTAAAAAAAAATAAATAAATAAATAAATTAGTAACGGTTGTCAAACATAAACTGAGGACATCACATCACATGATGATGACTAGAACAGTAGCACAGTAGCACGCATGCGCTCTGCCAAAAACTATGTTTGTGGGGGTGGGGGGCCGAGAGTAGGTGTCATGTTTTCATACGAAGAAGATGAATAAATGAACCCTCATCTCATCATCAACCAACTTTTTGTGTTGTGTAGCTTCTCACCTCAGCCGCCATATCTTTCCTTTCCATACTAATCTACTACTCCTGTCCTATACGTGAACGTGAACAATAAATAATAATGCAAAATAAACGACAAAATCAAAGGGTTGGACAGAATTTAAACCAATGGCTTAGCATTAGCCACCAGACTAAACTCTACCTTCTCCTCTTCCTTTCTCCTTTATTCAAACTCGTTAATAAGGCGTTCGCATTTTTCTTTCTCCTTTATTCAAAGTTTCAAACTAGTGATTAAGGCATCAATTTATACAAAAATTTATGTCTATTTAAGTATAAGATTTTTTTTTTTTTTTTATTTACACCATCACTTTCAAATATGCTTACATAAAATTATTTATTTTATATATATACATATACTATTTTATTTAAATGATTTATTTTCATTTTTTTATTATTATATTCATAAAAAGAAAAAGAGTGAGAGAGAAAATCTAATGAAAGCAAGAGGTGAGAGAAAAATAATAACTTACAAAACTGTAATAATTATGGGTATTGGTTAATGTAGGAGGTTATTGAAAATAATTAGGTAAAATGTGGGGTTTTTTTTTTTTTTTTTTTTTTCATTTTATATAAACGGGTTAAAATGTTGTTAATGAACGAGCGTGCGTTAAAACTAAAAACTAAAAAGATGTGTGCAGTAGTGTAGTGGTACCCTAGCCTAGCCTTAGAGTCTCCAGCTGGCAAATTTAAAGGCATACGAAAACCAAAAAAAGGCGGGCCCAGGTTGCTTATAAAGAAGTGGGGCCCATTCTGAAAATGCAACTGATCCATATTCCTAACATGACTGACTACATCCCCCCTTGGCCTTTGGCCTTGGCCTAATCTCTTTTCCACATACCGACAAATTCCCACAACCATAAAACCCCTTCCCATCTTCACCTCCCAAAAATTTCAATTCTCCTCTCTTTCCCTTCTTTAGAGTTTTGCCTACATACAAAGGCATAGGCATACTCAATTGTACTTAACTTACTTGCCTACCTTTTGGCCTGTTTTTGAGTGAGTACCTCTCTTTTTTTCTTTTTTTTGTTTCTATTTAATTGTTTGAGTTTTTAATATCACCATAGCATTCATAGTCCCATTTGGCCTAAACAGAACCATGAAGAACCCACAAACACCTCTGCCACCAGGCTTTAGGTTCCACCCAACAGATGAAGAGCTCATTCTTCATTATCTAAGAAAAAGAGTGGCTTCCACACCCTTGCCAGTCTCCATCATCGCTGAGGTTGATATCTACAAGTTTGATCCATGGGAGTTGCCAGGTTTTTGTCTTATATATTATATTCACCCTTTTCCTTAAATTCATGTTGTAAAATACATCAACTGACATTTTCTAATATTTTCAACAAAACGAAGGAGTTCAGAGTTTAAATTCTTCATCCTCATGTCAAAGTGATAATCTTAATATATATATATATACACTAACATAGAAGGGTCTTGTTTATGTGTTTTTTTTAATCAGAAAAAGCTGCGTTTGGTGACAAAGAGTGGTACTTCTTTAGTCCAAGAGACCGCAAGTACCCAAATGGCGCCAGGCCAAACAGGGCAGCCGCTTCTGGGTATTGGAAAGCAACTGGTACAGATAAAACCATATTAACAGCAACAGCAACAGCTGCAAGAGGAGGAGGAGGAGGGAACCTGCAAAACATTGGTGTGAAGAAGGCCCTTGTGTTCTACAAAGGAAGACCACCAAAGGGAATCAAGACTAACTGGATCATGCATGAATATCGCCTTGCTGAACTCCCCAACTACACTTCCAACAAACCTATCAAGCTCAAAGATACATCCATGAGGGTGAGCTACCCTACTAAATTATTATATTAAATATATCTTTATTAATTCTCTATAATCATTCAAGCCAGTTTTGGGGCATTTCAGGATGTTCCATCTACTTAAAAAAGATTCTGTTATCTTTATTCGTCACGCTGTAGTTAAGCAAAGTCATCTACACATAGGACAAAGCACCCGAGCCACAAAGTTTTATCTCTATCCTTAACTTTGAAAATATTGATAATACACATATGCAAAGGTGGCGATAAACTTTACAATAGAAGATTTTTTTTGTGATTTCATAATTATTTATATTAAAGCCGTGTGTAAAATACCCAAAAAGAATAACAGAGAAAATATGAAACTAACGCAAACAAAAGAATCTTACTAATGATGTGATATATCAAATATAGCGTGCAGACAAAGTTTTTTTATTTTATTTGATTTTTTTTTTTTTTTTTTTTTTTTTTTTTGAGTCTTGAGGGAATGGTAGATGCTGACGAAAAAGTAGGTTTAAAAGAATAGATTCTACCTCATTCAATATGGAAATTTTTTACTATTTTGTTAGGTTTGTTCTGTTGAGTTTAGAAATAGTTACATCCTTTTCAATCCTTCCAAATATGAACTCAGGGTTCGTTCTAATATTTCTTGTTGGCTAGTTCTATATATAGGCCTAGCTAGCTAGCCCAGGTGTGAGGCTACAAATGCACCCAATTTGATTAAAGCTTGTGGTCTCACCAGCAACCAGTTTGAATGAATACGGGGCCATTGACTACATGCAAGTAGTTCTAATTTGAATGGTGACCCTAAGGCCTAATTAATTATAATGGAGTGCATAATTGTGAGGTTTTACTAAGTAGTTGTAGCTATTAAAGTTTGTACTGCAACTAATAAAACTGTTTCATTTGAGGCCTTTTGCAGTTAGACGATTGGGTTCTTTGCCGGATCTACAGGAAGTCCAATGCTTTACCTCCAATAACAGCAGCAGCAAGTGATCAAGATCAAGAAGAAGATGAACAAGAACATGTTATCCAAAATACCATTTTACCAAGCTTGAAAAGTCCTGTTGGTCACAACAGTACTCTCATGCCCCAGAAATCATCTTCTTTCTCAAACTTATTGGATGCCATGGACTACTCCTTACTAAGTAGTTTATTATCAGACAACCATTGCTGGAACACAACTGGATTCGAATCAACATTCAACAATGGGAGTCTAGACCAGCCTTTCTTCAATAACTCCATAGCATCTGGTAGTAGCAGTGAAAACTATATGTTTCAAAAACTACCTCAACTGAACTCTTTGGCTCCAAACATGGAAAACCAGCTCAAACGCCAGCATTCCAACTTAGATCATGAGGATATGTTATACCCATCCAAAAAATTCATGAGTTCTTGCAGTTTCAGTAACAGCACCACTCAATCCGACATCCCTCAGTACAATATACTCAACCAGTCATTATTCAATCAGCAGTTACTTTTGAGTCCTCATCTCCAATTTCAAAAATAAGGGGGAAAAAGTAATAAACTGGATAGAAGGATGTCAATTGGGTATGGAATCAAAAGAAGAAAAAAGATACATTCTTAAATCTTAAGTCAAAAGATTGTTAAAAACAATTTCAAAGAAGTTATGAAATCATACATGATTTTTGTAGAGGATGTAATGCTTTGATTGGTAGCACGTACGAGTCATACCTGTAAATAAGGTATTTGGTTTGATTTTCCATAATTAATATGATTATTTTCTTCTCTCTTTATTTTGGGGCTTTTTCATTATTATTATTATCAAACATGTTAATTTAATAAGTTGTTTAGAACTTGACACTTCTTGGTGTTCATAATATCATTGTTATTAATACCGTTTCGGACTTCGTTTCGGTTTGTCCAGTGGAATGAAATATTTCGGTACCGGCCGATTTCGGCGTACCGTTTTAGAGTGTTTCGGGGTTCTTAAAAAATAATTTATATATATTCTTGTTGAACATAAAATTGTCAATTCTAATAAATAAATAACTAAATATCAAATAATACAAATCATTTAGTCTTAACTCTTAAGTCTTAAACATCAACATAACATCAATTTAACATCACACAATAAGAAGATTTACAAAACAATAACTAAATATCAAAAAATACAAGATTTACTCCTCCTTCTCATCATCATCCATGAGAGAAGGATCAAATTCATCATCAAAAGAACTCCCAAGAACTACTAGCACCCATTGGACCTTTACTCTTTTTTTTTCTTTTTCTTTTTTTTCTTTTTTTTTAATAATAGGCCAAATCCGGTACCGGTCGAAATTTGCATCTCAGCCGGAATTGACCGGAATAACCGGAATGGCCCGGAACAGCCCGGAATTTGACCCGAGGTGGAATGTGGGGTATTCCGGTACCGGTTTGCATACTGGTACGGAATAGAATCAATAACAATGCATAATATAGAGATTCAAGGTCCAAATTCCCACAATACCAACTATCGATTTATCAAAAAAAAAAATTATGAAAAAAAGTTATGTTTCCTAACATTGCTTTTTTAGAGTTTCATTGAGCACACATTGGCATATCCGGCTCTAGGCCTAAGCCTCAAAAGCCACACTCCCATTACAAAAATACATGTTTAAAAAATAAAAATAAAAGGGTTTTTTTGGTATTTTTCTCATCTTCCAGAAGACCTCCATAATATGAGACAAATATAAAACCAAACTTGATTAAAAACGAAAATATTTGACAAAACAAAAAGTTTTATAAATGTCAAATCATCAATAATGAATAAATTCCCGTAATATTTTAGCTTTAATTTTATTAACCAATGCCCAACATGGTAAATTGTTAACGTTAGCCACCTAATTACCAACATGATCACACACCAAACAATATCTATCTCTGTCTCTCAACACTAAAATCATTATTAAAAATTTAGATTACAACTTACTTAATTATGTACCACCTTATCCAAGATAAAATAGACCTTCTTTAATAATAATAATAATAATAATAATAAACCTTCTTGTTTTTTTTTTTTGGTTAAATTTTATACTTAAACCATGATATTGGAGTCTCTGTATAAAATTACTTAATTTAGTTAGTATTAAATCATCAAATTATTCTTGATTTAGTTAACATTAAATAAATTTATTTAATTGATATTTATATAAAAAAATAAAAAAAAAGTTCTATGTAAAATTCTTCCCTTCTGCTCTAACTAATTCAAGTTGACATTAATTATTATTCCACTTCAATTGACTAATAGCTTGTTTGGATGGAGGGGGAGTAGAGGGGAGTAGAGTAAAGGAGAGTAGAATAGAGAGAGGGAGAGTAAGTTAAATTACCTTGTTTAGATTTTTTTTAAGGGAGGAGGGGAAGGGGTTCTACCTACTTCTAATCCCTCATTTTTAATTCCCTAAAATTGGAGAGATTTGGAGGGAGAGTATAGTATAGAAATGATTAAACAAATGAATTACCAAATTTACCCTTACCATATTAACAAAATTACAAATTATGAAAAGATTAATTATTCTCCCCCCCCCCCCCCCTCTTATTTAATTTTAAAAATATCAAACAAGGTGTAGGATAACCATTCCCTCTACTCTCCTTTCCTCTACTCCCCTCTACTCTCCTCTCCCTCCAAACTTCCAAACATAGCATAAGAGTTTTGCGTACTAACGATTATTGATGTCATTTTAAACCTTGGTTTGATTAAGAAGTTTCAATCTTGACTTTGAATCTTGAAAATCATTTGGTGATTTTTCTCTCAGTTATACACGTTACAACTATTCTCTTCATCATCATCATCATCATCATCATTATTATTATTATTATTATTATTATTATTATTATTATTATTTACAAGACTCTTAACAATAAGAACAATTATATAATCTCCCCATAATGTGAGGGTAGTTTTAAATTGAATTTTCAAATATTTAAATAAAATTCTAAACTTTTTAATTAATTGTTTCAATTCGCCTCCTTAATTATTCACTATTAAAATAAATAAATCAAAGTTCAAGTAAACTGTACTTGAAACTTATATTGGGGCTAAGACTTAAGAGATCTGTCACATGATCAATAGGTGAGAAACACATATATTTTCATGTGAAAGACAACTTCTTAGCTCCACCTACACGCACAAATGGATGAGTTTTTACTTTTTAGTTTTAATTAATTCTCCTCTATACTTTTTATATCTTCTTTACTTCTTTCATTTTCAAGCACCGTACATCTCTTTGGGTGGGAAGTATGAACACACACATGGCTACGAATACGACATATTAGGACTCAACATTTTTTGGAAAAAAGAAGACATAAATAGCGGGACACATCTATTAAATATATTTAATTTATATTTTCTAAATAGGGTAAAATGCAAAACTCACCCTCTAAGTTTCACCATTTTTCATTTCAGTCCTCTAAGTTTGCATTTTGTCATTTCAGTCCTTCAAGTTTTGAACTTTCTCAATTCAGTCTTCTGTTAACTTACCATCCATATTTGCCGTTAACTACCCAAAATTACACTGTTTTAGCCATAATTTAATATTTTATTATTTATTTCTTAATTTAAAAAAGCGTCAATTAAAAAAAATACCTCAAAAATTAAAATAACCCATGTTAGACCCACCCACCTCATCTGAAGAACAATTTTAATCCCTAGCTTAACTAGATAAGGAGAGACACAGAGTGAGAAGAAGAGCGAGAGATTTCCAACTAAATCTTGAACAATTCCGTCTTTGGACTGTACATCTTGAACAATGAATTCACAATCGAAATCGGCTAATTGGATGAAGCTAGTGTCAGCAAGTTGACCTCCACCTTGTGGGTGAAAGATCATTGATTCTAGTATTAAAAGGTGTCAACCATCTTCTTCGCCCTTCAAATTTTTTTATAAAAAAAGTTGTTTAAATTTTCTTTTAAGGCTAAGAAAAAAACAGTGATGACTGACCTTGATGTAGGAGAGGAGTGTAGCGTTGGAATGAAGTTTCAACTTGCCCTCATAGTAATCCAGCTTCGTCATACTCACATCCATGGCTGAGAGTTCAAAACTGCTTTTTCGAACAAAACAAAACAGAGAGCGCAAGAGAACTAGGAAATTATTTATGGGATTTTTCTTAACTAAGAAATAAATAATAAAATAAAAATAAATATTAAATTACGGCCAAAATAGTGTATTTTTGGGTAGTTAACGGCAAATATGGATGGTGAGTTAACAGAAGACTGAATTGAGAAAGTTCAAAACTTAGAGGACTGAATTGACAAAATGCAAACTTAAATGACTGAAATGAAAAATGGCGAAAATTAGAGGGTGAGTTTTGCATTTTTGCCTTCTAAATATTACTTAAGTATTTATTTTAATATAATGTTAAATATATATCAATTTAAAAGCAATAATGAATAATAAAGTGAATTCATGACTATTAAATAATGTTTGGAAATTACAATACATATCCAGAATAAGAATATTTATTAATTTTAAAATGCATTTTTACTATTAGAGTATGAATGTTCTCTTTATTTTATGAAAGGGTATTCAATTCCTCTAGCTCCCGCGTCCTAGTCATGTCCTGCAATTATTGTTTTTAAAAGGACACAGTCAAGACACGCATGCAGAAGTATCTTAGGCATATCATGTGTTCGACATGGGTACAACACCCCTAATCAAGGATGGACACAAAATTTTAAGTTAGCGGGGACCAAAGTATAAAGAAAAAAAACTCCAAATAGGTATCCATATAGTATTAAAAATTATAAATACTCAAAATCATTGTTTCTAAATACATTAAGATGCAATCATTTACCAACAAAGACAAACAAAAACAAAATAATGTCTTTTTTTAATACTAGGCTGACTAGGATTTTATTATCTATATATATATATATATATAACCGAAACCTCCGAAACTCCCACAATTTTCCACGTTAGCATAATATTTAAATAAAATTGTCATTTTATTTAAATAAAATTATTTTTATTTAATCCAATCTTAACAAGGAGTGAAACTCTATTTCTCTAACAAGCCTAACTTAAACTCAAACTCAAACTCATCATTTTTTTAAACAAAATTGTCATTTTATTTAAATAAAATTATTTTTATTTAATCCAACCTCTGAAACTCCCACAATTTTTTACGTCATCATAATATTTAAATAAAATTGTCATTTTATTTAATCCAAACTTAACAAGGAGTGAAACTCTATTTCTCTAATAAGTCTAACTTAAAATCAAACTCATCATTTTTTTTAAACAAAATTATTTTTATTTAGTGAAACTTCATCTCTCTAACAAGTCCAAAAACTCAAACTCGTCATTTTTTTCAACAAAATTATTTTTGTTTAATCCAAACTCAACAAGGAGTGAAACTCTATCTCTCTAGCAAGTCCAACTTAAACTCAAACTCATCATTTTTTTAAAACAAAATTATTTTTGTTTAATCCAAACTTAACAAGGAGTGAAACTCTATCTCTCTAGCAATATTTATAAAACTGAAATCTTTGAAACTCCCACAATTTTTCATGTCAGCATAATATTTAAATAAAATTATTTTTATATAATCCAAACTTAACAATGAGTGAAACTCTATTTCTCTAACAAGTCTAAATTAAACTCAAACTCATCATTTTTTTAAACAAAATTATTTTTATTTAGTGAAACTCTATCTCTCTGACAAGTCCAAAAACTCAAACTCTTCATTTTTTTAAATAAAATTATTTTTGTTTAATCCAAACTTAACAAGGAATGAAACTCTATCTCTCTAACAAATCCAATTTAAACTTAAACTCATTATTTTTTTTAAACAAAATTATTTTTGTTTAATCCAAACTTAACAATGAGTGAAACTCTATCTCTCTAACAAGTCCAACTTAAATTCAAACTCAAACGTTAATAATTTTTCTTTAATATTTTTTGGTTTTTCAGACATTTTAATATTTGAATTTTTGAGTTATTTTTTTGTAGTATCTAAAATTGTCTGACAAATTTTTTGTAAGCCATTGCACGTTCAAGCAATGGCTTCTTCATTAATTTGTAACACAAATTGAAATTATACAAGAACAAATCATGCAATAGTGTAGTTTTTTAATCAATTTAAGATTTTATAAAATTATTTTAGTCTACCTCATAAATAGATAAGTTCACGTGCATAGCACGGGTTAGCAACTAGTTATTATTATTATTATTGAAGAGCATTCACATTGGTGGTGCTAAAAATTTTAGTTTTTAGCACCTCAAAAAGTTACTTTATCAATTTTATCACCTCACTTTACGATACACCCAATATCAAATTTTTTTTTTTTTATAACTTCATTTAAAATAATACAAATAGATCATTAAAATAATAAAGGAAATGAGAAAATTTGAGTTTTTTAATTGAATGAAGAGATATAATCTTAATAAAATAAAATAAAATATTTTATTTTATTTTTAACAACTTGCTACAGTCAAGTGGTATTTATATCAGTTTACTGTAGTTACAAAAAATTTTGTTTTAATTTCTCCAATAACACATGACTTTTTGGTTTTTTGGTGGTAAAATAGTTTTTTTTTTTTTTTTTTACTAAAATACAATCACCATTGTAAATATTTTTATTATTTTTGTTAAATTTTTTGGTTGGATAATTACTGTTTAAGCGAGGCTAGTTAGACCTATTGTGAAAAAAAAAAAGGCCTAAAATTTTGAAAATGACTTAACTACAAAAATAAAGAATATTATTAAAAAAAAAAAAAAATTGGACCCAGAGGAGGCCCGGGCCCCCTTGGCTCCCACCTGGGTCCGTCCCTGCCTTGAATAAAGTGTCTGCTTCATGGTCCTTTGGTGAGAACATGGTGATGGACGCCACCATGATATATTATTGTTTATTACAATTTTAGATTAATAATTATAAAATGAAAATATGTTACTCCAGTAAAACAATAATATTAATTATATAATTCTTAAAAAACTATACTTGAAAGAATGTTAAGAAATGTTCTCAAAAAGTGTAAAATATGTAAAATTAAATATATATAACATTTAAAATATATATATTTTTGGAAGTTTGACTAAAATATAATGTCATTCTACAAACTTATCATGTGTTGTCACCAAACAAATAAAAAGAAATAATTATTCCGTTCTAGCTTATTGTATCCTTTTCAATTCTTATTTCTATTACACTATAATCACTACATGCCCTTAGTATAAAAAAAAAAAAATTTTTAAATTTGCAAAATGATTGTTTCTTCATTAAAATTGTGTTTATCTATTAGAGGGTTTTTTTTTTTTTTTTTTTTTTTTAGTAATCTGGAAAATTATATATATTAATGCCAAATATATCACATGCCAATGAAAAGGTTTTTTTTTTTTTTAGGCTTAGATTGTAACAGTTTTAATGCCATAGGGTTGAGATTTTTTTTTTTTTTTGGAGAATTCCGCTTCAACTTTATAAGAACTAAAATCAGCCACAATCGGCTAAAAATACATCAGCAACTTGTGGTGAAACATCATCCATCCACACCGAGACACCATTAATAGTTCTTGCATGTTTTGCTAAAAATTGAGCAACTGTATTACCCGACCTACGGGTATGTGAAAAGGAAATACAATTACAAAAAACTAAATAATGCTTAATAGAAGAAATCAGTTGACCAAAAGATGAGAAAGATTCCTCTTCCTTTCTTAAGGCTGAAATAACCACCTCTGAGTCTCCCTAGACAATAAAAGAGGGTAGGTTGAGGTCCATAGCAAGGGTGATAGCTCGAACAGCAACTAGCGCTTCCACTTCATCTGATGAGGATGGGAGCTTGATCTTCTCTGCCAAGGATGCGAGCACTTTTCCATGAGCATCACGAACAACCACTCCCAACCCAGCTTCCTCTGTTTCTCTAAACACCGCACCATCAAAATTAATCTTCAAGTGCGATGGAAGAGGGGGTTTGTTGGGGACATATTTTTATGTAATTGGCATATCCTTTGACAAAACACACTTTACTTGTATTTGGGTAAATCTAAGTAGGTTCAAGATGATCATTACAAGTGGTTAAATTGAAAACATGAAGACTACTCAAGAACTGCTCAAGAAAAATGCAAATTTGCAGGTCTTGATACCTGCTCGACAGAAGCTCGATTTGTTGAGATTCATTAAAGTTCGACAGATGTCTCGATCGATCGAGCTTACGAGTTTTCAGATTATAGCCAGCAATGTTTTATTCTAAAAGGCTATTTGTTTATGGGTTTGTATAATCCTTATTGGACTAGGAAAGCCCAAGGTTTGTGTAAACCTAATTGGAATAGGAGAGCCCATTAAACTCCTATTTAAAGGAGGTGGAAAAAGAAAAAACTAACCCTAGAGAGCTTCATAAAGTTTTCTTTTTGAAACCCTAGCCTCCTCCTACAGAAGAAAGAGTTCTTGCTGCGTTTCTTGTACGCCTTTGGGTTCTATAACCAAGCAAAGTCTCTTGCACCAACATTGAAGATCTTATTGGTGTTCTATGTGAAGCTGCTACAAATCAACTACAACAATCAAGGAGTTGCTTTGGAGTTAGTCACGTACTGGGATTCGTGCAAAGGAGTAAGCCGCGTACTGGGATCTGCGCATCAAATTGGTTAGTCACATACTTGGGAGCCGTGCATCAAAAGGGGAAACTGTCACTACAGAACAAATCCAATTGGGTATTGGGGTAAGGGTTCAACTGTAGGTTGGTAAGGTACTTGGGATTCCTTTACTTGTAACCGCTTGTTGTGATAATAGTGGAGTTTCAGGAGTGGTGACCTGAAAATCACCCGGTGGAATTTTTGCCGTTAGGGTTTTCCCCATTCGTGAACAAATCACCGTGTTATTTATTTTCCGCTACTTATTTAGTTTATTGGTGATTTGTTTGTGCTGCCACGTAATTGCATGTTAATTAACCTAATTAATAAACTTGGTTAATTAATTACAATTGGTCAATTTGTTTGTGGCCTATCAAGCAGTATCAGAGCAGGCACATTCTGATTAGGTTTTAATCTTTGCTATGTTTGATCCATTAACCCCTGTTTGTCATGGATAAAGGACAGTTATTAATTATACCTCCTTTATTTGATGGGACTAACTATGCATACTAGAAAGTACGCATAATAGTTTTTTTGCAGTCTTTAGATGAAAAGGTATGGCAAGCTGTTGAGATTGGCTGGACTAAGCCAAAGGAAGCGCCAGCCGATTGGGATGATGCAAAGATCAAGGTGGCTAACTTCAACAGCAGGGCATTGAATGCGTTGTTCAGTGCAGTCACCAATGAGGAATTTTAGAAGATATTCTCAACTGAAACTGCTAAACAGGCTTGGACCATTCTCCAGACAACCTATGAAGGAACCAAGGATGTCAAAGATTCAAAACTTCAGAGGCTCACTACAAGCTTTGAAGAAATAAAAATGGAGGAGGATGAGTCGTTCGATGAATTTTATGCCAAGCTCAAGGATATAGTGAACTCAGCCTTCAATCTTGGGAAAATCATCCCTGAACCCTAGATTATGAGGAAAGTGCTCAGATCTCTACCCGAGAGATTCCATGCCAAGATTACGGCGATAGAAGAATCAAAGGATATTGACAAGATTCCTTTGACTGAGTTGGTTGGAAACTTGCAGACCTACAAGCTAGGGTTATCTAGGATCGGCAAGTCGGATAAAGGCAAGAGTATGGCACTGAAGGCAAAGAGCAGTGAGACAGACGAGTCTTCAGATGATAAAGATTCAAAGATGAAGTCCTACATCACCAGGCAATTTAAGAAATTTATGAAGAATGCCAATGGAAAGGGCTTTGATAAGGACTGCAGGAAATCTAGTTCTTCTCAGTTTAAGAGCCAAGACAAAGGAAAAAAGGATGCAAAGAAAGGTGGTTAGTACACTGTTCCTACAGGACCTAAGTGTTTTGGGTGTCATGGGTTCGGACACATGAAAAATGAGTGTCCTACATATCTCAAGAGCATTGGGAAGAGCAAGGCACTTGTTGCAACCTTAAGTGACATGGAGCCTGAAGAAGATTTCGATAGTGAGGATGACGGAATCTTAAAGGCCTTCACTGCTACAGTTAATCCTACTGAAGGGATTGTTGATGAAGTGGAAGAAGAAGAAGAATTGGTAGACTCTAAGT
The DNA here is from genome assembly GCA_023736055.1 of Quercus glauca. Lineage (NCBI taxonomy): Eukaryota > Viridiplantae > Streptophyta > Magnoliopsida > Fagales > Fagaceae > Quercus > Quercus glauca. The sequence goes on along the minus strand of CM043321.1, from coordinate 20,840,962 downwards.
ATGAGAAGATGGATGATCAAGACGATATCCATTCAGCCTATGAGAAACTATACAAGCTGTCTGAGAAACACGAGAAACTCTATAGGCTGACCACCAAGAAGCTCAGTGATATGGAACTTGACCGTGAAGAGTTGTCCACAAAGTTTGATGAGGCAAATCAGACTATTGGAGCGCTGAGATTCGAGAACAATTTCTTGGCTGAGAAGACCAAGAAGCTTAAGGCGGAGCTATTTCAGGTTAGAGCTCAGTTGGAGAGGATCTCGAATGCAAAGCTTGATGAGATGCTCAGCATTCAAAAATCTGCTTCAGATCGAACAAGTTTAGGGTATGATTTTTCTTCCTTTAATATTGCTTCTACTAGTGCTACTGTTTTTGTTCCTCCAGCTAATATTGTTAAAGTTGAGAACACTGATGTTAAAACTGAATTAGCTAGTGAGAACTTAGACAATGGTAAATCTATCCTAGGAGCACCCCCTAAGCTAGATAAGAAAGATGCTAAAAACCCTAGGGCTAAAAAGGTTAACTCTCAAAAGCCTAAACAGAAGAAGCAGCATCTCTGTCATCATTGTGGTGTTGCTGGTCATACTTGACCAAATTGCTATAAATGGTTAGCCACTCAACAGAGCAACAGCATGATAGCATCTGGAAGCCAAAATTAGCTTTAATCCTCTCTTGCTCCTCTTGGAGATCTTCTGAAAGCCCTCATGTTCCTTTCGAACTTGAACGAGTTCAATTCTTCACCTTCACCGCCGGTTCAAGGTTTCAACCAAAGGAAAGGTTCTTCCAAGGTGTGGAAAAAAAAGGTCTCTAAGTGATGAAATCACTTTCTTCTATCTTCTTGTTTTTTTTGTTTGTTGCATTACTTGTGTGTTTTGCTTTTATTTTGAGTCAATCTAGTTTTTGCATTGCATTGATAACATGTTTTTGTTTGTTTAATTTCAGTTTTTGTTTATTTTGTTTTTGATAAAAATAAAAATAAAAATTGAAAAAATCAGAAAAATACAAAAACAGTGTGTATTTTGTGTACATTGGTACTTGTGTACCTTGGATGGCCAATGAAACAAAGTTTTCTAAACTATGTATCTTTTGTAGCTTAGATGATCTCTATGCACAACTAAGCAAGTGAGCTTTGTGGCTCTTGTTTGTAATGAGTAAGATTAAGTTATCTCTTACACTTAACACTCATATCACTCTTTTTTACGGGTAGGACTAGAAAATTCTAAGAGAAATGCATAAATAACCCGCCAATCATTAATGACATCTGTATGCTTCAGTATAGCAAAAGTGCGATGTCAATGACATTTGTGTGCTTCGGCATAGCAAAATTGGAATGTCAAATATCAATGGGTATTTCTTTTCTCTATCTTTTATGCCCATACATGATATACTTAAAAAGAAAATATGCAAAGAAAACAAAAGGCAAAAAGATCAAAAATGCTTTAAATATGGTTGCAAGCGTGTATTATAGGAGATGTGGGAGTTATAGGATATACCTCGAAGGTGATAGTCCCCATCAAACAATTATGATTGTGTGTGAGTTAAAGTGATTTTCTCATATCTCAAATCGTCATAACATGTATACACTTATGCAATCTTGCGATATTTTTCACACACGACACGCAATATTCTTTGCTACTCATGATACATGTGCAAGTACAATGTGATTTGGCCATCACTAGGTTTACATATGCTTTTGTATGCTCACTAAACTGTCATGACTTGTTTTTGAAATATAAAATCGGTTAGACTTGTTTAGTGTGTGTGTGTGTGTTTTTGGAGATCCATGTGCTTAAAATTTTCATTGAAAGATGATTTTGAGAGCCTATTATGTTGATTGAATCATTGTTGAGTTGCATGTTGGATTGCATTTATGTCTGTGTTTTTCACTTCTCGAAAAACTGTTTTTAAAAGCAAGCTCGACACCTCCTCGACACCTAGCTATTTGTCGAGCTTCTCAAGCTTTTTCTTATCGCAATCTCAACAGCTCCTCGACACCTAGTGGATCGATCTAGAAAGTTCCTGTCCCCTTGATAGCTTCACGACAGCTAGTGGATCGATCGAGATTCTTTCATCTGTTCAGTTGATTTGTTCCTCGACAGATCCTCAACAGCTTCATCTGTCGATGCCTTTTTCTCGACACCTCTCAATCCTTCGAGATTCCCTTGCATGCATTTCATTTTTTTGTTTTGCATTTTTTTTCTTTTGTGTCCATAGCATCTTGTTTTTCTTTTTCTTGTAGGTCTATGGTTCTTTGTTCTCCTCATTCCCTCTGTCAGTTTTCTGTTTGTCTCTTGTCAAGTCTTTTGGCTTTTTATGCCCTTTGACAATCGTGTCAAAAAAGGGGAGAAATTTGAGAATTGAATGTCATTCCTCAGGGGGAGTAATAAACTTAAGGGGAGAACTTCATATTAAAAGGAAGAAAGTTTTTGATGTAACTAACTTAGGGGAAGAGTTAGTTTGATACACATTGATATTGATATATTTTTATGTGTTGTGTATCTTTTGGTTTTGTAACCACTTACATATATCATGTGTTATTTCTATATTTGATGATGATGTATGTGTTTCACTCTTTATCTCACATGTGTTGTTTCTTTTCTCTCTTTATACACATGTTTCTTGTTTAGTTAACTTGTCATTATTTTCCACATGGTACCTTGATGTATTTTGTTTAGTGCCTTTCAGGAAAGACAAGTCAAAGCCAAGTCAAGATTCCGAACCTTCTTCTTGCAGCAACTTCCAAGGTTCAGATCTTTTAGACTAGGCTTATTTATTATGTAAGCTTGAGTAGAATGTATTCTAGGACATTCAATGTACTCTTGTGGTTTTGTCACGGATTGCCAAAGGGGGAGATTGTTGGGGACATATTTTTATGTAATTGACATATCTTTTGACAAAACATATTTTACTTGTATTTGGGTAAATCTAAGTAGGTTCAAGATGATCATTACAAGTGGTTAAATTGAATACATGAAGACTACTCAAGAATTGCTCAAGAAAAGTGCAAATTTGCAGGTCTCAATACCTGCTCGACAGAAGCTCGATCTGTTGAGATTCATTAAAGTTCGACAGATGTCTCGATCGATCGAGCTTACTGGATTTCAGATTATAGCTAGCAATGTTTTATTCTAAAAGGCTATTTGTTTATGGGTTTGTATAATCCTTATTGGACTAGGAAAGCTCAAGGTTTGTGTAAACCTAATTGGAATAGGAAAGCCCATTAAACTCCTATTTAAAGGAGATGGAAAAAGAAAAACCTAACCCTAGAGAGCTTCATAAAGTTTTCTTTTTGAAACCCTAGCCTCCTTCTACAAAAGAAAGAGTTCTTGCTGCGTTTCTTGTACGCCTTTGGGTTCTGTAACCAAGTAAAGTCTCTTGCACCAACATTGAAGATCTTATTGGTGTTTCTATGTGAAGCTGCTGCAAATCAACTACAACAATCAAGGGTTTGCTGTGGAGTTACTCACGTACTAGAATTCGTGCAAAGTAGTAAGCCGCGTACTGGGATCCGCCTATCAAATTGGTTAGTCACGTACTTGGGAGCTGTGCATCAAAATGGGGAACCGTCACTACAGAACAAGTCCAATTGGGTATTGGGATAAGGGTTCAACTGTAGGTTGGTAAGGTACATGGGATTCCTTTACTTGTAACCGCTTATTGTGATAATAGTGGAGTTTCAGGAGTAGTGACCTGAAAATCACCCGATGGGGTTTTTGCCGTTAGGGTTTTCCTCATTCGTGAACAAATCACCTGTTATTTATTTTCCGCTGCTTATTTAGTTTATTGGTGATTTGTTTGTGCTGCCATGCAATTGCATGTTAATTAACCTAATTAATAAACTTGGTTAAATTAATTGGTTAATTAATCACAAGGGGTCAATTCATTTGTGGCCTATCGGGATTCCCACTTGGGCCGAGACCTGTAAGGGGAAACCGTCTGCAACGGAGCTACTGGTTGCACATCAGTGAACTCCTGTAGCATTTGCGTGGTTGAAGGTAAGACCTGGGATAGCAAGAAAGCCTTGTTGCTAGTTCGAAGTTGATTACAGTGAGACCAAATTTTCCACGTGATCAACGCAAACAGCTCAGGTCGCCTATCGGACTCCAAAATGAATTTTGTAAGCTCATAGAAATTTGAGAACTTTTTAGACCTGCAAAACAACCACATCATGTTAGTTTCCTAGATGGCCGAGAGTTCAGAGCAATCCCACAGTGCATGGAGACCGTCCTTGGCTTTCAAGTTACAGTGGCTGTAAACATCTTCCTCATTAACTCTTCTGCAGACCAGATTTGTCTTCACTGGCAAAGCTTCCCTATAGGCCCTCCAAAGGAAATTTTTTACTTTGTTCAGCACCGGGAGCCTCCATATACGACTCCAAACACTTGTGGCTTCACTCTGGGAGAAAGGAGATGATGATGAATCCAACTTATCTTTGACAAGGAATCTATAACCGAATTTCACAGTATAAACACCACTAGGAACATGTGGCCAAATGAGCTTATCCTAAACAGTGGTTAGGCTAAGTGGTATTTTTAAAATCAAGTCAATTTTCAGAGGGGCAAAGTAGCTAAGTAGTACATCCCTATCCCAGCTCCTAGATGTAGGATTGATAAGACAATCCACCGTTGCTTCTTGTAAATCAACTATGACTGGGGACAAGATTCTTGGGTGCTCTAAGCTAGGTAGCCATAGGTTGTCCCAAATCTTGATGGACTCTCCGTCACCCACTCTCCACCTAGCCCCTCTCACCAATACTTCCCTCCCCTTAAGTATACTACGCCAAGCGTATGAACCACTTGAATTATCTGGGGCCACCATAAAAGAGCAATTTGGGAAAATTTTTCTTTTGAAAACTCTGTGTAAAAGTGAGTTTTTGTTGTGCAGAAGACGCCAAGCTTGTTTGGCTAACAAAGCATTGTTAAAAAGAGCCAAATCTTTAAAACACATCCCACCTGCAGACTTAGATTGGATAAGAGTCTCCCATTTCACCCAATGAATCTTACGCCGATCTCCACGTCGACCCCACCAAAATTTCCTAGTAAGGTTCTCCAATTCATTGCATAGGCCAATGGGGAGTTTGAAGCAACTTATGGTGTAGGTGGGTATTGCTTGCACTACTGCTTTAATCAAGATCTCTCTCCTTGCCTGTGAGAGTAAATTTTCCTCCCACCCTTGCAACTTCCTCCAAACCTTCTCCTTTATGAAGTTGAAACTGGCTTTCTTTTTTCTCCCCATAAAAGATGGTAACCCTAGATACTTCTCATACTGCTTAATCTCCGACTGTTAGGAACCCGGTGGTTCCTAATGGAAATTGATGGGAATTATAGGAAAATGGATGGGGATTGTAGGGAAATGGACTTAATTCGAGGTAGTCACCCTCCATAGAGAAAGAGAGAGATTAAGAGAGAGAGATAGAGAGATGCATTAATGCACTAACAAATTGGTTTATTCTTCATTGATTTTCTCATATTGGATTACAATCATATATTTATAGGAAACTAGCTCTAATCTCATTGGCCCACATGGTCTCATCCTATTGGTTCTATTATTCCACATGTGCATTAATAATTCCAACATGTGCATTAATAATTCTAACATGTGCTAAATGTGACTAACATGCTTGGAATTGTAACTAACTAACTAACTAAATCTCAATACAACAATCATTATCCATATGCTTATAGCATTCCTAACATTTCCCTCCCCTTGAAAACACCTTGCCCACAAGGTGTTGTGAAATAGCATCTTCATCAAAGGAGATCTTCCAATGGACCAATACCGTAGTGACATTTTGATCACCATATTCATGCATTTCTCTTTGACAAGCGGTCTCATGCACATGAAGGTTTCTTCTTCGTAGATTTTCAAACTCTGCTCGAATTCTTGAGCCATCAATGGTTTTTCAATCTTCAAGGTCTCATTGTTTCTTTGAACCTTAGAATGTTCTTGTATCCTCAAAACTTCATTAGATTCTAGAACTATTAAAATTGTTGGAACTTGTATCTTGGATTCTTGGATCATCGACACTTGGATTGCCAATTCTTGAATCATAGACTCTTGAATGGAAGCCTCCATTGGTGCATCAAGAATTGGTTCTTGGAAAATTATCATCTTCTTCTTTGTTGGTTCTTTGGACTGAACTTCAAGGGTTGCGTCTTCATGTATATCATCATCCCCTTTGACACAAAAATTAACATCCTGGCTTACAACAACAATAGTAGATTCTTGGAATTTGATTTGTTCTTCGAATTCCATTGAATCAAGAGATTGTAAGTCCTCTTCCGTCATGTTCTCAAGATCTTCTTGCAATCTTGAGAGCTCTTCATTCATGGCCTTGTTAGATTCAGCCAAGGCCTTGAATTTCTTTGAAATAGCCTCGTTAGATTCTGTCAAGGCATTAACCTTTTCTAAAACTTCATTCACCATTTTCAAGATTTCTTGTCGGTCATATTCACTCGTCTCAAGATCAACGGCTCTGATACCATTTGTTAGGAACCCGGTGGTTCCTAATGGAAATTGATGGGAATTATAGGAAAATGGATGGGGATTGTAGGGAAATGGACTTAATTCGAGGTAGTCACCCTCCATAGAGAAAGAGAGAGATTAAGAGAGAGAGATAGAGAGATGCATTAATGCACTAACAAATTAGTTTATTCTTCATTGATTTTCTCATATTGGATTACAATCATATATTTATAGGAAACTAGCTCTAATCTCATTGGCCCACATGGTCTCATCCTATTGGTTCTATTATTCCACATGTGCATTAATAATTCCAACATGTGCGTTAATAATTCTAACATGTGCTAAATGTGACTAACATGCTTGGAATTGTAACTAACTAACTAACTAAATCTCAATACAACAATCATTATCCATATGCTTATAGCATTCCTAACATTGACACCCCCAAGGCTTGTTTGATGTGCTCTCTTATTTCTTCTGAAGTAAGCTTGCTAAAGAAAATGGTGGTTTTATTCTGGTTAATTTGTTGGCCAGAACAAATCCCATACACATCTAGGATCTCCAAAATATTATTGCATTCCTACTCTGTAGCCCTGCAAAAGAGAAGACTATCATCTGCAAAAAGAAGATGTGTTAGTCTCGGGCTATTTCTAGACAAAGCAAACCCCTTAATCTCACCACAGTTGGCTGCTTGGGAAATCAAACCATTCAACCCCTCAGTACACAGCAAGAATAAAAAAGGAGACAGTGGGTCACCCTGTCTGATTCCTCAGGTTGGGACAATCATGTCTGTAGGCTCACCATTGACCAAGATTGAGTAGGATACAGTGGTTATGCAAATCATCATCAATCTAACCCATTTTTCATCAAACCCCATTCTCCTCATCACTGCTTCCAAATGGACCCACTCCACTCTATCATAAGCTTTACTCATATCAAGCTTTATGGCCATATAGTCATCTTTCCCTGTGTGTCTCTGCATACTATGTAAAGACTCAAAAACCACCAAAATAATATCTGAAATTAGCCGACTCTTCGTAAAAGCACTTTGGTTTTCAGTGATAATATTTGGTAGGATTTTTTTAAGTCTATTTGCTAAAACCTTTGAGAATATTTTATACAAAACATTACAAAGGCTAATAGGCCAAAATTCAAACACAAATTCCGGATTTTTAACCTTAGTAATGAGAGTAATAAAAATATGAATAAGGTTAGCAGGCAAAGATGCAGAGTTGAGAAAATAAAGCACAGAAGAGGTGGCATCCTTACCTAATAATTCCCAATAGTTTTGATAAAAAACAGTGGGTATACCATCCAGGCCTGGGGCTTTTAGAGGGGCCATTTGCTTGATTGCTTCTTGTACTTCCAGCGCTTCAAAATTAGCCACTAAGCTTGCATTCATCTCATCACTGATAATGGGATAAATATACTGAGTAGTGCTCTCTAGATTTATGGGGTTCGTTGACTTAAATAAATCTTGGAAATAGGCTACAATTGTTTCTGCCACTTCATTTTGGTCTCCACACCACGTGCCATCAACTTTTTTGAGAGAAGAGATTGAGTTTTTATGAGGCCTTTGTGTGGCTCTTGCATGTAAATATTTTTGAGTTCCTATCTCCATGTTTTGCCCATTGTACTTTAGACCTTTGCAACCACATCTGAGCCTCCTTGTCCATGAGTTTGTTAAGTTCAAGCATCAATTCCCTTACCCAAAAATTAAGCCCAGATCTCATAATTTCCTTTTCGACCTGCACAATTTCCTTCTTCTTTTGACGAACAAACGCGCTAGCATTTGCATGTTCGGCAGTGCTTTATGAAATACCACTACCGAGCTACCTATGGGAGTGGGAACCAAGTTCTAAAGCCACCCACACCTAACCACCCACTTACAATCAACAGTATTGGACCTCCCATTGCACTAACCATGAAACACCACTGCCGAGCTGTCCGTGGGAGTGGGAACCAAGTTCCAAAGCCACCCACACCTGACTACCCATTTACAATCAATTGTACTGGACCTCCTATCGCACTAACCGTGGGAGCAATGATGGCTTCTTCATTAACTAGGAGCTATAAATATGAAAGGAGGGGAAGAAGAAGGGGTTGTTGAAAGATTCTGGAGAAATTGAGAGAACTAGGAGAAAAGATTGAGAGAGAAAAGGGAGAGAGAGAGAGGGCTCTGTTAAGTCTCGTAACCAAGAATTACCCACAGTAGGAAACCCTTAAACCCACTCTACAAGTAAGTTGTGAGCCCAAGTGAGGTTAGGCCCAACAGCCTTTTCTCAGGTGCACACAATCGGCGCCGTCTGTGGGAATCTCCTACGAAGCTGTAATTCGGCCGAGACTCTCGCACGGGAGTATGTCTGGAAGACATTTTGGGAGTGAAGTTGAAAGCGGTTCGGTGGGATCTTCTTGGCAAGAAAGAAGGCAAAAGAGACGTGAAGATAGGGATCGCGAACGAGAGGAGCGGTCCGGTCTCGGGGAGGGATCGTACTAGACGCAGCAGACAATATCGAATGCCTCCGAGCATAGGCAATTCGACGAAAGGGATGAGGAGATTAAGCGGTTACGCCAGTTGATGAGAGATCTAGAACTAGAGGCCTAGGACAAACGCCGAAAGAGGAACCGAGGTGACCGAGACAGGAGGGCAGGCACATGGGAAGACCGCCAAGGTACGAGGTCCAGTCAATCTAGAACCCGCGGGCGCAAGGAACATTCACATTCACATGAGTCCCATCAAAGCCGAGAACGTTCGCGTTCGCGAGAAACTCGCCGTCCCCGGGATCGTTCGCGATCACGAGGTCACGCGGACCGGGGATCTAAATCGCCCGAAGATCGACAACCCCATAATGCTGCCATGGATGCAATGAGCCGAGCCTTATGCGGAGCCGCCCGGTCGCCCTTCTTCGACAACATTGAGCGTGCCCCAATGCTGAGCAAGTTCACATGCCCGCCCTTTAATATTTACGACGGGAAAACAGAACCGGTTGAGCACGTCACCCATTACATCCACATGACGTCCCTTCACTCTTATAATGATGCGCTGATGTGCAAGGTGTTTTCTTCAAGCATCGGCCCGACTGCCCTAAGATGGTTTAATGGGTTGAGAAAGAGGTCCGTCCACTCATTCGCCGAGTTAATCTAGGAATTCGGTGCCCAGTTCGTAATGTGCAACCGGGTGCTATCAATGAAGATGAGGGTGGGGGGAAACCCTTCGCAACTACACCAATCGGTATTGGGAGCTATATAATGAAATTGACAGGGGCAATGAGAAGATCACGGCCAGCACCTTCAGGTTGGGGCTGCCTGAGGATTCAGAACTATAGGAGTCACTGACGAAGAAACCTCCTAAGGATATAAAGCAGCTCATAAGGCGTATCGAGGAATATAAGCACTTGGAAGATAACAGGTTGCAGAGTAGAGGCAAGGCCCCATTGGTAAACCGTCCTAGGCAGGGAGGTTTTCAGCCAAGGCCTCGGAAGGATTTGAGGATACAGGAGCCTTCGTGGCAAATGGGGGAGGTGAACCTGACGTTTAAGGAGCCAGTGCACAGGATTATAGAACAAATCAAGAACGAGCCATACTTTAGGTGGCCGAGCAAGATGGGGTTGATCCGTCTCGAGGAATCAGAGCCTGTGCTGCACCTATCACAAGGACAAGGGGCATACCACCGAGCAATGCCGGGTATTGAAAGACCATTTGGGGCAGCTAGTGAAGGAAGGGCATCTGAAGGAGTTCGTTGTGAGTCCCGATGACCAGAGAACCGGCCAAGGAGTTCAGCAGAGGGGGAATCCTCTCCCACCGCCACTGAGAATAATCAAGATGATCCTCATAGCCCCGAGAGGCACGGCCATGACAAAAAGGGGGGTGTTAGTGGTTGCGCCTATGAGAGAATCCCCGAACGAGGAGCCGATAGGGAAGAAAGCGAAGCATGCCGAGGAAACGCTCACCTTTGGGGAAGATGATTTAGAGGGCACGATACAACCGCACGACGACACACTGGTAGTCGCAGCCCGAGTAAGCGGTTTCTTGGTGAAAATGGTGATGATAGATCAGGGTAGTGGGGCTGATGTGATGTATCCTGACTTGTTCAAAGGGCTTGGATTGAAGAATCAAGATTTGACGAAGTATAATACGCCGCTGGTCTCGTTCGACGGAAGAGTGGTGATTCCTGTAGGGCAGATTTCCCTGCCGGTAAGTATGGAAGGTAAGGAGGTAACGGTCGTCTTCATTGTAGTAAATTCCTTCTCCCCTTACATGGCAATCTTGGGAAGGCCTTGGATTCATGCCATGGGGGCTGTCCTGTCCACCTTACATGTAATGGTTAAATTTCCCACCTAGCAGGGAGTCACCGTTGTACGAGGATGCCAGCGAGTGGCAAGGCAATGCCTCATCGCTGCAGCGAGCCGAGAAGGCAAGCTCGCCGAGCAAAAAGAAAACGCCGAAGAAACGCCATTATAGCAATTACAGAAGCCCCGAGAAGAACTGGGGACTGCCTGCGCCGAGGACCTGGTAAAGGTCAGAATACTGCCAGATACCGACAAGTATTTCCACATAAGGGCAAACATGACAGCCGAGGAACGGGTAGAAGTATTGTTGTTCCTTATGCGGAACGTGGATGTGTTTGCATGGAGTCCTTACGATGTGCCCAGGGTAGATCCCGAGTTCATTGTCCAAAAGTTTAACGTAGACCTGTCATTCCCTCCTAAGAAACAAAGGCTGAGGAGAGCGGCCAGGGAACATGTAGAGGCTGTGAAGACGGAGGTCTAAAGGCTGAAAGAGGCGGGTGTGATAAAGGAGATCTTCTTCCTGGAGTGGCTGGCGAACACCGTGGTAATAAAGAAGAAGAACGGCAAGTGGAAGGTCTGCGTAGACTTCACAGATTTGAACTGGGCATGCCCTAAGGACCCATTCCCCATGCCGAAGATTGATCAGTTAGTAGACGCCACTTACGGGCACCCGAGAATGAGTTTCTTAGACGCCTTTTAAGGGTATCATCAGATTGCTTTAGCTACTGAAGACCAGGAGAAGACGACGTTCATATCTCCGAACGCCAATTATCATTACACCATGATGCCTTTTGGGTTGAAAAATGCCAGGACAACGTATCAGCAGATGATGACAAGGATGTTTCGGGACAAAATTGGGCGTACGGTTGAAGTATATATTGATGACATGGTGGTAAAAAGCAAGCAGGAAGTACAACATGTACAGGATCTTCGGGAGGTATTCGAGCTAGTGCGACAACATAAATTGCGCCTTAACACTGAAAAATGTGCTTTTGGAGTAGGGGCTGGAAAATTTTTGGGGTATTTGATCACCAACCGCGGAATAGAAGTTGATCCCGACCAGATCGAGGCCGTGAAGCGTCTCAAATCTCCGAGCAACCCGAAGGAAGTTCAGGTGCTAACCAGGATGTTGGCCGCCTTCAACTGGTTCATTTCTAAATTCTCAGATCGCTACCAGCCATTATATCAGCTCCTAAAGAAATGGAAGGGATTTCAATGGGATGATGAGTGTGAAAAAGCTTTTCGAGATCTAAAGGAATACTTAACGCATGCAACAATGCTAACCGCCCCGGAGACCGGCGAGGACCTGTATATGTACCTTTCGGTATCTGATTACGCTGTAAGTGCCGTGTTGCTGAGGGACCGGGAGGCGCAGCAGCTCGTTTCTATATCAGCAAGACCCTAGTTGATGCGGAGATTAGATACTTACCGTTGGAGAAATTGGTATTGGCCCTAGTGCATGCCACCAGGAAGTTACCTTAGTATTTCTAAGCTCATACTGTGTATGTATTGACCGAGTACCCCCTGCAGTCGTTGTTGAAAAGATCTGACTTCACGGGGCGGATTGCTAAATGGGGGACTCAACTCGGAGCTTTCGACATAAGGTATAGACCGAGGAGTGCCATAAAGGGACAGCTGTTAGCTGATTTTGTGGCGGAATTTTCCCCCAGAAACGTAATTGAAATTGTCTATCAGCTGGATTGTCGTTCGTGGAAGGTGTACGTGGACGACGCTTCTAGCTCCATGGGGCCGGAGCGGGGATTGTTATAATCGGCCTAGAGGGAATACGGCTGGAGCACTCTTTCAGATTGGGCTTCAAGGCCTTCAACAACGAGGCAGAATATGAAGCGCTATTAGCTGGGTTAAGGACGGTCAAAAGTTTGGGAGCCTGGGACGTGGAAATGTATTCAGATTTGCATCTGGTAGTTAATCAGGTGCAGGGCTGTTTTGAATCCCGAGATCCTAGGATGAAAGCATATTTGGAACACGTGAAGCAAGCTATGAGCGAATTCAGCATGGTGAAGGTAATCCAGGTCGCCCGAACGCAGAACAGACACGCCGATTCCCTTGCCTCACTGGCATCATCGGTAATCGAAGAGGTACCTCGGCTAATCAGAGTGGAACTAGTTCCGGAGCCAAGTATCAGGTCAGCTAGTGATCCAGAGGTTGCGGGGATTGACGTCACGACAATTACAACATTAGGGCCTAGCTGGATGGATCCCATCATTGACTTCTTAGCCGACGACCGACTCCCGCTCGATGAAAAGGAAGGCAACAATATCCGCAAAATGGCCCCTCGGTATTGGCTATCGTAAGATCGGAAGCTATATCGGAGATCCTTTGGTGGGCCATATCTTTTGTCCCTACACCCAGAAAAGGTGGGTGAACTTTTATCTAAGCTACACAATGGCGTGTGCGGCAGTCACGTGGGGGGACGATCATTGGCACACCGAGCAATGACTCAGGGATTTTGGTGGCCCCGGATGCAAAAGGACGCCGCCGAGTATGTGCGTAAGTGTGAGCAGTGTCAAAAGCATGCCCCCTTAATCCACCAGCCGGCAGGCCATTTAAATCCAATATATACTCGGCCCATTCCCCCGAGCAGCAGGTAATCGAAGGTTTATTTTGGTGGCCGTCAACTATTTTACTAAGTGGGCAAAAGCGGAGGCCTTAGCCAATATACAGGACGTAGATGTAAAAAAATTCCTATGGAAAAACATAATCACAAGGTTCGGGGTGCCGAACTAACTTATATCTAACAATGGGCTGCAATTTGATAGTCGGGCCTTTTGCAATTTTTGCGGAGATCTCGGCATCAAGAACAGGTATTCTACTCCGGCATATCCCCAAGGTAATGGCCAGGCCGAGGCCGTGAACAAGGTGATTGTGAATGGACTAAGGAAAAGATTGGAAGGCGCGAAGGGAAATTGGGCTAAGGAGCTGCCCAATGTCTTGTGGGCTTACCGCACAACTCCTAGGAGGTCCACGGGGGAGACACCGTTTTCTCTCACGTACGGAGCAGAAGCTGTGATACCAACCGAGGTGAATCTATGCAGTGCGTGAGTCGCGAGATTCGATCCCGGCCTAAACAATGAAATGCTAACCAAACGTTTGAACAGGTTGGAGGAGTGCCATGAGGCCGCAACTGTACGGCTCGTGGAGTATCAGCAAAAACTTGCCGAGAGGTATTGCTGAGGTGTAAGAGTAAGGGAGTTCGGCGCTGGAGATTTGGTCCTGAAAAGGGCTGTGGGGAGTAAGCGAGACACGAATGCCGGGAAGTTGGCACAAACATGGGAGAGGCCGTACAGGGTTACCGCCTCTAAACTTGACCCTCAATTCGATCCACATCACCGAGCAGGCAGAGACCTTAAAAAATCAATCTAAGGACAGAAACCTAACCCTCGATTTGATCCATATCACCGAGCAGGTGGAAACCTTAAAAAATTAATCTAAGGACAGAAACCTGACCCTCGGTTCAATCCGCATCACTAAGCAGGTGGAAACCTTAAAAAATCAATCTAAGGATGGAAACCTGACCCTCGATTCGATTCACATCACCGAGCAGGTGGAAACCTTAAAAAATCAATCTAAGGACAGAAACTTGACCCTCGGTTCGATCCGTATCACCGAGCAGGTAGAAACCTTAAAAAATTAATCTAAGGATAAAAACATAACCCTCGGTTCGATCTGCATCACCGAGCAGGTGGAAACCTTAAAAAGTTAATATAAGGACAAAAACTTAACACTCAGTGTCCATTTGGATTGAACTTATTGTTGCTAAAACTGAAAATTGAAAACTGAAAATACTGTAGCAAAATAATTTTAAAATGTGTGAATAGTACCGTGGGACCCATTTTTAATATTTTTTAGTGCGTGAACAGTGCTGTGAACAGTGATGAACAGTACGTGAACAGTGATTTTTGTCCCCTGCACAGTGAACCCATGTAATGTTACTGTTCACGCGCAGGGAAAAAAAAAAAAGGCAAAACGCGAAAGCTGAAACGCAGCTTTCAGTGGTATCCAAATGGGTACTCAGTCGGCCTATGTCTCCAAGCAGGAGAACGCCCGATCTGATCTAATAGCATATGCCCGATCCCTATTCCAATTTGTACCGCCGGGCATATGCAGTCCTTACACTACAGGCTTTCTTAAGTTACACGTCGAGTTTCGACAGGCCAATCCCTTCGGGATACAGGTACGTCAGACCGAGGTAAGTCAATCCCCGCCTTATGGCGAAACAGGACTCGACTACCCGGCCATCATAGCACAAGCATATAGCAAATGAAAAGCACAATAATTATTCTGAAACCAAACCATCACATTAAGAATTAAAACAGTATTCCAACCACAAAACACGGTGGCATTATAAGTATCAAACCTGACAGAAAGGCAAATTGTTCGGTCACCACAGCCCGGCGACATAGGAAAATCAACCATATAACTCAAATAGAAAGAAAGAGAACAAAACAAACTTTTTTTAAAATAGATAAATTACGATTCGGCAGTTAAGACGTGGAGTCTGCAGGTTGCTCCCATACATCTGTCTCAGTGAAATGATGCTGCGTAACGGTCTGGAGGGGGTCTTGGCCGAGCTGATCTCCAAAACGAGGGTGGCTAACCACTTCTGTTTCCTCCATCTCCACGTGAGAATCTATCTGCTCCACCAATTCCCTCAGACTGGTCGTCTCCTCTTCATTAACGGGCCTCAGAGGATTCTAAGCATCAAGTGCGTGGTCCGGGAACGGAATCTGATCGGGATTCCTCAGAGGGGAGTCCTCGGGAACTCCCAGAGCCTGCAAAGTGGCCAGCCACCCTTCCTCAAAACCCAGCCTCCGGGCATCCCTTATGACAGGCTCGGCCGAGTTCTCCGCATCAGCGAACCCCTCATTATACCACTTGTTCTCGCTTGCCTCTAGGGCCGCTCTCAGGTTAGCCAGCTCCTCGGACCATGTGCTGTTTATGCTCTCGGCTTCCGCTAACCTTAGCTCAGTCTCCCCTATCCGAGCTTGCAGCTCGAAATACCTCATTTCCGCATTCGCCTTCGCTTTCTCAGCCGCAACAACCTTCTTTTTCGCGGTTACAGCAGCCACGGCTTTTTCCTTTGCATTCACTTCAGCCACATCCTTCAGGGCTTTTTCGCGACCAGCACCCTTCACCAGATCCTTTAGGCGCCCGTCAAGTATATACGCCAGTTATGCGGCCTTGCGAAGTAGCAAAAACGGGTACCAAACCCCAGAAAACAGAACATTAGCAAAAAAAAAAAAAAAACTTACCGTGATGGTTTGCCACTGTAGCCTCCTCCCCATGGACTCGTCCGTGCCCTCTTCAAAAGCACGCACATCCTCGGGCAGCAAAAGGCCGCACACTAGAGTCTGAGCGACGCGACCGCCCAACCCCTTCTCCCAAACGCGCACACTCACGTCCGAGGGAAGAAGTTTGCCGTCCATCATGAACGAGGGTTGCCCCGCGGGAGTAGCATGGGAAGAGGACACCATATGTGTCCCGACCTGAGCCCCGGGCTCACGTATCATGATGCCACTTGTTGGCCGGGAGGGAGCCTTTGAAGGCGCATCACCCTGACCAACAGGGGTCTGTTCGGTTGTACGCTGCCTTTTTCTTTGCCGGCTGGGTGCTGGGGGCTGAGGAGAAGGGGTCTAGCCGCGACCCTGGGACGTTTGCTGTTGCATGGAAGCCTAGCTCCGAGAATGAAACAGCTGATTGTCATTGCCTTACGGGTCACTATCTCTTCACCTTGATCATGTTCGATTTTAGGGAGACCTGAAGACTCGTTAACTACTTCTTCGGTGTCCGGGGCAAAAGCCTTAGGGTTGGCAGGACCTTCTAATTGAGCGGGGCTTCTTGCTAAATCTGCTCGTTGGCTCTTTCACTATGGGACCAGGATACGCATTCGGCTGATTCGTCTCGCACAGGCTGGTGCTCGTCGGAGCAAATATACCAGAGGCCTAATTCTCGGGCTTCTCCTATTGTAAACTTAGGGGGAAGGAAATTTGCATGTCTTACGTCAATATAAGATAATAAAGGACTATCAACTAGTAAGGCTTGACTGAAAGCTTGCCAAGTAAAATACACAGGATCAATTCCAAGTATCAAATGGGACGCCAAAGCTGCTTATCCGAGTGGACGAAAATCTCAGACCTAAGGACAAAATTCAGGTCCCGTACATGTACCACTCTAACGTCCGGAACGAACACTCTACCACCTGCACAAAAAAAAAAAAAAAATCGGATTGGCGTCAGAATGAATAAAACCATAGCACTATGAAGTAAATGTTCAAATATGATAGTAAGCAGGAAGTAAAAGCAAGACAATGATCAGTACGAACCCACTTCGCGCTTTGTAAGGAGGCAGGGGATCTCACTGGCAAACCAATTGCCGCGCACCCGAACGAACTCCCCGGCAGAGTTCCTATTTGAATCAAGTAGGCAGGAGATCAGTCGTACCCTAATATCTCTAACCTTTAGGTAGTAGTTTGTTTTCTTATTCCCGCACAAACTGTACATATGATTTATGTCGTACTGGTCCAACTGTAAGCCGAATATCTTATTCAATTAGCTCACGCAACTAACTACCCGGTAAAAGTTGGGGGGAAGTTGGTCGGGGCACAACCCGTAGTACCTAAGGGTGTCTAATAAGAAAAGGTCCATGGGAAACCTCACCCCACCCTCCAGAACCGCCATCAAAGGAAAGAAGGCAGTGTTGCCCCCTCTATGAAGAGCGATTTCGCTCTCGTGGCAATACGCCACCTCCACATCGTTGGGGATGTTAAAAGCTTGCCTGAAAGTGGCTAAGGCCGCATCCGTATCCAGAAGGTACAAATATCCCATCATAAACATTAGGAGAAAAATGAATGAAGATACAGAAGTAAAAAAGAGATGTAGAAAACTTACTTTGGGCTTTAAGGTGGGAAGAAATTCTGGGCTGGAGGATAAGTGCGCAGATGAATGCACGGCAGAGGAGGGATCTCAGAGAGTAAGGAGTGAAAAAGTAATAGAATGACTTGGAACGGACCTTTTATAGGAGACCCAAGAAAGATAAAGCAGCAGTTAATCAGCCATTATGAAGGTTAATTAGCAAGCCTCGCTGATTCCAACGCCAACTGACGCCTGCGCCACCTCGGTTCACGAAGCGTTAGGTAATAATGAGGGTTGAACCGAACGGCCAGATTTAGCGTGCCTTTTTAGGAATGCATTAATAGGACTCTGGAGCGCCCCAAACGTCGCTTCACTGAGCTTATATGACGTGCGCCTTTTTGATTCCTTCATTCACGTCGTGTTTCGGGCACGAATCAAGGAGGGGTTAATGTACGACGTCCTATGCCCGAACCCATTTGGGCTTGGAACTCCGATGCGAAGGCACAACCCATGGGCCCCGCCTCCACTTGCCCAAAGGCCCGGTTCGTACCCCGCACACCGAGGGCCCAAATATTGCTGCAAAGGCCCTTGATCGGCAATACGTCCTCGGGTATCAAGGGAAAGTTGACGAACAAACGTGCCAACATTTGCATGTTCGGCAGTGCTTTATGAAATACCGCTGCCGAGCTGCCTATAAGAGTGGGAACCAAGTTCCAAAGCCACCCACACCTAACCACCCACTTACAATCAACAGTATTTGACCTCCCATTGCACTAACCATGAAACACCGCTGTCGAGCTGTCCATGGGAGTGGGAACCAAGTTCCAAAGCCACCCACACTTGACTGCCCACTTACAATCAATTGTACTGGACCTCCCATCGCACTAACCGTGGGAGTAATGATGGCTTCTTCATTAACTAGGAGCTATAAATATGAGAGGAGGGAAAGAAGAAGGGGTTGTTGAAAGATTCTGGAGAAATTGAGAGAACCGGGGAGAAAGGATTGAGAGAGAAAAGGGAGAGAGAGAGGGTTTTGTTAAGTCTCGTAACCAAGAATTACCCACAGTAGGAACCCTTCAACCCACTTTACAAGTAAGTTGTGAGCCCAAGTGAGGTTAGGACCAACAGCCACTTCTCAGGTGCGCACATATATATATATATATATATATATATATATATTTATATAAATGCTCATTAGTTCAGAGAAAAAAATAACAACAAAAATCTAAACAATTTAAAGTATGAAAATTTAACAAAAGCAAAATCCAATTTTGATTCTAATTGAATTTTCTCTAAAATTTGGTTTAAAAAAGCAATATATATATATATATATTACTTAGTTAGTAATGGATGGTACATAATCATGGTATATTACATAAATAACTTATAAATTTGAATTGTTTCTAGCTATACACAAAAAAAAAAAGTAAATAAAAAAGCTCATAAATATAAAATCATTCAAACTATCTCTTCCTCTAATTTTATATATATAGTTAGATATATGATTAGCTCTTTTATGGTTTATTTATATTGGACTCTTCGTTTTTTACACTTTATTTATTTAAGAAACAGGCCAAAAAACCAGCTCAATTATTTTATTGCTAGGAAATCCAAAACAAAAACCTTATAAATGTTAGGAGGAATAGTCTCCATCCAAACTATAACAAGAATAGAAAGTCTCGCTCTCCGGGCTAGAACATGTGCCAAAGCGTTGCCTTGCCGACATGTATGAGAGAAAGAGAAATACTGGAAAGAACTAACTGAAGACATGATGTCTTTAATTAAATGACCCACAGTTGGGTGGTGAAAACACTGATTTTTAATCACCAAAATCGATGTTTTTGAATCTCCTTCCAAAGTTGAACCATGCAGGTTGAGTTCTTGGAGGAAAAGAATTGCCCTACGAGCTGCAATAGTTTCCAAAGCCACTATGGAGGATGGCATAGGAATGATCTCAGATAGGGCTACCAGAACTTCACCGGAGGAATTATGGACCACAACACCAATGTCTGCTGCTCCCAAATCTTCAAAAATAGCACCATCGAAGTTAGTTTTCAAGGTACAAGGATCAGGTGGTGCAAAAATTAATTAATTTGGCACAAAAATTTAAAAACTTAGATTAAATGGGACACATGGCGCAAAATTAAACTCAAATTGAAATCTAATTTTTACACTAAATTAACGCAATTGATACAAAAATTTAGATTAGATGGGACACGTGGCGCAAAATTAGACTCTAATTAAATTTCAATTTGAAATTTAATTGGATTTTCTCTCAGCTTTCTCTATTAATATATATATATATATATATATATATGTTGAGTTCAAGTTACACCTGATATAATTTTAAACAATGTTATATCACTTAATATTTTTTAATTGAATAGGAATTTTAACAAATCAACCGTTGTATTATATTATCTTTGTGCATTTGATGCAAATCTTAAGAAGAGTATATGGATTAATACATAAAAAATGAGTTTATGAATTAAATGATAAATAACAACTAATTAACATGAATATTGTATTTGATGCAAATCTTAAGAAGAGTATATTTCCTTTTTTGAATGGCGTATTCTATTATTTAAATATACATACATATATATATACATACATATATATATATATATATATATATACATACATATATATATATATATATATATATATTAAAAAGGAGAATGTTACTTTTTGAAACATCTGGGGGAGTATCACTTAGTGAAATCAAGTAGAAGCTACTGCTATGGATTTGGATTTGGTGCTATACCCTAGGTGTTGCACCATTACATCCACTGACTCTCACGTCAATTTTTACTATTCTATTTTTTAACTTTAACTTTTTAACAATTATTTTTACACTTTTTTTAATTCAATAATTGAGATTGAAAGTTAAAAAAGTTGTCTTTTTTTAATTTCAATGTCAGCCATCCAATACTATTGGATTAGTTGCAATCCCCTCTCAATCCTTACTACTATAGTAATTTTTTGGCAAAAAACTGACTCTCTAACTTTCACTCTTTTTCATTTCAGTCCTTGAACTTTTAGTTTTGTCAATTCAATCCTCTAACTTTTAATTTTTGTCAATGCAAGATTTTGTTAAACCCAGTTATGGGCTGCTATTAACTTTTTTTTTTAATTTCAGAATTAAAAGAAAAAAAATCTGTAAAAAAAAAAAAAAAACATTTACTCAAATCCTAAAATCACAAAGAAACACTGAGACCCAAATCCTAATGTACTAAGAGAAAAAGCAAAAGCAAAGATGTCACAACAAAAGCAGGAAAACCAAGAAGGCGAAAGCCGCCCTTTGTTCCCCAGTATTTCAGAATACAACAGCCGAAATGGAACGTGAAGCCGAGGCCGATGCCAGCTCCGGAGTACCTTGAGCCGCTGCGGGAGCTGTTCCGCCACCAAATCGAGCTGTTTGATTACATGGCGGACGTGGGTCTCTCGATCCTCTTCGACAGCATCAAGCTAGTTCTCCACCCCTACTAGTGGATTTGTGTCTGAGATACCCACTTTCAACTAAGGGTGTCAAATGGGTGGGTTTGGGTGGATTTGAGATGGACATAATTGGGTTGGGTATATAAAACCCATTTACCCATTAAAACCCATTTAATTAATTACTTTTAACCCAAATCCAACCCAACCTAATTATTATGGGTAAACCCCAACTTACCCAATTACCCAATTATCAAAATTACCAAAATGCCATTAAAGTGAAAATCTCAACACTTTCTTGGATTCCCTTTTCCACTCTCTCTAGTCTCCATTCTTGGGATTAAAAAATTCCACATAAGCACATCCACATTAGCAATTATATTAAAAATCTAAATAAAAAAATATTTTCTTTTCTTTTCTATTTTCTTTCACTTTCTTGGCAACCAAACAGTGCAACAAATACAAAGAAATGTCATTTCAAGCTCAAAACTTTCCTAGAATTTTGAAAGCAACTGTCCTTGAAACAAATAGAAAATCTTCTGAACCAAAAAAAGAGGAAAATGAAAGCATTCTTATCAATTACTCCATTCTTAAATTACCCAAATTTAAAATAAATAAATAAAATTCAAACCAAGTAACGATGTTTGAGATACAATGTGGGTCGAAACACAGTTCCAAAAACTGTACTATTGCCATTGTCTGTGTTTGGTTGCCTTTTCCACTCCTACACTGAAGCTCGACAAATCCAAAAAAATGGCCTCCATAGTTCCTCACTCCGTCGCCGTGGACAAGGACCTCGACGACGCCGATTTATGGGCCGTAATCGACTCTGCCGTGGCCTCTCATTCTGCCTCCAAATCCCGCAAATCCCCCGCAATCAGATCCCCCAATTTCCAATCCCTATCCCTAATCTCAAACCCCTCGCTGCCATCAAAGCTCTCTAAATACCCTAAAACCCTAAACTCCAACCATTCCAACACCAAATCTAGGGTTTTGGCCCAAGGCGAGGTGATATAAGAACCCTGGGTTTCTCGCCCGCCACACAAGGTCGCAAGGACCTGTGCTTTGGAAGCTAGCAAGACAAGTCCTCTTATCGTGCTCAAAAATATGCAGCGCACGCTAACCACTCCGGTGTATTCTTCGCCGGAAGTGCATTTGTCGCCGGAGATTGGGAAGTTCAGTGCGAAGGAGAGAGAAAGAAGTGTTTGAAGGCTAAGAAAATGAAAGAAAATGAAACTGAAATGTCTGAGGTTTTTTTTTTTTTTTAATGGGAAGGGCTGGATTGAATTTGGGTATATTTTTTTTGGGTTAAATGGGGTTCAATAGGTTTTTAGTTAAAACCCAATAATTATTGGGTCTAATTAGGTTGATGTCCATTTAACCCAACTAATAATTGGGTGGGTTTGGGTGTAATTAGAGTGGGTGGGTATAGGTGGGCAAATGGGTTTGCGCTTATTTTGCCACCCCTACTTTCAACTCACCACCCAGTGTTCTTTCTCATACTTTTTACTCTGACTTTCAATACAAGTCCACTCTTCACCAATGCACCCATCAAAATTCCTTCTTCCCCAGCTCTAATGGCCATTTCCATCTCTCCAAAACCCCCATACTTACCATTCTACTCTTCTCTACCCTCCTCCTTTTCTCTCACTCTACCACTTAAACCCAAATCCATGCAAGCTCTGCATTTCTCTCTCTCTTTCTCTTTTTGACACACACACACACACTGAGTTTACTGATCTCTCTTTGTTTTTTTTTTTTTTTTCCATTTTAGGTCCCTCAAGCTCCTCTGTTGTCTCTCCCTTGAACACCAACAACCAAATGAGCTAATACCCACCACGCAAAATGATGCCACTAACACTCTCCGTGTGGTCTTCGCCGTTGGTGGTCACATATATCCTACAGTCGCCATAGCCGACGAGCTCAAAATCACCAACCCCAACGTCCATTCACGACTCCTTCTCCAACCGCACCCTCTCTCCTTCGAAAACTCCAAGCTCTTAGTACGTTAGGGATTTAGGTCTCAATCTCCTAAAATGTTTTTTTTTTTTTAACAGATTTTTCTTTTTTTCTTTTAATTACGAAAAAAAAAAAAAAGGGGGTTAACGGCAGCCATAACTGAAGTTTAACAGAATCTTGCATTGACAAAAATTAAAGGTTAGAGGACTGAATTGACAAAATTGAAAATTGGAGGACTGAAATGAAAAAGTGTGAAAGTTAGAAGGTCAGTTTTACATTTTTGCCTAATTTTTTTTATATAACCTAGTAATATTATTTTTTTGCTAAACTTATATAAGAGCATTCTCATCAAGAATTCTAAAAATTTTAGCATTTAACACTTCAAAAACCTACTCTATTCACTATACCACCCCACTTTAAAATACATCATACATCAAAAGTTCTATATTTTTTACCATTTCGTTTAAATGATATAAACTACTCATTAAAATAATAATATAACAACTACACAAAAAATCTATAGCAAACAGCCAACCACCTCCTCCACCACCCCCTACCACCGCTCCATAACCACAGCTACAACAACTGCCACTGTCGCCACCACCCACAACCATGACCACCGACCACCAAAATCATAACCAAATCACAAACCCAAACCCACAACCTCTTCACCATTCACCACCAACAACCGGAAAAAGAAAAAGAAAAACAACCACCGAGAGAGACCCATGCCGAACTCTTAGCCGATGACCCACACCAATCTACCCTCAACGCCGATGCCCACGCCAGTTAGAGACCCATGAACCTAGACCCACAAAATCAAATCACCCCGCCGTCAAGCTCTACCTCCATATCGGCGACAACTGCATCATCATCAGCATCGTCGCTTCCTCCAAGCTCCACACGAGGACCGAAGAAGATCTGGTGCCAGAGATGGTTCCGCTTACTCCTGTGCTGGTTGTGAAGGTCTCCAATGATGTACGGATTAGCGATTATAGTGATGTGTATGAAAGCGGCGTCGTTTTGAGTGACGGAGGATTAGGATATAGTGTTGGTTATGATGCGGCGGAGAAGAAAGTGATGGACGGTAGTGATGATGAGGCTGCGGTGGTGGTGTCGAGGCCGGTAGGGAGGAAAGATTCAAAGGAGTGGAGGAGCTCAAACCGTGAAATTGAGAGAAACAGAAGCTACGGGGAAAGAGAGAAGAGGAAAGTGAGAGAGGAAAGAGAAGAAAGAACAGATAAATAATAAAAAAAGAAAGAAAGGGAAAAGTAACGGGAATAAAATATTATTTTCCGTTTAAGATTTGTGCTACAGTGGGCTTGTATTAACACAAGCTCACTGTAGCAGTATCTCAAAAATGTTGAGATTTGAAATGTTTGATGGAGTTGGTTTTTTAGTGTATTGGTGCTAAAATTTAGCATATAGTACTTTTAGCATTCTTAATGAGAATGCTCTAACCTATTATTTATTTTTAATGCTAAGAAACCTTTTAGTAATTGTTAGACTATAGTAATTTAATTTTTTTTTCCTAATGAGTAATATTGTTGTTTATTTAATAATAGTATTTGGGTATCCAATTCCAATAATTTCTGACTATGAGCATCAGCAATAGGAAGGCTATCTGCCAAAATGAAAGCTGCTTTTACCATTCAAGCCCAAAAACCCACTCCATCAGGCGTTGTAAAATGCAAGTATTGTAAAAAAAAATACAATTCTGCTACAGTGCGATTCTACATGTAGAATCGCACTGTAGCTGAATGGTAAAAACAAAATATATATTTTAATCAGTTGGTCTTCTCTTTCCTCTCTCTGTATATCATAATCTTTCTTTCTCTCTTTCTACTTTCTCTTTTTCCTGCTCTCTTCTTCAACGGCGTGGAGGTCCGTTGGTTGTGATTTTTCCGATGGGTTGGGGGATTTGTTCCGATGGGTTTGATGGTGGGTTTCAGTGTTTGCTGGGTTTGTTTGGTAGTGGGTTTCAGTGAAGAAGATGATGATGATGATGACGGGTTTGGGATGAATAGAGACGGCAACGGGCGACAGCGACAGCGACAGGTTTGGGAAGAATAGAGACTGCAACGGGCGACGGCGACAGCGACGGGTTTGGGATGAATAAAGAAGGCAACGGGCGACGGCGACAACGACGGGTTTGGGTTTGGGTTTGGTGAGAATAGATGGGTTTGATTTTGGATTTTGGATTTTGATTTTGATTTGGCTGGATTTTGCTATGGATTTTTCTCAGCAGAGGTGGGTGGTCTGATTGAGAAGCTGGACGGTGGTGGATGATGGTGGCTGTGGGATTGTTGGTGGTGGCTGTGCTGTGTTGGTGGTGCTGTGTTGGCGTTGGATTGCATTTTTTTTTTTTTTTTGGTTCAGCTACTGGGGTTTTTGGTTGTGGCTGGTGGGCCAACAGTGGCTGTCTGTGGCTCCGTCGGAGTGGGTTTTGGGTCTGGCGGCGTGGGTTTGCTGCCTGGGTTTTTTTTTTTTTTTTTTTTTTTTTTTGGTGTTAACGGTAAATTATGGGTTGGTGGTGGTGGTGACTGTGGTTGTTGAACAGAAAGAAAGAGGGAAAGAATAAATAATGTGTTGTAGTGTAAATGATGGTAATTGTGAGATATATTATTTTATTGTATAAAAATATTATTTTAATGAGTAGAATAGGAAAATAGAAGTTGAGATGCTAGGTGTATTGTAAAATAGTATGGTATAATTGATAAAGTAACTTTTTGAGGTGGTAAAATAAGATGAGATATAAAATCCGAATACGGATCCTCTAAAATCAGGTCCCAGGCCCAGCTTTTATTTTCCACTTAATAAATTAGATGGATGAAAGAAAGGTAAGTGTGATAGCAAAAGGTTGTTTCCCTATTAGTTTGTTTTTATCCTAGTCTTAAGAGTTAAGAATTTGAGAGATATCGAATCGATATATAAAAACATAGAACTGTTCGAAGTTGGTGAAGACAACAATACATCAGATCAGATCATGGAGTTCCCATTTGGTCATCACTCGCACTCTCACTCCCATCACCACAAACAGAGAGATGATGATGATGATGATAATTATGAAGAAAAAAGAGAAGATAACTACAATTACCCACCTCCTGGAAGAACCTCCATACCTGCCTTCGATGACCAACCACCACCACCGCCACCACGACCACACTCTTATTACCAAGAAGATGAACTTCCACCACCACCACCTCGACCACACTCCTATTACCAAGAAGATGAACTGCCACCTCCACCACCAACTCACCTTTCCCACACCTACCACGCGCCACCACCTCCCCAAGAATATGGCTACTCTGCTTATCCATCAGAATCAGAATCAGCACCACCTCCTCCAATTTATTCCTCTTCTACTCATGTGGAACATGTTGCCTATGATGTGAACCCCTCTGAAGTTGAAGCTGAAACCCACCATTCCCATCGTCCACATTTACCTTCCTTCCTTCACCATCAAACCCCACAAAATCCCACCTCTGATCTTTACAACAAACCCACTTACAAGATCTTCTCTAAGGCTGAACCCAATTTCTCACTCACAAACAGAGATGGCCATGTCATTCTTACCCCATCTGATCCATCCGATGAATTCCAGGTTTTTTTTTTTACTTTGATCTGGTTGTTTTTCTTTACTTTTTTTTCCATGTGGGTTTGTTGTTTATTATGTGTTTCTGTGAGTGTTTGGTTTACAGCATTGGTACAAAGATGAAAAGTACAGCACAAGAGTGAAGGATGAAGAGGGGTTTCCCTGCTTTGCTTTGGTTAACAAGGCCACTGGTCAGGCTATTAAGCACTCTATTGGAGCTTCTCATCCTGTAAGATGTTATTGTAATTGAAATTCAAGTAGTTGTTGACTTCTTATACTTTTCCTTTGTAGATATATATGGTTTTTGCTTGCTTTACCTAAATTTGGTGACACTAGATATATGTAAAAGTTTGGTTACATGTATTTGAAAAACAAAATGCATTTGCTTTTTTGCATATTCAATATTAGATCGAACTGTCTACTATGCTAATTATCAAATTAGAGCATCATTGGCATTTTTTTCTCTTTTATGCTCATGTTGTCACAAGAAAGGCAAAATTTGCTAAATAGACTTATTTTAGGAAATATTTTGGTGAATAGTATGCATGTCAAAGTATTTAGTTAGTTAGACTGATTTTGAAACTCGAGTTTGCCAAACTTGAGTTCCAAGCCAAAAATCCCAACATAAATCTGACGTGGAATTAAAAAAAAAAAAAAAAAAAACATGGAACTCGAGCTTAGCAAGCTCGAGTTCCAAAATCAGTCTAACTAACCAAATACTTTGACGCGCATACTATTCACTGAAATATTTCCTAAAATCAGTCTATTTAGCAAATTTTTCCTCACAAGAAAAGGCATGATCTGTGTATGAAAATTAAAAAAGAAAAGAGGTTGATGGAGCATGAATAAACATGATTTAGGCTAGTACCATTTTTGAAGCTGAAATTTATGTTGATTTTTTTATTATCAATCCAAACTGAGAATCTATAATTTGTGCTCATCTTGCATTTTTGGTCTTTCAGTTGTGTGCAATAAAAGACTTTAGGGAGTGGGGTTCTTTGTTTCATGTCCCTTTAGATTTTAAGAGTGGATGGGTGTGGGGGTGAATTAGTTTTAAACAGACAAGCAGTTTCCTCTTTCAATGTTGGATGAAGATTTAGATATTCTTTTTCAAAGTTTTCGCATTTTTGGTTCAAGAGCCTACTACTCTTTCCAGTCTGTGGTGTTCTTCTCATTTTATTATATTTTTGTGTAAATGGTCCTAATGGTTTCTTCTCCTTATGATATATCATCTTCTTTAGAAAAAAGTTGTAAACTTCACGTGCTGAGAATCAAGAAACATTGTGTTTGTATTCAATATCAATTTCTGTGAAGTAGGATAAATTAGTAAAGCATTTTACTTGGTTATGGAAGTTTGAGACTCTTATGTATACCACAATATAGTATGGTTTAACTCTGTTTATTCTTGAGACACAGAAAGCTGATTAGTTCTGCCTGAGTATCTGTGTATGAGGGAAGCTTTCCAGCCTGAGAGAGAGAGATATGTGTTCCCACACGCGCAGGGGGGGGGGGGGGGGGGGGTGTTTGGAAGGACATGAGGATCCAATAAAAAAAAATTTAGTATTATTTAAAAGTGTTTAATAGTGCCACGTCAGTTAAAAAAGACCTCATTATTCATTCATCCTTCCATTCAACGTGCTGTTAGCCATGGATGTGAAGATTTGATTGAAGAACTAAATTGTTATCTTCTAAATGTTTGGGGACCAAAGTTGTGACATATTTATTATATATTTTAAACCTTTTGATACTGTTTTGATCTAGTAAATCGATTTTATCTGATTTATATACAATATATGTTTATTTATTTATTAATCAATTTAAGTGTCCCTGTTGTGTCACCATGTTTCATGTTTGTATATATCATGTGTCCTGTGTTGGTTTCGGCAATTCTTATACTTCTATAATTGTTGTATCTCCATGGTTGTATATATCATATGCTCCCTGTGTTTGTCGTGGCCGTTCATATACTTCTATAATTGAAGCTCATGACCATAAGCACATACACAGTGGCCATGAGGACATGCTTATTCATGAGTTCTCTGGCATGCTTATGCACCCAATTTGTCTGTTGGGTTCAGCTGTGGCCCCTATTTGTAAAATTTGGCTCAAATATAAAATAAAGTTCATTGATTTTTAACTTTCATCTGATTAACTACCTCCTTAGCTTTAAATATTGTGTGTGAGAACTATTAATTGGAGATTCAACTTTAAAGTAATGCATTTGGGATTTACAGATGAGTCCCTACATATAATGGGATGTGTTCCTTGACATGAGCATCACAAGTATACAATTTCAGGATTGAGCTTATGGATGGAAAGAAAAAAAAAATACCCTCATTATATTCTCTTCCATTTTCTGCTTGTATTTGTTCATGTTCAAATTGTGGTATTACTTTTTTTTTTTTTCTCAACGTCAATTTTGTCCTAATCTGTTTGCAGGTGCAAGTGATACCTTATAATGCTGATGTTCTTGATGAGTCTATCCTGTGGACTCAGGGCAAGGACTTGGGTGATGGTTTCAGAACTGTAAGAATGGTGAATAACATTCGTCTTAATGTGGATGCTTTTCATGGAGATAAGAAATCTGGAGGTGTGCATGATGGTACCACTATAGTACTGTGGGAATGGAACAAAGGGGATAACCAGCGATGGAAGATCATCCCCTACTGTAAGTTTCTTTAGTCTTAACGGATTAAAAGCTAGGAAAATGACATTCGTTCCGGTTGTGTTTTCTTCCATCTTGTGAAACTTTAATTGCTTCTATGATCTGGCTTGAATCTCTAGTATTATCTACAATGTCAAGAAATTCTAATAACAAAAGACCCTCCCCAAATGTTTGTAGTTTGAGAAATTGAGCCTTATCTATTCTGCTTCATGTGTCTAATCGGCTGAGAAGTCTTATTCTCTTCTTCATTGTTTTAACTAATCCACTTTCTAATTTTTTTTTCCCGCTTTGGTGCTAAATGCAGGATTTGCTTGCAGTGCTGCTGCCCATGCCCTTGAAGCTGTATTGTGATTATAATAAGAATATGAGTTTGGAATCTGCTGCTTTTGGTTGCGAGTGTGTGTTTGTGTTGCTATTGTTCACTATGTGTGAAACTATGTACTACTGCTGTTACTTTATATTCATAAACTATTATTAATATCGATCATTATGAATATGATAACTACTCCAATGTATAGAAAACATCTGCTTCAAGTTCCTGCTCTAATTTCTACTATCTTACGTAATCACGTAGAAAGCTAAAACCAAAGAATTAAGTCCAATTAATTTATGTTGATGTCATGATTTCCTATGTCACCTACCTTTTGTTTTTCTTCTAGAAAGCAATTTTTTTGTTCAATTTATAATTCTTGAGGATTAACTGCATGGAAAAGGATTGTTAAAGAAGAAATTATAACGAACTTTTCATTTGTTTAATTTAGCGTTCTGGGTTAAGAATGTACTTTTTCTCTAACTTGTGTTAAAAAATTTATATATATATATATATATATATATATATATATAAATAAATAAATAAATCATCCTTAGGCTTTGTTTGGATGAGCGGTAGAATAAAATTAAGCTGTTTATTCAGCTTATTTAATTTATATATAATTTTTTTAAAACTTTACTTCTTCCAAGTTCCAAGTATAAATGAACTTTTATCCATTTTATTTTCAATAAACTAATGACAATAATTTCTTCTAAATTGGTACTTAGAGAACTAGCAGGGCCAGCCTATGAGAGTTTGTATTTTCTTTATTTGAAATAGATCTATTTATTTGTTTAGATTAAAGGATTTTGATAGATTAAATATCAGTGCAAGTCAAAAGTTGCATGTATAATGTCATAATGTTAAATTTTAAATGACATATTGTACAGCGTAACATCCAAAAAATAAAACCTTTTACCATGAAATACTCATTTCATTTCGAGCAAAAAAACCCATTTGTAAACCTATTCACCTGACTTGTACGAAGTTAGTAACATAAAATTATCTTTTTCCTTTTTTTAAGTTGAACTGAGATAAATACTATTATTAACACTAAATAATTACAAAATTGGGCCACCAGGCCCACCACGAAGGGTGGGAATTTCCCACACATCCCATCCTATGACCAAAAAAAGTAAACAAAAACAATGGCCGAAGTTCATAAACTATAACCCCAATATTGCTGGATTGCTCCCACATTAGCCAACTTGTTTAGTGCATAAAAAGGGTGTGCCAACAAGTCTTTTAAAACATCTCCACTATGAAAAATTACCCACTTTGTCTCCGGACACCAAAACCTATATATCCTTTCACACCCGAACTAAAAGCCCAATAAAATAGTTTTTTAATCTTTTGGCTCTATGATCTAATTTCGAATCATTCACACGATAATATGAAATGCAACTAAATATGAAAATGAGACTTTTCGAACCATTCACATATTTGTGTGTATATTGAAGTCGTGTTTGAAGCAACCTCCCAATTTTAGCAATAACTATGGCTGCTCTACCTGTTAATGCACTTCATTTAAGGAAATAAAAGTTACTTTGACATGTGGCCATCGTCACTACCAAATTACTAATGCAATTAGTGTGAGTTTGAGAAGCGCGTTTATCAGCGGATGCGTTTTTTTTAGTGGATCCTATGCACTGTTCATGGGACCCATAAGTACTTTTTTCAGCAAATACAATTTTAAAACTGGGCCCCACGGCACTATTCACACATTTAAAAATTATTTTATTACGGTGTTTTTAGTTTTCAATTTTTAGCAATAAGCGGTATCCAAACAGACCCCTAATATTACCTTTTATAGTCCCATTTTCCATAACAACATTGAAGCACTTGGAAACTAAAAACTCGTTGAGATGAAATTCTTCTTCAAGTTTAGTACATATTGCAATCTCAATTCCTTCACTCTCAAGCCAGAGCCTAGCCCTTTGTTGAAATGCTTCAAGGAGAGTTCTCTCAGATGGTGAATGAGAAATTCAATGAGAGAACTAATCACCCATCTTGCAATTTCAACTTGGTTTTACCTATTTCAAAAATATTACAGGTTTTATCATGACCCATGTAGACTAAACCACCATAAAAATTCTTGAAGTTGTAAAGTCATTCCATATTTGGACACATATGATAGGAATAAGTTATAATTTACTTATTTGAATGACAAACAAAATTGTGAACCATTCAATGCTAAGTTAGAATCACTATCACTACTTTGTGCTACATTTGCCTTGGAGTCCTCCTTATTTTTCGAAACAAGACAATCTTTCTTTCAAGGCGACTTGTTGTGACAATAGACACACTTATCTTCTCCAACTTTCTAATTAGTGACTACTCTTGATTTAGGTGACTACTCTTGATTTAGATAAAAATATGATTCTCCTATTCCAAACTTATTATTAACATACACATCCCTATTCCAAACTTATTCTTGATTTAGATCGAGATATGTCTCTCCTACTAAAGTTCTTATTATCATACTTGTCCCTAACTGTCAAAACACAACTATGTTACATGAAGTTGTTCATTCCATCAACTTTTCTACCACAATTTTGGCATTAGGCATTGGTCTTAATTGTTTGGGTTGATAGAGGATTCACCTGAGATCTTTCTCCCTAATACTCAAACCAAAAATCAAATAACAAAATCTCTAATGATTTCAAATATTTAAATAGCAAAGTTTGGTTCTGATAATAGTTTTTTTTTTCTTCGCGAAATGACCTCCAAATTTCACTCCCCCACAAAATTTATTTTGAACATTATTATGGGCTTTTGAAAGATTTCACAAACAAAATAAAAAGAGACACAATTACACATCCAAGAGTAATGCTAAAGATTTATGTGGTTTGATAATAGCCTATATATGTGGAGGCAATAAGAGTCACTAAAAAATCATAAAAATTACAATAATGGCACTAAGATATTTTCGTAAAACCCAAATCCTAATAGTGAGTTTGGATACACATTTGGCGTTTTGAGTTTTGCGTTTTCCCCTTTTTTTTTTTTTTTTGGCACGCATTTTAGGAAACAAACGATTATTGTTCATGAATAGTAGCTGCACTATTTGACTTTTCAACCCCTTTCAGCACATTAGTGGGTTCTGTTCACGGGACCTACAAATCTCACTTTTCAGCAACTTTTTCATTAAAAATTAGTCTCACGGTACTATTCACATATTTAAAAATTATTTTGCTACAGTGTTTTCAGTTTTCAGTTTCAGCAAAATAAGTTCTATCCAAACGGACCCTAAATATAACCAAATAACTCTCTCAACAAAAATAAATGAGAAGAGAATTCCTGTTTTCTCTCAACAAATATATTGTGGTCGTATTGCAAAAAGTAACAAGAGGCCGGATATAAGTAAATATTATTATACAAAGAAATTGAATCCTAATTTGTAAAGAATTTGGTCAGCTTGCAAGCCGACCTGGTGAAATTTATTCAAGCCATCCCATGAATGAACAATCACTTCAAGCCACAGTTGAGCACTGAGCACTCCAAACGAAAAAAACAAACGCTCTACCGTTAGAATAGTAACATTAATAACTGAAGTAGGTACGCGGTTAATTGCTATTGCTAATCCAGTTATCCTTATCTAGTTCATTGATTCCCTTCGTATGAAACAATGAATGATGTTTGAAATTTAGTCTTGATTGATTGGTGACACTTGAGAGAAATTTTTGGAAGGATACTTTAATTGAGAAATTGAGGTTTTAGGCGGCAACTGTGTGTAGCCATTATGCGGATCTCTTTGTAGGTCGAGTTTGTCTTAATGGAGTATCACCAGTAATTATCAAACCCAAAACCAAAATAAAAAAAAAGAGGAGTATGAGTATTACATTTCTAGATAAATATTTCTCTCATAGAGAGGGAGGAAGAGAAATAATTCAGCTTTCTTTTCCTTCTAGTTGTGCTCAAAAGACATAGGAGACGAGGAAATAGGGAGTGGGAAGACAAGACTTACAATACTAACATTTACAAAAAGGCCGAACATTTATCAGTACTAGTGAGATTTATAAACCGAAGACTCACATTGGTCTATATCATCTCAAAAAAAAAAAAAAGTAGTCTAAAGTACCACATCAATTAGTTAGTAAGTGAGTAAGTGAGGTAAAGCCTTTTTGTAAGTGTTAGTGTTGTAAATCTTGTTCATATTAATTGAAACTCTCATAATTATAATTTCATAGAAAAATTATTAAATATTTTCAAAATATATAGACATAGTACTCTATTTTCTTATATGAATAATAATAAATAAATTTATTT
The DNA here is from genome assembly GCA_023736055.1 of Quercus glauca. Classification (NCBI taxonomy): domain Eukaryota; kingdom Viridiplantae; phylum Streptophyta; class Magnoliopsida; order Fagales; family Fagaceae; genus Quercus; species Quercus glauca. The sequence continues at coordinate 20,807,100 of CM043321.1, read as the reverse complement.
ATTATTATGTGAGATAAGGAGCATCATGTTATTGTATTCCTAGTACTTTATATGAATAAATTTACTTATTATTATGTGCGATAAGAAATGTCATGTCATTGTATGTCATTGTATTATCCAATCGAGTATCAAATAATTACTCAATTTCACACAAACTAAGTGTCTCAAAGATTCTCTGAGGATTGGCAGTAGTTCTTCTCTTTCTTTTTTCTTTTCCTTTATTATTTCTTTTAGAGGAGGCTCCAATTGCCGAATGCAAAGCATGTGGTTTCGTTGGGTTTAAAAATACATAGCCTTATTTTGTCAGTACGCGGACTTCGTTTTGTTGGTAACTCATATATATAGACTATAGTTGCGGTTGGTTAGATTTGATTTGGCTTACTTGCAAGTTGCAACCCTTACCTATGGTTTTGTTATGATTATATATATATATATATGTGTGTGGATGTGAAAGCCCAACGCTACGTATTGGGCCTAGGACCCAATTTGAATATTTTTGTTTGTCCGAAAAGGTAAAAGGGATCAGGGTTGAGTCCGTTTGGTAGAAATACACTTGAAAAGGAATGATGAGATACGTCCGAAGACTATCCTGTTTGTCCGAAGAGGTCCCCATCATCGGATCGTTAGAGAGCTTGATCAAGCAAGTATACTGAAGGCCTGAGCGACCTTCCCAACTGATTCCACGGTAGAGAACGAACTCTGGACATGCCTAGGGATGAAAAGAACATAAAAATATCTTAAAGGAAAAGCTGCTACCACCGCATTTAATGCACTGCAGCAACTTTCCTGACCGCATTTATGTGGAGAAAACACCTGAACAGTTCAGCCTCAGTTACTACCACTCATAGCAGACTAAAGCAAGTGTCTGATGTGACATATACTCAAGTGAATACTTGGATGAAGAACAAGTGGACGGTGAAGATGAGGAAGAAGGAGGATATATAAAGTGAATAGGTCTCTGAAGAAAGGGGGAGAAAAAATTGTATTCATTCAGTCTATAAATATTAAGCCTCTTCGGATTTAAGAGAGGCCCACTGGGTGACAGTCTGAACATTGTTGTATCCTGACTTGCATGAATGAATCGTTACTAAATCCATAACCAGCCCAGCTATTTCACCAATTTCTCTACAAATTTATTATTTGGGGTTCATTGGGCTCACAACCCGCAAAGCCTGGGCTTAGCCTACCAAATCCGGACCTTACAATTGGCGCCGTCTATGGGGAGTAGCTTGAGCAAAGGTGGAAGCAACACCTCTTAAATGGCTGAACTAAGGCAACGTCCAACAGAGTCCAGTGCATCTCAACACACCGATCATTTCCTTAATCTGGAACGAAGGCAAAATCGTGAAGGTAGCGTACGCACCGCACATGACGATCGAGGCCAGTCGCATGGAGAGAGCCATATGTCCTATGCAGAGAAAAACCAAAGCATGCAGTTAGAAATTGAAAGGCTAAAGAGGGAGCTGCGCCATTCAAAGAGGAAACGCATCTCCTCGTACTCTGATGAAGATTCTGAGGACGAGCAGGACATTGTTTACAAGCAGAAATTTCGAACACTAGTCAGCGAGTCCTTTCCCTATGAGGAGATGCACCATCGTAAGAGGAATCCTCGGAGCCCCTTACCTAGGGGCGTAGGGAACGATGCTATGAGTAAAGCCCTGGATTAGATTTCCAGATCTCCTTTTACACGTAACATCGAGAATGCAAAACTTCCTCGACGTTTTCACCAGCCCACATTCACCATCTACAACGGTCGGACAGACCCTGTGGAACATGTGAGTCATTTCAACCAGAGGATGGCTGTTCACTCCAGAGATGAGGCCCTAATGTGCAAGGTCTTCCCGTCAAGCTTGGGACCGATCACCATGAGATAGTTTGATAGCCTGAAAGCAGACTCCATAAGCTCGTTCCAAGAGCTAACTCAGGCATTTGGGTCGCGTTTTGTCACATGTCGAAGGGTTCTGTAGTCTATGGCCACCCTATTGTCCGTCAGCATGAGAGAGGGTGAAACTTTGAAGTCATATTCAGACAGATTCTGGGAAACGTATAACGAGATGGAGGAAGATTGTGACCTGGTAGCCATCAGCTCCTTTAAGCTAGGCCTTCCCACTGAACATGGCTTGAGGACGTCCCTAACGGGCAAACCTGCTACCAGTGTACGCTAGTTGATGGATAGGATAGACAAGTATAAAAGAGTTGAGGAAGACCAACAGCAGAGTAAGAGAAAGGATAAGGTTATCCCTCAGGAGAGGAGGGATTTCAGGTCGGACCGGCAAAACCATAACAAGTCGAGAAAGGATTGGGTCGGACAGGGTTCAGCGAACCCTCAGACAGTCAATGCTGTGTTTCGTGAGCCAGTGCACCAAGTCCTGGAGAGAATCAAGAATGAACCTTTCTTTAAGAGGCCAAATAAGATGGTCGGAAATCCTGAAAGGCGCAACCACAATCTTTACTGCCAATACCATCTTGATCATGGGCATACTACGAAGGACTGTAGGAGCGTGTGAGACCATCTAGATCAACTTATCAGCGATGGCAAGTTAAAACAACTTTTACACCATTCCTATGGTCAGGGAAATCAGGCAAACGCAGGGTCTCGGAGGGATGATTCTGTAAAACCCCCATTGGGCACGATAAACGTTATCTTTGCCGCACCAGAGAGGACAGGGTCTTGCCCATCCAGAATATTATCAGTCGCTCGGCTGCCCTCGGAGAGTGTTAACATAAAGCCGAAGAGGCCTAGGATGGAGGTTCAACCAGTTTTGGGATTTTCGGACGAGGACAAAATCAGGACTATACAGCCGCATGATGATGCTCTGGTGGTTACTCTCAGAATTGGTGGGTATGACGTGAAAAGAGTGATGGTAGATCAGGGCAGTGCCGCAAAAATAATATACCCAGACCTTTATAAGGGGCTGAACTTAGCTCTTAAAGACTTAACGCCCTACAGTTCCCCTTTGGTGAGTTTTGATGGCAAAGTGGTCATCTCGAAAGGCCAGATCAGACTACCTGTGCAAACTGGATCCGAGACGGTGGAGGTAGATTTTATAGTGGTGAATGCCTACTCACTCTTCATCAGAAGGTTAAATACCTGTCCGAAGGGCGGGTCGAGGAGATCCGAGGAGATCAATCTACATCCAGGCAATGTCTAGTGGCAGCTATCCAGCACAAACCTCAGGCTGAGTCCTCGGACCGTAACGATGAAAGTTTATAGCAGTTAAAACCTTTGGTGCTGGACACCAAAACCTCGGCCGAAGAGACAGAGTGCGAAAGCTTGGTAAGGATAGTTGTTGATAACGACCCAGAGAAGTTCTTTCAAGTCGGATCCATGTTGCCTCCTTAAGAGAATGAAGAGCTGATAAAGTTCCTCAGAGCCAACGTTGATGTATTTGCATGGGACTCCGCAGAAGCCCCAGGGGTAAGCCCAGAGTTCATTTACCACCATCTAAACGTTAATCCCACCATTGTTCCTAAGAAACAACCGCTCCGGCGTCCATCGAAGGAACATGCAGATGCGGTCAGGAAAGAAGTGATGAAACTCAAGCAAGCGGGGGCTATTAAGGAAATCTTTTATCCCGAATGGCTGGCTAACATCGTGGTAGTAAAGAAGAAAAGCGGAAAATGGCGGGTGTGCGTGTACTTCACTGACCTTAATAGAGCTTGTTTGAAGGATCCGTTTCCCATGCCGAAGATAGACCAACTAGTTGATGCTACTGTTGGACACCCTCGGATGAGTTTCTTGGACGCATTTCAAGGTTATCATCAGATACCATTGGCTCTCGGTGATCAGGAGAAAACAGCTTTCGTAACCCCTATGGGGAATTACCACTACAAGGTAATGCCGTTCGGCTTGAAAAATGCAGGGACTACCTATAAAAGAATGATGACCAGAATGTTTGAGCCGCAGTTGGGTAAAAGGATGGAAGTTTATATTGATGACATGGTGGTGAAAAGCAAGGTTATAGCTGAGCACATTGGGGATCTCAGGGATGTTTTTGAAATTCTAAGGGGACACAGATTACGCTTGAATGCATCCAAGTGTTCGTTTGGTGTGGGATCAGGCAAGTTCTTAGGATATATGGTCACTCACAGGGGAATTGAAGTTAACCCCGATCAGATAAAGGCCATCAACAACTTACGAGCTCCTCAGAACCCCAAGGAAATTCAGAAGCTGACTGGGATGACCGCTGCCCTTAATAGGTTCATTTCCAGATCAGCAGATAGGTGTAGATCTTTCTTCTCATTGATCAACAAGTGAAAGGGTTTCGAATGGACGGAGGAATGTGTCGTTGCTTTTTAGCAACTTAAGGACTACCTAGCTCGGCCTCCAATCATGTCCAGTCCTGAGCTAGATGAGGTCTTTTTTGCTTACATCGCTGTAGCTCCTAATGCTGTAAGCTTGGTGTTGATACGGACGGACTGTGGTGTGCAAAAACCAATATACTACGTAAGTAAGTCACTGCATGAAGCTGAAATTCGTTATTTGCCACTGGAAAAGGCTATCTTGGCTGTAGTGCTCGGTATGAAGAAGCTGCCTCATTATTTTCAAGCCCACACCGTTATAGTCCTCACCCAGCTCCCACTCAGGGCCATACTCCGAAGCGCCGACTACATTGGAAGGATCGCCAAATGGGGCACAATCTTAGGGGCTTTTGATATCAAATACATGCCTTGCACATCAGTGAAGGGCCAGATCCTTGCGGACTTGGTGGCCGAGTTCACGGAGTCCCAAGTAGAAGAAGTAACACCAACACTGGAACTGGATGGAAGGTCTATTGGCATGGTTTCACTATGAAGCCCTTTGCCCTGGGAAGTGTACGTAGATGACGCATCGAATCAAAGAGGAAATCATCATTGAAAAAGCGTTAAGACTGGATTTCTCAGCGACAAATAATGAAGCAGAGTATGAGGCCCTATTGATGGGAATGACGATGGTACGAAGGATGGGAGGAAAGTCAGTTGAGATGTTCTCGGACTCCAGATTAATCGTTGGTCAAGTGCAAGGTGAATTCGAAGCGAAAAACGAAAGAATGCAGGGGTACTTGGGCCGAGCTAAATCCCTGCAGTCAGAGTTTGAATCTTTTAACCTGCGGCATGTCCTCAAAAGCGGCAACACGCATGCTGATTCTTTGGCCACGCTCGCCACCTCTTCAGCGCAAGAGCTACCAAGGGTTATCCTCATTGAGGACATGCATAGACCTACGGAATTAAGAAAAGAGACAGTCCAGGTTCATTACATCAGAGCCGACCTAAGTTGGATGGATCCTATCATCAAGTTCTTGAAGGACGATGTATTGCCCGAAGAAAAAGGGGAAGCGGACAAAATACGGAAAAAAGCTACTAGGTTCTGGTTGTCCGAGGACCATAGACGTTACAAGCATTCCTATTTAGGTCCATACTTATTGTGCATGCATCTTGAAGCAGCTGAATCGTTACTCGAAGAATTGCATGAAGGGATCTGTGGGAGCCATACTGGAGGTAGATCCTTAGCTCACCGAGCCATTACTCAAGGTTATTGGTGGCCAAATATGCAGAAAGAAGCCCATGAATATGTTAAAAAATGTGACCAATGCCAACGGTTTGTGCCGAACATACATCAGCCAGGTGGCACCCTTAACCCCCTATCTAGCCCGTGGCCTTTCGCTCAATGGGGATTGGATATCGTGGGCCCATTCCCTAAGGCGGCAGGAAACAGGAAGTACCTTCTAATCGGCACGGACTACTTCACCAAATGGGTCGAGGCTAAGCCTCTAGCAAACATTAGGGATGTAGACGTAAAGAAATTCGTCTGGAAGAATATTGTCACTCAGTTTGGGGTCCCTCATACCCTCATCTCGGACAATGGGCTTTAGTTTGATAGCAAAGCTTTCAGAGGTTATTGTAGTGAACTGAGAATCACAAACAGATACTCTACCCCTGCTTACTCCCAGGGAAATGGGCAAGCCGAAGCTGTTAATAAAGTCATAGTTAACGGGTTAAAGAAGAGGCTGGATGATGCGAAGGGTAGATGGGTGGAAGAATTGCCCCACGTATTGTGGGCATACAGAACTACGCCTCGCAGGTCTACTGGGGAGACCCCCTTTTTAATGACCTATGGGGCTGAAGCCGTTATACCTTTGGAGACTAGGTTCCCAACATACAAGACTAGCTCGTTTAGTCCGACCGACAACGATGGGCAGCTAGAAAAGAGCTTGGATCTGATTGAAGAAAGAAGGGAAAACGCAATGGTCTAACTGGCGCATTACCAACAAAAGCTCAAACAAGGCTATGATGCCAATGTAAGGCTGAGACCTTTAGAACCTGGTGATTTGGTGCTGAGGAAAGTGGTGGGTAATGCAAAGAACCCAGCTTGGGGAAAACTAGGACCAAATTGGGAAGGACCATATCGCATCACTTCAAGAGCTGGTATTGGAGCATATTTCCTAGAAGATCTGGATAATCATGTAGTACTGCGGCCGTGGAATGTAAATAACCTCAAAAGGTATTATTATTAAGTGAATCCTTTTTTCAGTCAATGTACCATTTTATTATGCTAAGAATTCTCCTAAGTGTTTAAACTTAAATTCAATCATGCATGTAGTCCTCGAACCAGATGATTTGGGTTAGTTAACACTCGTTTCCAGTTCTCTTGAGTGTTTAAACTTAAATTCAATCATGCCTGTAGTCCTCGGACCAGATGATTTGGGTTAGTTATCACTCGTTTCCAGTTCTCTTGAGTGTTTAAACTTAAATTCAATCATGCCTGTAGTCCTCGGACCAGATGATTTGGGTTAGTTAGCACTCGTTCGCAATTACTGTGTTTAAACTTAAATTCAATTATGCCTGTAGTCCTCGGACCAGATGATTTGGATTAGTTAGCACTCGTTCGCAATTACTGTGTTTAAACTTAAATTCAATCATGCTTGTAGTCCTCGGACCAGATGATTTGGGTTAGTTAGCACTCATTCGCAATTACTGTGTTTAAACTTAAATTCAATCATGCCTGTAGTACTCAGACCAGATGATTTGGGTTAGTTAACACTCGTTTCCAGTTCTCTTGAGTGTTTAAACTTAAATTCAATCATGCCTGTAGTCCTCGAACCAGATGATTTGGGTTAGTTAGCACTCGTTCGCAATTACTGTGTTTAAACTTAAATTGAATCATGCCTGTAGTCCTCGGACCAAATGATTTGTGTTAGTTAACACTCGTTTCCAGTTCTCTTGTGTTTAAACTTAAATTTAATCATGCCTATAGTCCTCAGACCAGATGATTTGGGTTAGTTAGCACTCGTTCGCAATTACTAAGTGTTTAAACTTAAAATTCAACCATGCCTGTAGTCCTCGGACCAAATGATTCGTGTTAATTAACGTTCATTTCCAATTCTCTTAAGTGTTTAAGGTCAGACTCAATCATGTAAAGCTTTTATATCACTCATTACTCTTATCGCGTACTAGTAATCTGAATACAACCTGCTTTTTTTGATATTAATTCTGGTTATTTATCATCACAATATGTTGGTGAAAGTTGCAAGTTATTGTAATTTGCAATGATGGTAAATTATGATATATGATGGCATATGCTACAAAGGTATTAAAAAGAGAAGAGGAGTTCATTAATCAAAAAGAGAAATAACTTAGTTACAAAGCAAAAAAAAAAAGGGTCTATTACAGGTAAATACGGCAACAAAAAATAACATGCTGGTAAAACCCCTTAACACCTAGTCCTTCTTCGGAGGCAAAGGGTCAGCCTTGGACAGTTCGCCCACATCACCAGTCTGACCAGGTGCCTTGCTCGCCTCAGTAGGGTCTAGGAGGTTTTGGTCAGCCGGTGAAGGAGCCAAGGTTTCTGGCAAGTTGTAGATATCGGGGTGGTAGTAAATACTCCCAGGCTGCCTCAGGGAAGACTCTGGGGGGACTCCAGCCGCATCAAGGCCTTTGCCCCACGTTATATCACAATATTCCCTGCAGACCTTTGCGAACTCCTTGGTCAACCTCGTTTGGGTCTCGTTCACCCCCAGCATATAGGCAGCTTGTTTTTCAGCCTCAAGTGCTTCCTTGGCCAATTGAGCGTCCTCTTTGGCCAATTTGGTAGAATCCCTGACTTTATCAAGCTCGGCCCGAAGATTCTTCACCAATGCTTTCTTAGTTTTCAGGTTGATCTCAGTAGTGTAAGTTTTTGGCGTTGATCTTCGGCCTGCTTTTGGGCGCTCTTAAGGCCCGCCTCCAGACTTTTTCTCTCCTTTGCCTTCTGTTTCAGTTGCTCGGATACACGGGCACACTCATCTTTTAGGCTGCCCAATGCCTTCTCGGCCTCCGTCCGAGAATGGACCTCCGCTTGGACTTGAATGTGGATTTTCTTGTTCCATTCCTCGACCACATATACTTGCTGAGCGATCTGCATGACAGATTAAAAACTCTCTTTTTTAGTTGTGAACACAGAAAAAAGTTGAGAAGATGGGTCAATTCTCTTACCATGGCTAAATCCTTTTTAAGGGATAGAAAAAGTTCCTGCTGGCTAAAGCGCTTGTAGGACTCCATGTCCTTCGGGAGGAGCAGAGGTTGCTCCAGTGCTTCTACAATATGGCTGACTTTCCCTCCAGCATAATTTCTGAGGGAAGCGTCATATGGGATGGCTGCACCATCTAATGTTAACTTTAGGGACCATGTCCGAGCTCCTCAGCGTACATCTGCGGCTAAAGGGTCTTCCTTACTCTCAGTGGATGAAGCCCTTCTGCTCATGGTGTCATGGGCCACTTTCTGTTGCTTGGGTCCCTTTGGAGGCGCAACCTCTGTGTCTTCAGTTTCAGTCGCGATCCTTTTCTTTTTTAGATCCGGCAGTGGCTTTAAACTGGGATCTGTGGGAGCTTGAGGAAGGGGAGGAGGAAGAGTCATCGTTGGCTGAGATGTACCAGTGCCCTTAGTCGCGGCCTTCGGCCTTCTGTTCTTCATCAGATCTGTCAAACTTTGAATGTCTTCGTCAGAAAAATCGTCTGGCATGTCTATTCTCTGTGGGAAAACAACTGATTGCCTATCAATCCCCTTGTCGGCGTCCAAAATCTGAACCTCTTCTGAAGCTTCCCCTTCAAATCTGAACTGGTCAATCTGCTCGTCAAGTGAAGGGGTTGAAGAAGCAACTCTCTCTTCCTCTGCTGCCGGTTTAGGAGGAGCCTGCTGAATAGGTTGAACAAGCAACGGTATGCCCTGCAGGTTGGGGTGTGGCATAGGGGTAAGATCAAAGGGGGCCAAAAAATCCTTCCGAGCAACGTCGATACGGTTGATGCGGCGGTCTCCGAGTGTTATCGCGTTGCCAATTGGCTGAAAATCCGTTGACTTTGGGGTATAGCCGAGGATAAGGTACACGGCCCTTAGCTGCCCGTCTTCGCTTGCGAAGATCTCTGACCGAAGAAGGTAATTGAGCGCTGCGGTGTTTGTGAGACTGAGCCGAGGAGCAACATGATTTCTATCTGTAAACATCATAATAAAACTGTCAGAAAAACTTGAAATGTGATAGAAAGAGAAGGCCGAATCATTGAAAGCAAAAACCCTTAATCTATTGTTAGGAAACCTAAATAGGGGATATCCCACCTGGCTCTCCTGGCTAGGTTGGGCAATGAAATCCGTCATGCCACGCGCCCAAGACGATCAGATAGTCGTTTTTCCTCCCTTTGTTAGATTTGGGGAGACAGGAGACGAGCCTGACAATATCGGATTGGGATCTAAGATAGTATCCCGATCCTTGTTTGGTACGACACTCGTACATGTGTACCACATCGAGCCAGGTGAGTCCCAACCCTAGATGTTGGTTTAGGTCGTCAATTGCTCCTAAAATCCTAAACATGTTAGGTGCGCACTGTTTAGGGCTAAGTCTATGGCCTGTGAGATAGCCTTTGGTGACGAAACCCATGGGGATGGTCATTCCTCCCTCTAGGAAGGCGATAATGGGGATTATAACTTCGCCAACTTCTCGGCTTGTTAATAACTCCTTCAGAGAGCAATACCTCAAGCCCATATCCTGAGGAATGCGATACGTCGCCCTAAACTTCTCCATCTGGGAGGGACTACTCACTAAGTATTTATATCTACCCATTTTTAGTTAGGATAGAGGGGAAAGGTGCGAAACAGAGACTGGGGAGCGACTATCCAAAGGCCGAAGAAGCAAGCCGAAAAGAATATGAAAGTCTTGAGTGAGGAACTTACGCGGAATTGAATTGAAGAATGACCTTTATGTTCGTAGAAGGATCGTAGTTGATTCTGGGGTGAGTTGGAGTTGATGATAGGAAGGGCGTTGTGAGCGTGGATGCCTGAGTTTGCTGAGAGTCTGGAATTTGCAAAGTAAAGGGGAAAATAACCCCCTTCTGGGGCTTTATATAGGGGCAGGCAAAATGGTGGGATTTATCCAACCCAAATTTCTAGAAAAATCACGTCCGTTGATCAGCAGCCCACCGTTGGATTCCATAGACAAGATGTCGCTTGGAGCAATTAATGGCGCCTTGGAAACGGTGCAACAATAGCAGCAATAATGAAGCGCCTAAATTTATGCGCATACACGTGTGGATTCAGGGATTCAGTGATTTCGAAGCTTCTATTTCGCAACAGATCAAAACCTTATTTTTTCTCCTCGGATGCGTGGGAAAAATTAGAATTTTGAAGGGCTATTGTGGGTGTGAAAGCCCAACGCTACATATTGGGCCTGGGGCCCAATTTGAATATCTTTGTTTGTCCGAAAAGGTAAAAGGGATCAGGGCTGAGCCCGCTTGGTGGAAATGCACTTGAAAATGAATGATGGGATACGTTCGAAGACTATCCTGTTTGTCCAAAGATGTCCCCATCATCGGATCGTTAGAGAGCTTAGTCAAGCAAGTATACTGAAGGCCTGAGCGACCTTCCCAACTGATTCCACGGTAGAGAACGAACTCTAGGCGTGCCTAGGGATGAGAAGAACATAAAAATATCTTAAAGGAAAAACTGCTACCACCGCATTTAATGCACTGCAGCAACTTTCCTGGCTGCATTTATGTAGAGAAGACACCTGAACAGTTCAGCCTCAGCTACTACCACTCACGGCAGACTAAAGCAAGTGTCTGATGTGACATATACTCAAGTGAATGCTTGGATGAAGAACAAGTGGACGGTGAAGATGAGGAAGAAAGAGGATATATAAAGTGAATAGGTCTCTGAAGAAAGGGGGAGAAAAAATTGTATTCATTCAATCTATAAATATTAAGCCTCTTCGGATTCAAGAGAGACCCACTGGGTGACAGTCTGAACATTGTTGTATCCTGACTTGCATGAATGAATCGTTGCTAAATCCATAACCAGCCCAGCTATTTCACCCATTTCTCTACAAATTTATTGTTTGGGGTTCATTGGGCTCACAACCCGCAAAACCTGAGCTTAGCCTATCAAATCCGGACCCTACAATATATATATATATATATATTTTTTTTTTTTTCAATATATGATTTAGGAATAGTTACTAGATACATTTGCACAAGCTGGTACCCAAATTGAAGCAACCTTGCTGTTTATACAGAATTTGAGACCAGCGAAGCAGTTTTATTTAATATTTTAATTTGCAGGCATTGGATGTAAGATTATATAAAAATTAATCTCATCTCCTTAGAGAAAGTCATGGAGCTATTAGAAAATAAATAAGAAATTCTGTTGTTACAGATTAGATTTATTTTACAATGTGTAGTGTGTACACCCGAACCTTTCAAATGCAGCCTAGCCATAAGAGACAGAAGAAGAGCCTCTTTCAGTCATATATTTTCTAAATAATATTATAGTTCCAGTGATATGCAAAGTCTTTGAATGTAACAGCCTATGATCATGGATGACTTAGCTTAGAGTCTAGATCTATTAATTAACAATTAAACCCAAGATAAAATGACTTTTTTTTTCTTTTCTTTTTTTTTTTGTGGAGAATCCAAGATAAAATGACTTGGAACATGACTGATAGAAGGGAAAAATCACTTTTGTTAGGTTATTGCTTTATACTTATATCTCTCTCAGGTTTTACTGTTTTAGTCATGCATATTCATGACTTCATTTTGTTTTGTATTTTTTTTCTCCTCGTTTTGTCCTTTTCTTATAAGGTCTGCCCTTAGAAAATTTATTAATTTACCATTTTAGGATAATTTTGATATCACTTTTATAGGAAATATAAAAAGCTGTAAAAAAAATTCAGTCTTTTTTTTTCTTTTTTCATAAAAATTAGTTTTTAAAAATATTTCATAAATTAATATTTTTAGGACATTTGTTAGCTTTTCCCTTCTTACGTATAGCATGTTCACAAATTCTTTTATATTTACCTAAATAAAAAATTAAAAAAAAAAAAAAAAAAAACCAAGTCATAGTCAAAATATATCCATGAGGACCATGACCATTTGAATTTTGAATGTGGGTTTTACAATATAAAATTCAAGTTGAGAATTGTTAATTTCTAACTATCTGTGAAAGTTTATTTGTAGTTTTGAGAACATTTATATTTTCTAAGAACTAGGAATTATAATTCCCTTGAAACACAAGATCTCCTTTTTTTTTTTTTTAACTGAATTATAATTCTCTTATATCTTTTTTTTTTTTTACTAATGATTTTTTTAATCAATCTTCAAGGAAATTGTTATCGTTCCAAGTAAGTTGTCCACAATGGTCAACTTATTATTATGGGGAGTAATAAATGAGTACGTGTAATATTTTAAACAAACAAAGTTTATAAATTTTTATTTTCAATACATATATATCGGTTTCACATCAATTTCTTCTATAAAAACTCTGATCTATGGTTGTTGATAGATTTTTTTTTTAGTAGTTGTTAATTGAATTTGTGTTCTTCACATCAATTTCTACTATACACACTTTGATTCCATTTTGAACTTTAATTATTTTATAAGAAAGAAAAAAAAAAGTACATATGATATATTAGAATTAGTATGGTATAAATTAAGTGTTTTCAAGTGTTTGGTCGTGTATTTGAAAATATTATAGGAAACATATTTTCTACTACTTTTCAATATTTTCTCATCTCCTAAGCACATATATAATAATAATAAAAGAATTTTAGATTAAAAAAATCGTGATTGGCAATCAGCAACCGTGGTTGGCGACCGGAGATCGGGGACGTTAGTGGGGTGATGATTAGGTGGTTGATAGTGGGGGGTGGTCAGGTGGGGGTGGAGGTTTGGTCAATGAGTTTTGGGTGAGACAAATTTTTACGGCAAATAAAAGTATAAACCATTTTCTTCTAGAAGTGCTCTATTTTATAGTCAAGTGGAAAACAATTTTTAGTTGACCAACAATTTTAATTGCTCAAAACACTTGCAAATAAGAAAAGTATTTTTTATAAATCAATTTTCATCAAACTAAACACAGCTTAATAGTAAATAGGTTCTAAAATGATGTTGTCACCTATCTAGTTTCTTTTTTTTTTTTTTTTTTTTTTTTTTTTACAGGAGGGTGGTTTAAGTTGAACCATTAAAGGCAAGTATCGAGCTATATAAGTCCTCTATTTAATTTGAAGAATTTGCTAACCAGTGTGATTAGGCATTAAAAAGCAATAAATTCAAATAAATAAACTTTTAAAACTGAATCAAGCATGATTGCACTAAAAAGTTGGTCGATTACAATAAAATAAAAATTAACCTTAATCACTGCCTCCCCTTATTATAGTGCCTCCCAAGAATTAATGTCTTGTTTTGGCGCTGGTGAGGCCGTTAAGTTTGATATTGGGGAATGGGGTGCGCTCAGTTAGGCGCAGTCAGTACTCTGAAATCTGAACGAATTATATAAAGAGAGATAGATATGGAGAGAGTGTGAGTTTGAGAGAGAGAAGGTGGGGGACGTTATTAGCATAGAAACTATAGAAGGTAGAGTATGAATACAACTCTTATACCATTGCCGACTCCAATAAGAAAAAGTCAAATTTCTTGACTTTTAACGAATCAGGATCCCATTTTTTTAATTAGCTATTGCCCATTAATTAAAGAAAAGAAAATTTTGAGATTAGAAACAAATTTAGAACCTTTTTTTTTTTAATCAAAGCTTAGGTGGCTTGTGCTTGCCATGAGGCTTGCCTTAGCTAATGAAAAAAATGATAAATAATCCTATCTGTCTGAATTGCAGCCAACTGTCTCAACCCATGAAACAGTGTTGGGAGCTTCAATCCTGGGACCTACTCCTTCGCATGCTGCTAATTCTGCGTGTTTACTCTATCAATAATAGCTGCCGCCACATGATTCAAGTCTTAAAAGTCTACATTATCCTATTAATTATTAGGATTAAGAACATTATGTAAAGTTAAATAACATTGCCAATGATGTGATACTTTAAGCTAATAAGGTGTATTGTAGTCTAACGAGAATAATTTGAGAGACAAAACCAATCACACACCTAATTGATGTGTCATGTTTGACCATAAGTGGTGGGTAATTTTTGCCTTAGGCGACCCATTACTTTTCGTTAACCACTCGCAATCGCACAAATCAATAAATTGTGAAATTAAGTGTAAGAATGTTATGATTATCAAAAGAAAAGAAAGAAAAAAAGGTGTGAAAATGTTATATCCATAGGCGAAACAAAGATGGTGTTGTTATTCAATAATTAAGTGACATCACATTCTTCAAAATCATCAAATAGCTTAGATTTGTCAAATTACTTAAAGTTGTGAAACCGGGTGTGAAAATATCGTATGCACAGGCAGATTGATTTATAAATGTATTCATATTCAATAATTGAGTAACATTGCGGGCTTTCAATTAATTAAATGGCTTGTATTTATCAAATTATTTTAAATTGTGAAATTGAGTGTGAAAATGTTATATCCACACACGGATTAGTATTCTTATTAAATAATTGAGTGACATCATGAAATCTTCATATCAAATGGCTGAGATTTATCAATGGACTCCAACACCATAACAATCGAGCGGCTTGTATTGTGGGGGCTATTCTCTCATACATGACGTATACATGTATATGGTGCTAAGTTTTGTAAGCCAAGTGGCCAACCACATGATGAAATATAATAATATGAGAATTGCCAAAATGAGGTGTGGAACTGGTGATTCGTCAGAAATCGTCAGCAATTGGGGATGATGAGCCTTTGGGCTATTTTTGCTTTGCAGTTTCGTTGATCAAAAGTCAACATTTTTGAAGAGAGAAACAGAGAGAATTAAGGGGGCTAATTAAGCTTATTAGTAATGTAAAACACTTTCTCAATGCTTCTTTTCCAATTAATTTTTTGCTAATTGGGTATTGAGTAATGACCTGTTATGATTAGGTGGTGGTCCACGCGTTTGTTAATTAATTAATTAATTAAAACTTGATTTTTATTATTATCCAATTATTTTAAACTAGCGAGATTCATTCCGTATCTCACGTCTTACTCTTCTTATTCAAGTATTTTTTTTTTTTTTTTCACGTATTATATTAGTAAATAATATTATCGGAAGAATAGCATAGAATACTAGGACAGAAAAACAAAGATAAAATAATAAAGGCTAAAAACTCAATTATGGAATAACTTGGCCACTGAGAGTCTGAGATGCGAGCGCATAAGCATATTCGCAGCACCCAGCCCGTGTGTAGAGGTTTCAGTTAAGTTATCGTTATCCACTTCAACTCACACAATTCACAAACATCCAAATGCTAATTAATGTCAATACAATTTGGTATTAATTTGAATTCCTCAATGATGCCAATATACTATTAATCTAATTAGTGTGCATTTTACACAATTTTTTTTTTTTTTAGTTTTTAATTTTTATGTACAATTTTTTAAATCTTTTATTTTCTTGTAATTTCAAAGTACAAATATAATTTAACACATTTTAAACAAAAAGCTAACTAAGCTCATGTCAAATGTATGCTTAATCTAAACATGTGATTGAATTTAATTATCATTAAAAACAATTACTATTTATCTTGTATTTGTCAATATAATTAAGTGGTTGAAATTAATTTAATGCAACAAAGTGTTTGAAT
The DNA here is from genome assembly GCA_023736055.1 of Quercus glauca. Classification (NCBI taxonomy): domain Eukaryota; kingdom Viridiplantae; phylum Streptophyta; class Magnoliopsida; order Fagales; family Fagaceae; genus Quercus; species Quercus glauca. Next base: position 20,791,137 of record CM043321.1, on the reverse strand, counting down.
TCAATCGAGATTTTTTGACCATTTGTAAATCAAATGATTCTTTTTTTTTTTTTTTTTGAAAGTATAATTTTTTTTTAAATAATACTACTATATTAACAAATATTCTAAGAACATCTATTTGCAAGACAATATAATTTAAATTTACAATCCGGTTTGAATCTAGAATTAGAATACATCAATTTAATGAAGAGTAGTAGTAAAGTAATTGAGTAGGACGCGCAACTATTGAAAGATGATTGGTTTAAACTATAGTTTGGCATATTCAATTTGGTAACAAATATAGAAAGTTACAAAAAAAAAAAAAAAGGTGGTTGTGTTAGAGACGGTTCTATTCTTCTTTCTCTCTCTCTCTCTCTCTCTGTGAATTGTGTTAGAAACAGTTAGAAAAGCCGGCTTCATTTTCTGAGTCAGCGCCGAAATGTTTACTTTCTCTCCCTCCGACCTTCGAATTCGCGTTCTATGTTTATGACTATGCCTGGATTTTTTTATTTCCTCCCCACTTGTTCTTTTGAGTTGTTGTTGAATGAGGGAGCATGTGCGGCTCGGCAAAACCCAGTTACGTAGCTTGGGTTTTACACTACAAAATTAATAATAGTATGTATTTGTACTCTATTGCTTAATTTTCAGATCAATACTGGTAGCTCCAACTAAAAATTTCCTACAATAGATTTTTTAGACTAGTTTGGTCCAACTCAAACTTAATTTATTTGACTTTTATATATATAGTTTTAATACATTATCAAAACCTTTTTTTTTATTAAAAATAACTATTATAGAATAAAGAATATGCATAATGGGATATTTAGAGATGAAGAATAATCATTATCATAAAAAGGAAGTACAACATTATCAGAAAAATAATAATAATTAATATTCTTCACTAGCTGGGAAGCAGAAGCAATTTTTAGTATGTTACCTTTGTGGAATGTTGGTGTAATAAAAAAATATATAAAATAAAAAAATAAAACCATATCGCTTCTAGAATTGGCTCAACTTTTAAGCCAAAGTTATATATATATATATATATATTTTTTAATCAGAATATATGTTCTATCAAGCTAGCAATAAAACATCTAAACGTGACCTGGCTCGAAGGCCTTTGATGCAGTTGTCTTACTCTTTAATGTTAAACTTTTGTTTTGTTTTGTTTTTTTTTTTTTCTTTTCTTTTTGGGGGATGACCACTTGGCCTGCTTAATGGACTATTTATGCTACAACGCTAGGATTTAATGGAACACCTAATGGCTTATTTAGTGGGGAAGGGCCATATATTGTCAATACCTGTTTTCCGCCAAATAGGGTTTAACTAAAATTTATTTTAGAGATTTTCATAGAAACTTCATGGAAGTTGCCAGAGTTGCCTCAATAATACTCCTCGAACTAGTCTCTTGGACATCTTTTATTTTATGTAGTGAAAATAAAATTAGTAGATGACAAATTGAAAATGACAACCTTTTTTTTTAACCGACAATTATAGCAGATAATTACACATAACAGTATATATATATTTTTTAAATTATTAGTTTATATTATACTATTCACATAAGATTTACATTGAAAATTAAATAAATATATACAATATTATACACATTATGCAAATGTGTACAATATTATTATATTTGTTTCATTTATAATGTAAACTAACTAATAATTATCAATTTTTTAAACTAGAGTTAAAATTGTGTTACATGTGATCATGTTCACCGTATTTCCCATATAGTATTAAATTTTATTTATATTCTTATAGATAAGACATAAGAGACCCGCATGCGCCTTGGATATAATAAGATTTGTTTAAATTCTATATTAACAGATAAATAAACGGTGAAAACAGTTGTCAAGTTTTAATATTTTTTTCATTGGTAAGACTTTTACATGCCAGCCAGCTAATATTCTCCAATGTTCTAAAAAAGAAAAAAAAAAAAGATTAATTTTTTTTCCATTTTCTTTTGACTTTTAAGTGTCAATGCAATGGCCCCTAGATTCGCTTCAATGGGTAACCCTTTTAATCTGCATTAATGGGGGAATCAGTCGGCTTCTTAGCAGAATATATATGACTAGTCATGCACTCATGCTGCATATATTTATCGAAGATGCACATTGACTAGCTGAGCCAAGCCAAAGACTTAAACATCTAAACTAAAGCTGGTGAGCCTCGGAAAGATTTATAATAAAAAAAATTGGATAAATGCGTGGATGAGAACTTATTACAAAGCAGCTAGTAGGATCATAAAAACAAAGAAAGAAAGAAAGAAAGAAAGAAAGTTTCTTAAACTTTGAACAGAGACTTTGTAATTAATTTATGTAAATGAAACATGCAATGAAATTCTTAGAAGTTAGGTTTAAGCTAGAGCGGATAAAGTTGTTATTTAAATGTGAAAAGAAAGGTGTTCTGGAAAGAAACATGGGTCCCCCTAATACGTAGAAAGCTCCTTATTTTATCATTTCTTTTTTCATTTTCTCGTTCTTTTCAAACAGGGTAGATGGTTTAGAAACCACCCAGATAGGACACTCAAATAATAAATAAATAAATAAAAACACAAAACACAAAACACAAAAACAAATTCTCTCTCTCTCTCTCTCTCTCTCTAAGGCTTCCCCAGTAAGTGTCTTGCAGCCCACGGATCGTATGAATGAGCTGTTAAAGAAGCTCCTCTATTTAAGCTCACCTTTTCCCCTTAGCTCTACTTTCTTTAACTGCTCCTTTTTCATTTTTCTCCTTTTCAAGTACAAACTCTCTTTCCCATAAATCCTATCTCCTTTCCTCTCCTTCTTTTCTTGTAGTATTCTTTCAGTTTTTCTTTTTAGCAGCCTTGCCTTTTATATATATTTTTTGCTGGTGTGTAGGCTTGTGATATATATATATATATATATCTCTATAGCTTGTTGGGTTTTTTTTTTTTTTTTTTTGAGAATACTAGTGGATTTGATTTATATATTCTTTCAATCCTTATAATATTTATAGAAATCGAGTACCAGCTGTAGATTTTTATTCATGGAAGAAGCAATCGTGGTTAACAAAGGAGAGGAGCTCATCGATTTGCCTCCGGGCTTTCGATTTCACCCCACGGATGAGGAGATTATAACTTGTTATCTTACCGAGAAGGTGGTGAATAGCAATTTCAGTGCAAGTGCTATTGGTGAAGCTGATCTCAATAAGTGTGAACCATGGGACTTGCCAAGTAAGCTTTTTCTTCTTTCTTTCATAATTTGTATGCTACATATGTTCTCTTTTCGAATCTCTGTTGGAAACAACAGGAGACATCAGTGGTATGCTGTATATATTTATATTCATGTGAAGGGTTATATATATATGTTATTATTATTATTTTGGAATATCGATCTAGTGAATTAATCTTATTGGCATGGTTTTGCAGAGAAAGCGAAGATGGGAGAGAAAGAGTGGTACTTCTTTTGCCAGAGGGATAGGAAATATCCAACAGGGATGCGAACGAATCGAGCAACTGAATCTGGATATTGGAAAGCCACAGGAAAGGATAAAGAGATATACAAAGGAAAAGGCTGCCTTGTTGGGATGAAGAAGACCCTTGTGTTCTACAAAGGGAGAGCTCCAAAAGGAGAGAAAACAAACTGGGTCATGCACGAGTATAGACTTGAAGGCAAATTCTCCTACTACAACCTCCCCAAGACTGCAAAGGTAACGTGTATATTATTATCATTATTATCTCACTTTGGATTCTGCAAAAGAAAGTTGAGATTTTATTGTCATCATGGCTATTTTCCATCTTCATGATCTGCTAGCTTTATTTTTTCTGTTGGTTGAAACTTTTTTTTCGTGGGGTCCCAATTTTATTGACTTTTGCTTTTTATTTGGTAAACTGTGAGGAATACCTCTTAACTAATTAATTAAAGACAGTAAATTGAATGATATTAATTGTGTTTTATTGCAGGATGAATGGGTTGTCTGCAGAATTTTCCACAAGAACAATAGTGGGATCAAAAAGTCCTCAACCCCAGATGGGCTATTGAGGATGAACTCTTTTGGGGATGATCTGTTGGATATTTCTTCACTCCCACCTCTCATGGATCCTTCATTTTCAGACACCAACAAGCCTGGCTATGTTGACAGTAACAACTTCCCATTCAAAGGATCCTCCTCTTACTTCTCAAATGACCATCAGCAACAGCAACAAGACCAGAAGATGTTTCAAATGCCCACAAACACTTCCTACCATAACCCAATTCCGAACCAGGGTTTATATCCTCAAACTCAGGTTCCAAATCAATATCCTTTCAACTTTCCGGCCAATCCAATCCAATCTGGCTATTTGCACCAAGGGAGGAGTACTGGTACTAGTTCATCAATCCCAAGCAGCAACTATGGATTTGGAGTCAATGAACAAGGTATTTTAGAGAGGCAGTGCAAGGTGGAGCAGTTCTCATCAAATCAGTCCATATCTATGGTGAGCCACTCACAAGATACAGGACTTAGCACTGCAGACATGAATGCTGAGATTTCGTCTTTGGTTTCAAAGCAACAAGATAACAGATCTTATGATGACCTTATTGAGGGTCCATCACTTGGCCCCATTGCAGATTTCGATCGCTTTAATTGGGACTACTGACAAATACAAGTTAGCTACAAATCAAGCATGGAGCAATTTATAGCTGCGCTGCTTTTTAATTCTTAGGTTATAGTATTGTTTTTATCTCAAATACCAGTCTTTTCCACTAGGTTAATTAAATTAGTCAGGAAAAAAAAAAGTTCTTGCTGGACACATAGATACTGTATAGATTCATGATGTCCAAACCTTTCACATTGCATTTTTATTGATACATAGAACATACCAAGGAAAGGTTTCATGAACATAATACTCATGTACATCTATTCGTTCTTTATATTAGTGGATTTGAGGGGTTTTTTTTTTTTTTTTTTTTTTTTTTTTTTGTGTATTTAAGGGTCCATTTGGTGGGGAGGATAGAAAATATTTTAGTTTCTCTCATTTGTATTTGGTTGGGAGGTGGAAAAATAGAGGGATGAAAAACTCTTTTGTTTTGTTGAAAATAAAATTTGTATAAATTTACCATCATGTCTTTATTAAATAAAACAAAAAGTAACACATTATATTTTTAAAAAATTGTGTATAGTTGGACACTTCAGTAAAAAATAAATAAATAAATAAATAAGAAATTAACTGAAAACTGTTTTCTTAAAAAACAACAAAAACAAAAACCAACCAAAATTAATGAGAAAATAAACATATGAGCACCAAAAAAAAAAAAAACGTTAGAGAAGTGAATTCTAAGCGTATTTTTGGAAGCTCATTTAATGAGCTTTTCTCTCTCAATTTTTTCTCAATTTTGGAGAGAACTTTTTAATGGGTATGAAGAAAAAACATCTGGACCTCACCATTTATTTTCTTTCCTCCTTACCCAACCAAACACATTCTCTTCAAAGTTTTTATTCTCATTTTCTCTTCAAAGTTTTTCATCCACCCTATTTCACTTCAAACAAACACACTCTAAATATATGTGATATTGTGATTATTCATTTAAAGTCATATTACACCGATCTTCCAATAGGCTCCAGCTAATAGTCTTGAATTTTTATTTTTTATTACCATTTCGGTACATTAGGGTCAATATATATATATATATATATATATATATATATATAGAAACGCCGCTCCAATTTCATATCATATTAATCTGTCATTTACTCCATATGAAAAAATGATAAAGAATCTTCATCAATCACTATATACAGAATATACGGAGATCGGTATAACCTATTCCCTCCGTCTCTAATTAATAGTCCACTTTATTTTTTTTTTTTTGGTGGTTTTCTTAATATATTTGTCCTTGGAACTTCGATATTTTGGAAATGGGAAAATATTCCAACGATAATAAGGTGAGCAGTATTTTTCTGTGTTTTCATCAAGGCATGGCTTAAGGCACTACTCCAAGTGGTTTTATTAAGTCCACAAATTAATGAATGTTTGATGAAAAGAGCGTCGTATCATTTCATGATTTGAATTTCCTATACATGAAAAACTTTCAAATTTGTGGTGCTCCAAAGGTTCTTAAGGTCTGCATTATTGTTGTACCAACACACACACACACACACACACACATATATATATATATATATAATTGGTTTCCCATGAAAAATTTAGAAGTACTGCAAATTGTCCATGTTCATACTTAAATTTACTGCATTTGTACTATGCTATTGAAGCACAGAAGAATCTTCACATTCTTTTTAATGTTGTTTTGCAAGACTATTAAATTAATGAAGGGAAATAATAGCCGCACACTCCTTATTATATACTCATCGTATATAAACATATTATCATTGTGCCACATGACTAAAGCACGATTTTATAAGCAGGGACGGAACTATATACAGACAGAGGGGGGTTGGGCCCCCCCCCCCAAATTTTTTTAAAATATTAAATAGTAGGTATATATTTAAGATTTTAGAAAATAAGCCTAAGAAAAATTATATTTGCTCCCTCAAAAAAGTTATATTTGTCCCCCTCAACTTCAAATCCTAATTTTGTCCCTGTTTATAAGAAAGCGTGTATAAAAAACGTAATAAAAAGTATGTAATAAAATTTTTAGTATAAAAGAGAAGGAAGTACTGATGACATAGTAATCTCAAAAAAGGAATTAACCAAACAAATAAGACCATAACTCACGTGAATCATATTCCCTGAAAGTACGTATTCTGAGGATCATTCCCCGAATCCGTGCAGAAGATCCATCTTGGGCAGGCGTAATCAAGCAATTTAAAAACAGTAACTATTGCAATCATAGTGATCTTGAAGAGCGTTAAAAAATCTTTTGCCCAAACGGAACTTAATTATTGCATGTGTGCCCAACTAAACAAACATCTTTTGATTATAATCATATACTATATGATGATGAGCTCAGCTGAGCTGTTAACTAGTAAATTAATCTTACGTGTTATCTTATCGGATCAATGGCTGACATGCTTATTAATATCGATCTCTTTAATAACTAAACAAAAAGATCCTTTTCAAGCAGTATCTAAATTCTTAATGCTTAAGCTGATCATTATTAAGGGTCCACCTGATTTTTGCATACTTTCTCATTCTTTATCTATCCCTATGTACTGTTCTCTCTTTTTCTTCATCGATCTGGGATTGTCTTATTTTTTACATATAAAATATATATATATATATATATATTTTTTTTTGGAGCATTTCACTCGCATTCACATGAACCTTTCTTCTCTTCCAATAACCGATACCCTTATCCCAAAACCCCCGCCACCTCTACCGTGCTTTCTCTCTCTCTCTCTATACACACACATAAATATATATATATATATATGTATATTTTGTTTCCATTAAAGGCTTTACTTTCCATTCAAAGCAAAGCGTCCTATAAGGAGTACATACTTGCGGGAAAGTTAACCGTCTATTTTAAAGGCTTATTTCACAATTGTTTAGACTTGAAAGAAAGAAATTACAAAGTAGTGATGATTGATGTTAAGCAAAAACTAAACTATACTATATAAAAATGAGTCTTGTAGAGAAATTGGAAAGGCCTGATTTGTTGCATGAAAACACGGGTGTGGAGGTGGGCACCAACCAATAAGAAAGCCCCACCGCATAATAATCCTTTTGCACATCGCTGTCTCTCTCTACATATATGAAAATTGAAAATGAACCAAAGTCTTTGCTGCTGCTTTGCCTATAAGCCTATAACGGCTCACCTCATCTTCTTGTCATCTTTCCCATCTCAACCCTTTTTTTTTTTTTTTTCCCAACACCGACTTCTATAGGATTTTGACGGCATGCACTACTGGCCTAGCCATCTCTCAAATTTTTTTTTACCAACACCGACTTCAATAGAGTTTTGACGGCAGAATTTACCTTTTCCATTTTCACTGGTTTGCTTTGGATCAACAGACAAAGTAAGGTTTTTTTTTTATTTTTTATTATTCAATAGTTACAATGGTAATAAGATTTAAAATTTTGATGCTTTTATTGAAAATATCAGAAGATGTCAGCTAATTTAGTTACAAGACTCTTAATAGTAAGTAATCTATGTATACTATAAAACCGAAAACGTTTAATTATTTGTTAATCTCACTAAAATTTGACGCATAAGCTTTTGAGGCCTCACAATTTTCCATCTATTTTTAAAAATTTTAATTTTTTAACTAACCCCTTCACACAAGTTTTGAAAACCCCGACTACAAAATTTGATCTATGAAAATCCTAAACTAAAAACGTACAGATGCATAAAACCACCCCGTTGATAGTATACCCACCAAGCCAATGAAGCCAATTCAACCAATTTTGAGATGCCCAATGTCTAACCCTTTTATTGTTAGTGCATTCAAATGTTTTGCAACAATGTAGTGAGGTGCGGCAAAGGCTTACAAAGGAGTTCGAATTGTGGGTGTTTACGCAAGAAACAAATATTGCTTTGAACACATTCAGGTACACTCCAGCAAGATCATGAGAATGGCAAAAGCACTGTTGGCTGAGTTTCATATCATACTAAGTCATTCTCAGGTTGTTGCAAATAGAGACTAAGGCTTCGTTTGGAAGTTCATAAGGGAATGGAATAGAATTATCATAAGGGAATGAAATTTTCATAAGGGAATGGAATAAAATGTATTTAAGTAAGAAAAATGTATGGAAAAAAAAAATGGAATGGAATTAAGTAACCTTGATTAGATATTTTAAAATAAAGAATGAAAATGAATGGAATGTAAGTAATCTTGTTTGAGAGTAACATGGATGGAATGGAATAGAATCATTTTATGACAATATTACTATTAGAGCACTCTCATCAGGTGTGCCAAATGCCAAATATTTGGCATTTGGCACACCAAAAGCTACTGTTTAAGCTTCATCAGGTATTCCAAATGTTCTATAATTATACAACATGCTACAGTACCGTCTCAAATATGAGACGGTACGGACCAAAATGCCATTTCTGAATATTAATTTTTTATTCAATATTTTCTCTCTCCTCTCAATATTTAATTCAATGTTTTCTCTCTCTTCTCATTATTTTCTCTCTCTCTCCAGCCGATGTTCTCTCCCTCTTTCTTCTTTAGATCACCCTCCCTCACCCTCAAATCAACAGCGATCAAGCCGCCGATCACCGATCAAGCCTCACTGATCAAGCCGCCGTTCGCCAATCACCGATCAAGCCTCACGATCAAACGGTACACCATCGTTCTCGCCATCGCCAACTGATCTCGCCATCGCCGATCTCGAGTTTGTGCCGGTGGATGTGGATGTGGGTTGGTGGATGTGGGTTTGTGCCGGTGGTGAGTTTGGGATGTGGGTTTGTTTGGTTCGGTGGACGTGGGTTTGTGCCGATCTCTATTGTTGTTGTGTTTGTTTTTTTGTTTTTTTTTTTTTTTTTTTTGAGGTGGCGTTGGTGGATGTGGGTTTGTGCCGGTGGTGGCTGTCGGTGTTGTTGCGGCAGTGCATGGTGGCCGTTGTTGCGGCAGTGATGGTTGTGCTGTTGTTGTTGTTGCCGATGATGAGGATGATAGAGAGAAATTAACATATTATTTTAATGTATAGTAAATTCATTAAAATATTATTTTAATATATAGAATTGAAGTAAAGAACACCTGATAAATGACATATTGTAAAATGGTGTGTTAAAATGATAAAGTAGGTTTTTGGTGTGTTAAAATGGCATTTTTTATGAGAGAGCTGATGAGAATGCTTTTAGACCGTTATTTTAAAATAAATGGTTGAATATATAGCAGTATTTTGAGAGTTTTAGTAAAAAATTCATTAAATCTAATTTCATTTCCTCCCATTACTCCTAATTTCAGGGGGAATGAAAATTTGAGGTTTTGAGAAAATAGAGAGGAATGAGTGTTCCCTCCTATCCATTTCACTCTTCCCCACTTAAACTCTCAAATAAGGGAATGAATTTTTCATTCCCTCTATTAGAACTCCTAAACAAGAGAATGAAAGAATATTTTTAAAATATTCTTTTCATTCCTTTTTATTTCATTCCATTCTCTTCTCCCAAATGAGGCCTAACTCATTGTTTTATTATTGTTTTATTTGTTGTTTGTATGAATGAGGGCAAAGTCCTTGTTTTGACAATTGACTGAAATTTGTGTTGTTCTTTGGAAGCTCAAATTTAAAAATTTTCTTTCTTCACTATAGTTTTTAACCGAGTAATTTCTTTTTCGCTTACTCTTTTAATAGAAGCTTTGGCAGTTCTTTTTATCTAGTAATTGAGAGCCGTTAGTGCAAATTTAAAGGACAAAGCTTTTTGGGTTTAAGAATCTTTTTTGACATCGAGTTCTGTCTAATATGCATGTTTATTTTTCAAAATTAGTGATATTATAAATATACACTGAAAATTTGGTTTGAAATTGAGGATTATTATATCATCTTCTCTATAAATAGGATTAAGCTTCAATTAGGGTTGATTATCTAAACGACAGTTTAGACATAATAGCATGTTCCTCTTCCATTTATTTCATGTTCACTTTGTTTTTCCCTTTACCTTTTTAAAATTAACAATTTTCTATCATAAATGGGATACATGTTCAGCCGTTTATTCTCAAAAAAAAAAAAAAAAAATGGGGTACACATTTCTTCTCTGTAATCAAACTTGCAGTGTTGGGTAGGAAATAAAATTTTTGAAAATTAGGTCCAATAGATGCAAGAACCCAAAATAAGGTTTGCTCTAAAATTCCTATAAAAAAAAAAAAGTATGCTCTAAAATTGCTTATGCAATTTTTAAATTAAATATGGCCTCTTAATTGAAAATATGAGAGTTGAAACTTTCAACCTATAAATTAGTTTCTTGAGTTCCACCACCATCATTTGACATTCACCAATTATCATAATATTACTCTTCTTATTACAACATGAGGACATTATGCCTTCTAGATTTACTTTTCTGGGTCTATATTCATTAACTAATTTGAAAAAGTTTTTCGTCCATCTTCTATATCATTACCACTTTATCGGTGTATCCTTGCACATAATGATGATGATTTGAACATTTTTCACTAATATCATATAAAAAGGATTGTTCGAAATGCCTACATGTAAGAACTTTTGGAGTCACAATGGGTTAGGTAGATGTCATAGACTTAATTTTAAGAAGTCACTATATTAAGAGCAATTATATATTTATACTTTGTAGTAATTCTTTTGTCTTCTATACATATCAAAGCAAATGTAAGAGTACTTTTATGTTAATGAATTTAACTATACATGAATTGCCTTCATGTAGCATAAGTTTGTTGTTATAATTTTCAAGTTATAGTACCTTCAAGTAGAACTGGATAGTTTTAATATTTATTTAATTATCATGTGCATCGCACATATTAGCGACTAGTTTATTTAATTCGCAAAGAAACCAAACAATTAATTATTAAAAAAAAATAGTTAAAACATCGCAACAATGTTTTTGTTTTGGTTTTTACCCTATTATATTTTTAGTTTGGGTGAACAATATTAATAGTACGTCAAAAGTCTTTTACCTTAGTAACATAACTTGTACAATATAACAAAACTAAAAACATTCTACTTTTGGTTAATCTCATAATATTTTGTCATATAAACTATTGAAGCCCCATAATTTTACTCGTTATTATTCTATTTTCACTTATGAGGCAAAAGTAAGTAATTTACTTAGTTCGCCAAAGAAACCAAACAACTAGAAGACGAATTGTTCTTATTTGACTCTATTTTTGATAGATAGGGTAGAATTTAAATCTTTAATGTTTGCTCCATGATAGTTGTACTTTATTATTAGGTTAAGACACCAATTGATTTTTGGTGTATATAAACAAAATTTGAACTCTAAATTTCTCATTCAACAAGAAGTTTTACAAGTTGAACTAATTAGAACTCACTATTTGACCTTATTTCATTCTTAATTTGAGTGAACAATATTAATAATATGTTAAGAGTTTTGTTGTTCAATGACATAACTTGTTTTCCTTTATTAAGAGAATTAATGTTTGAATAATTTATTCTTCACTGTTATAAGTTATAACAATCAAATTAATTATAAAAAATGTATTAATAATATACTGCAATATCCAAGGTAACTGTGAGATCTCTCATCCAAGACACACACACATCACAAGAAGTCACTTGGTTTAGTAGGTGCAAAGAAAAGGCAATAGTGTTATTTACCATCAGGTAATGTCTGTAATTAATAAGAATCAACCGCCCCCATCAAAATGGTAGTTGCGTCCAAAAATCCTAAAACTGAATCAATAGTAGTCAACTACTTTTAAAGAGTGAAAAAATTTAATCAAAGCATTCCTTGATGAGAACATGATATACATAGTAGAACATCATTTTAATTGAAAATTTGACTTTTAGTTAATAACTTTACACCTAACCTAACACCACTATGAGTATGAGTCACTCACTTTTTTTGTTGCTACTATACTAATATTATATATATATATATATATATATATGATACGTGAATACACGTCGATCACATTTTCTCTAATATGTTCAAAATTGCACAGTTCATATAATTGTTCAACTTTGCCTTCATATGGCACATGTATGTACTGTTTGCTTATTTGGCCAAATGTTACAAATTTGGACTAAGGAAACCATTTTGGGTTGCATGCCAAATGTGTCCGGATGCACATGTTACATATGATATTGGATATATATGTGTTCTTTTTGCTTTTAAAATTTTAATTTTTTTACTTATTAACTACAATATTTTAAACCTCAATTTTTGAAGTATAAATATACTTTTGTTAACTTTTTTAACATCTAAAAATAAATAAACCTCAAGGGTTTGACTTAATGCTGTATAAGCCATGAAGCCAAACTATTCTCCTAAGGTAACTGATATTGGAGTTTCAATTCAATCTTTTAAGTTTCACTACTTTCATTTTTATTTCTATAACTTTCATTCATTTTTAATGTAGTCATTTCGTCCACTTCTTTTCAATTTTCAACTTTCATTCATTTTTAATGTAGTCATCTAAAACAATGTTATTCTGGAAAGTGAAAATACTAAATTAACGGTGGTGAGATTAGATAGAACTAAACAAAACAACTAAATTGAACATTACGCCACTAAAAAAATAAAATAAAATATTGAATTGAATATTAGATTAAATTAGAAGGTATAATAATATATAATATAATATTCTTTTTTTAAAAAGAAAGAAAATATCATAAACAACAGAAAAAGAGAGTGGAATACGGAGACTCGTAAAAATTGGGTAAATGTCTCGTGGAATGGAAATCTGTCCACTTTAATTCTTTATCAATGTGTAAAGTAAAGTAAAGTAATGAATATTCGATCGAACTGGAGTCATATATTAATTACAGTGAATATAATACTTGTGAAAGGGAATATATATATGGAAATTTCCCATAAGTTGTTACTCACATTGACTTTTGATCAAACTTTAACCTAATACTTTGAGCTGTTGTTTGACAAAGAGTGATCGCATTCGCATCTATACCTGCCTAAATCAAAAGTGTAGTGTGAATCAGATATACCTCACATTAAAATCAAAGTGAAAGGCATTACAATATATTGTTAATTTCCACTTAAACCCTGTTCTAGAATATTGCATGTTAATTGATATACATGCATGCATGCCGTCTACTCATAACAGCATCAGCATATTTCCAATAAACTCAGGACAGAAAAACCGACAGTACGTACCGACATATTCTCGATCCCCCCCAATTTCTTATATGAAACTTCATAGCAGTTTCCTTGGGAACAGGTTTCTTATTGAAGCTTTACATTATTGAAAGTTTGAAATTACACGGGAAATATATATGACATTTTTCCAGAGAAAATTATTCCATAGACACATGGAGAGTGGAGAATATTATAGGTTTTCCATGTGTTTCGGGTTGTCATTGATACCCACTTTTACTTTCATGACCATCTTGCATGCACACTTTCTGGATTCAACAACAAGACAAGTTATTTAAAGTAATAGAACAAAACCCTTTTGAATTCGGGAAATTGTTCCTTGTGCACCAAAATGAAAGGGGGACAAAGGTTCTTAAAATATTAGAACTCATGTGAAATTAGATGGTTTGATGGACTGTTTCCACAAAGAAAATGGAGAGGTGAATACTGACAGGAGCCAAAAATATTTTTCAAGAAGGAACGTGATCAATTAATTGATATAAGAAATATTAGTATTGGCAACCTATCTTGATGATTTATAGTTTACTGATAAGGCGATTTATAGTTCTAAAGAAGTTTTATAGTCACTGTTTTAATTTCATTTAGATTTTGTGATATCTTACTTTTGTGATCATAAAAGCTGAGAATGATTTCTAGAAATATTTGACTAAGTACGCATTTGGATTGCGTCTAGCATCTTGCGTCTGGCATTTTTTTTTTAGAAGCGCGTTCTGTGGCTGTTTAGTGGGTCCCGCGCACTGTTCATGGAACCCACAAACTTCTTTTTTCAACAAAACTTTCATTAAAAATGGATCCTATGACACTATTCACACATTTAAAAATTATTTTGTTACAATGTTTTCAGTTTTCAGTAAAATAAGCGGTATCCAAACAGACCCTAAAAGTAGGCTGTTAGAGACATTATTTGTAAGTATTGGGAAGTTCTTTGTAAAAAGAGTTATTATGTGAACACAACAAAAATATCACAACATTTTTACAATAGTTGAAGTATCAACCGATAGGTCAAAATTAAATTAAATAATAAAAAATTATATCAAAATCCACAACAACTAAAAATAAGAGTTGCAAAAATATTTTGACATTTTGTTATGTCTATAAACTTTTTCTTGTAAAAAATATTAAAAAATCCTAGGCAATAAAAGCTTTTTTTTTAACTAAAATTATTGAGAAAATTTTATTGAATTTCTCCATCAAGATATTCGTTTTTTTTTTATATAAAAAAAATTATAATTCAATAATTACAGTATTGAGAAGGGTAGAATTCAAACTATGGTTCTCCTAACAAACAAAAATATAACATATCACTAAAAATTACAAAACTCTTGGTTTTTTCTCAATCTGTTGACAACCATCTATTTTCCAAACATTTTGAGCATTCACATTAGTCTACTAAATATTTTAGCTAAAGTAACCCAAAGAATTCTACTTTTTTTAGTTTAGCTCTCTACATTTCTCTACATTTTTCATGTACATACATCAACCTCAATACTTGAAATTGAATACGAGTATTATTTTCTAACATTCACATTTTTAATCCCAAATTCCACATTCACCGAGGACAACCAGCACACCCACTGGGGCAACCGCACAACCCAGCAAATGTCAAAATCCATCCGCAATTTTCTATAAGTTTTTCCTTTACTTCAGCTTTCTTTTCTTTCTTTCTTTCAATCACATTGCAAAAATTCACAAAAGATTTAATTGACTTTCACTAGGAAAAACAAAATTTCCTAGAAAGCCTTCTTCCCTGTTCAAATAAAAATGGGTTTTTATATTTTATCATTTTTAAGTTATGGTTTTTCACATAACATTTATGTTAGATTTATTCTATGACAAAAGATGTTGTAATTGCATTAATTTTATCCTTGTATTTTGTGGGATTTATTATAATAAGTTTAGTATTAAGTTTGTGAAGATTGGTCAAGACAGTGAAGTTTGCAACTTGCTCACGACTGACTCACAAGTGGACGACCTGCAAAAGATCACATGAAAAGCACATGCTGAAAGCTAAAGAGTCAAGTGTTAGGCTATATTTCACGAGTCACTTCGCGACTTAGCTAACCCGCGAGTGACCCGCGAAACTCTCTGCCTGGATGATTTTAAGTATAACTCTTATACCCTTCACACATACTATATATACACTCATTACCCACAAAACTGAAAAGAGGCTCTTAAAAAGAAAACCCTAGAAAAGTTTCTACAACACACCCACCTTGTTAGAAAGAGCTACTCATCCTCAAGAGAGAAATCCTTGTAGTCTCTTCTCCTCCCCTCTCCAATTGTTATACCTTGAGAGGAGATTTGTACCCAAACACAACCCATACATATTCAGAGTGTAGAGAGTGTTTTGGAACTTGGGAAGCATTGGGTATTTGCCAAAAAAGCTGGTGAGAGTTGGTGAATGCAATCAGACGGTATTGCGAGATCTGGGAAGCTAGTAAAGACAAAACTCCGAGAATTCCGTTGATAGCTGGAGCTTGGAGGGCTCAATTAATTTGGGTAGATTAGACTTGGAGAGTCTTTTTGGTATCCTTGTACTCCAACTTATTCGCTAGTGGAGCATTTCGACTTGGAGGGTCGAGGAGAGGTTTTTTGCCGAGTTTTTCGGTTTCCTCTTTGATAACACATCGCCGTGTTATCTTGAGTTTGCTATTTTTTTACCCACTGCCCTTTCGATTTTAGCATTGCACTTATTTGTTCATCTATGCAATTGTTGAGAGCTTAGATTAATTAATTTGTTAATTACGGATATTCTGCATCAAGTGTGTTTAGATTAAAATTAATCAAGCCATAATTAAGATTTGGGAGTCTAAACAAGCTATATTGTTTTACACTATTTGAGCTTTCAATCATCTTATGCCCCATGAAATCAATCGTTTGCATCTCTAATTATTTTCTCACATATCATACTGTAGCTACAATTTTTATTGGTTCTTCGACAAGTAAATGACGATGGAAGACTAGTTGTATCTTCTTCACAACATTTTCTCTTATTCTTTTCTCAAGTGTAGCATCCCCATCACAAGCCACACTAGTTTGCGCAGAAAACCTAAATTGCAACCCAGGCAAAACCCAAAATCACAATTCAGCCACCGTCGCCCACCACAATTTGTGATCCAACCACCATTTTCCACCACCCAAACCTATCTACTACTACCTATTATCTATGTGGATGAGTGCATGTGAGAGAGAGAGAGAGAGAGAGAGGTGGGTGCATTAAAGTGAAAATTCTTAGGGAGTACTCCCGGAGTACTAAGAAATTGTACTCCATCCTCTCATGAATTTAACGAGTGGACCCACTATGAATGTGAAAAGAGGAAACACCATTTTCTATACTTCAAGAGTACCTAAGAATTACTCGCATGAAAGAGAGAAAAGAGATGTGAGAGTTGAACCAAGAGAAAGAATTAGGTGAAAAAATGAATAAAAAATTTTATTTTTTGATGTAGCGATGAAGAAGACTCGTTCATTGTAGCGAGATACTATTCTTATTTTAGTTTTCCGCACTAGTTTATTGAGGCTGATATACACACCTTTAGGGTGGGTTTAGCTAAATATTTGGCTAAATACTAGTTTGAAAAGGCTAATGTATTCAGGAGTCTATAAAAAACCCATCTTACACTCTAAAAACCTTTTTTTTTTTCCCACATCATTTTACAATTCACCCAACATCACATTTATTATTTATTATTCTATTCATTTATTCATTCATTCATTTCTCTTTCACTCTCTTTCTCTCAAACCCACACATCTAACCAAAAAATCCAACATCCACTCTACAAATTACCCACCTCTCTCTTCCTCTCAAACTAACACAATTGGCAAAAAAACCCAATTATCCACTCCACAACTAGCCACCGTCGCAGCCACCCACAACCACCACACATAAAACACAACCCACCAAATGACCCATATAACCCACTGCCACCACCACCACCAATCTAAACACAACTCATTGCCACCACAACAAAAACCCACCACCACTACAGCAAAAAGGAACCCACAAAACCCACTACTTCCTCCGCCAACAAAACCCACCACCACCTCCACCAACAAAACCCATAAAGCCCACCACCACCACCGTGAAAAAAACCCACCCCCACCACCGGGAACAAAACCCATACAACCTCCCACCACCTCCACCAACAAAACCTACAAAACCACTACAACCATCGCTAAAAAACTCACCACCACATTAGGACCAAAACCCACCACCACACCTTGACCAAAATCCACCATCACAGCCCCTACCACCACCACTGTGAGCCACCCAAAAACAAGTAATAAAAAAACCTGCCTAACAGCACCACCAATTCAAATCACAAAGCTACAATAAAAGAAAGGAGGGCCACCAGCAAAGAGCAATGAGTTTGGGACCTTAGGTAGCTGTTAGAGAGAGAATAGAGAAGAGATAGAAGAGAGATAGGAATTATAGGGGAGAGAGAGAGAGAGGAGGAAGAGACGAAGAGAGAAGACGATATATTAATTTTAAATGATACAACTTGCTACAGTAAGGTTGTAGAAGTAGAACCTTACTGTAACTGGGTTGTTAAATTTTTTAGAAATACACTTCCGAATAATGTTATTTTTTGTGATTTGATGCTATAAAATAGCAAATTGGGAGTTTTAGAACTTTCACTTCTAATGCTCTAATAAAGTATAATAATGTTTACAAGATCCTCTTTTTGTTAGTTATCTATTTTTATTTTGAATATGTTCAAATATGGACATTTTTAAATGAAATTCCCAAGTTCCGTCATGTAGAAATGATTGGAACCTAATGGCTAGTTTGATCACCTTTAAAGATAGTTGAAAACTTTCAGCCAAAAACTTTGATGCAGTCAAAGAACTATCTGAATATATTGATGATTTTGTTGACAATTCATTGTCTTGGTATCATTGTAATTTGATACAACTTGTTGGTGGTGTATTAGATACTGAGGACTTACCCATAGCTGGAGCGGACAATGTACGTAAAAAACGTGGGCCTAACAGGTTTGATAACACTTGGCATCTTCCCCTGGGGAAAAAACTATTCTTGGAAGTAAATAAAGCGGGCCAGTCGATTGGAAAAAATGCTGGATCTTGGGCAAAGTGGTTGGGAACACTGTCTAGAATGTCAACTATGTGTCCAATTAATTATGTTCGTTGGCCTTTATAGTGCCGCAACAATACAAGAATCTGTGTTAGGCAGCCGTTCAGGTATTAGACTAAAAAGCAACATTGAAAGGAGTTTCTTTATTACTTTTTCTAAGCATTATGCAAGTTTGTTATTATGTTGAAAATGTGACGTGTGTTAACTCAATTTTACACATGATAGGAGCGATGGATAATTTCGGCAAACTGCATCGAACTTGCCAAGGAGAGGAAGTGGGCTTTGTCACGGATTGGGAAGATGTGGAGGAGCCACAAAGCATATTTGAAGGAGAAGTACTGCATGAAGGGCGTTAGTAAGGAAGAGTTACTTTAGCTAAAATTGCCAAAGGTTGATGCCAATCAATTTCACATATTGGTGGAGTACTGGTTTTCTAAGCCATGCATGGTATTAATATTTTGAGTATTATATATGTTTTGCTTTTATATGATCTATGTTTAAAAGTATTATATATAGTGGACTTGAAGAATATATTAGCCTATTGTTGTAATTGGTAGTAACTTTGTTGAAATGTTCGTAGGAATTGTCTAGAGATAACAGAGAATAGCGTAAGAAACAGGAGGAGATGCATACTTGTGGATCTAGAAGCTATGCCTAGACGGCGGATCTCCTTGTAAGAACAAAATTTTGAATATTAGTAACATGCAAACAGATAACAAAACTTAAATTATTTCGTGTTTCAAAGTAGAACAAAATGTGTTTCAACACCATCGCTCTAATTTGCCAAATGTAATGAACATGTTGTAGGAAAAAAAGGAAAGGAAGGCAAATAGAGAGAGCAGAGCTTTATGAAGTGGTGTATTCACACAAGGATGGTACTGTTGTGACAACAAAAGTGGAAGCAAACATTGTAAGTATTATATAGATGGTACATGGAGAGATATTATACATTACTCATGTTGTCAAATGTGTTAGTGTAATTGTTGCTAATATGTTGTCTTATTTATTTGTGAGTATTAGGCAAAGATGAAAGAGTTATTGGCATCAGGATCACAATTGCAGGGTGAGGTCGATGAGGGAGGAGTTTTATGGTAGCCTGATGATGCCTTGCACATGTCATGGGTGCAGAGAAAGGTAGCCGTGTCTGGGGGGGTAGGCTTTGCACCAACCCCGTCTAACACTCATACGAGGAACATAGAAGACTGTACGCCACCACCGACATCCACTGCAACAAACCAGAGGGTTAAGGAGCTGACTGCTAAGTAGTTGAGTTGAGGTAGAAATGCCGTTGTGTTGAATCCTTGAAAGCTGAAGTGATAATAATGAGGAAAATGTTTTCTCAACTTAAACCAATGTTTACTATCTCTCAGGTAAAAAGTTTGAATTCCATTTGCCACATTCTTAATAACTTGGACTTGTAGCAATATTTATAGTGCTACTAGGAAATATTGAGATATAGGTGGATTGCACAAAATATAACAAATTGCACCACCGGCATTGATAGCATATATAGTATAGAAATATATATAGTGCTGCCAAATTATTAAGCACATTGATAGCATAGAAACCACATTCAAAGCAAACATATGTGATATTTGACTAGCATTTTTCACTGTGCTGTGTTGAGAAATAGGAGATGGAGAAGTTTGATGCAAGTTTGATTCTTGCCAAAGTTTGCTATGAGTTTGATTCCATGCAAAGTTCAATTAGTTCCTTTGATGTGAGTTTGATTCCTGGCAAAGTTTGATGTGTTCAACTAAATTTGTCACGCTATTCATGTAGTTATGTAATGTGTTCAATTGGTAATAGACTAGTGATATTGTGTCATTCAGCTACTAACATTGTTGTTAAATACACTAATTCATTGTGTGTTTATTAATTCGTAGGATGGTGATGATGATTCGGCAGTGGATGTCCATTCCCTCTGTGATTAATGCCAGGGGTGTGCATGGGTCGAGTTGGGTCAAGTTGAGGGAATTTTTTGACCCAACCCACCTTGGTGGGTCAAAAAAAATTCAACCCAACCGATAACATAAGTCCAACCTAACCCATGGGTTGGACAATTTTTTTTATTACTATTATTATTAAATTGAGCAATAAAAAATATATCACACTTGCCATTTGAGTGGATAAACAAAATATACATTAATATATAAACTAATATTCCAACTTAGTTGTAAACAAAATATGTTTAAGTATCCAACTGAGTTGATAAACAAAATATAAATGAATTAGTATCCTAATTCACTTATAAACAAAATATACATGAGTTCCTAACTCAATTATAAACAAAATATATCTAAATTTTTTTAAATTTTTTTATTAATTATATAATATATTTAAATGTATATTAAAAGAACTAATAGGATTTTATATTATATATGATAGTAGGAACCGAGGAAGTGCTCTGCAGCTGGTTTTTTTTTAAAAAAATTTATTAAATATATAATATATTTTAAACATATATTAAAATATGGGTGGGTCAGGTCGGGTCGGGTTTGGCGGGTTTGTAATTTTATGAACCAAACCCAACCCGACCCGCTAGAACAAATTTTTTTGTAACCTAACCCAACCCACCAAGCCCTAAAAACCGACCTAACCCGTCGGGTCTAGTTGGGTTGGGTTTCAGGGTTTCAGGGTTTTTTGCACACTGCTAATCAACGCTTATCATTTGATGACAGGTATTAGGCGATAACGACGTAGAATGTGGGCCTTATTTTGGAGTAACTAGTGTTACATTTTGATATTTATTATAAAGTTTCAAACTTTGATATATGTCATAGTTGGAAACTTTATTATAACATTTTAGACACATGGAATGTATTCTTTTGTGCATAACATTCTACACAGTTGGAATGTATTATATCATTTTATGCATAACATTCTAGACGTTTGGAACAACTTATTTAGCTAAAATTGAAAACTTTTTGCTGAAAGTATAGAAAAAATGTTAAAAAATTAACTGAATAATATAGTGGGACCCATGAATAGTATCAAAAAGTGCAGTGGGGCTCATAAATAGTAACAAAAATAAGCTAAAAGTGGAAATAAGCTGAAAAATTTAGCTCATCCCAAACGCACACATAATAACAACCTGTTAGACAAGCACGTGCTGAGAAACAGGTTTTATTACTTTAAGATGAAGTTATATTAAATGTACATTATAAATTTGGTTTTACTCAGGGTTTACTTAATGATCCTAATGACAATCACTCATGGTACTTTAGGTCTCTGCCTTTTAATTGGATCCATCCCAGACTTAAATTCATTTCACTTTTTTTTTGTTGATAATTTAACATGCTACGTTTTAGGCTTAATTTGTATTATTTGAGACATAAAACATCTTTGTTTGGGGATATTAATTGTATTTTTATTTTTATTTCATAATGATGTGAAATTGCTACTTGAATTCTCTTTTTTTTGGCTAATTGCAAAGGGGAGAGAGAGAGAGAGAGAGAGGACAAAATTGATGCTCCAACATCAATCTTGATTTTTTTGTTTGTGTGTGAGTATGAGAGATCTAAGTTTTTGTTAGGAAATTAAAAAATTATGAGAAAAACTTTTAAGGTTTATTAGATGAGTTTTGGATAGAAAGAAGAGAGAGCAGTGTTATAGCTAAAATGGAAGAAATGAACTTATTGTAAAGGCTTGTTTGGTAGCGGTTTTCAAGTATTGTTATTCAAAATGATGTGAAAACTGTTGTTTAAAAAGTGTTTGTGAAAACACGTGCTTAAAGAATTCATAATGCAAAAAATATGTTTGATACCATGTTTCAACTAACATATTTTAAAATGTGAAAAAACATAAATGTGTATTTGGTATGAGTATTTGTTTTTTTTTTTTTTAGTTGTACTTATTCTGATAAAACAATGAATAAACTATTTTTTATTTAAAGAGACAGAAAACTCCCACATGAACCAACTACTCTCCCTTTCTTCTTCTTCTTCTTCTTCTTTCTCCCAATTGCTAATCTCCTATTCCAAACTTCAATTTGTCAATGACCATTCCGCTACCAAGGCCATGACTATAGTAGATTTGATTCTAATTGTTATAATTTATTTGAATTCAAATACCTCAGCCTATCTTCTATCCTTAGCTTCTATTTAGGATTTTCAAAATCAATCCCAAACCCTAAATCAAAACCCATACAATAGCCATATCAACCAAATAAAACGAGGGAAATTTCATAAAGATAAGGAGAGAGAGATTAGAGCTGGCGATAAGGGAGAGAGATGAATCCAGTGGGAGAAATAGAAAGAGGATGAACCGGTGAGAGAGTTTTTTTTTTTTCCCCTTTGAGAAACAGAGAGGATCTAGAGAGAGAGAGAGAGAGAGAGAGAGAGAGAGATATGAAGAGAAGGTGAAAGAGGATTTTGTATATCTTGTACCCGGCATACCACCTCGTGAAAGAGAGAGAGTTTCAGTTAAGTATTGTCAAATTCATGGGTCCGCACTTTTCTAAATATTTACAAAAGTGTCATTGAACTATATTATTTGAAAATAGAAAATTAGTAGGAGTTCTCTAAATTTAGTGTTCAGATACTCTAAAATGAGAAACGTAATTCAAACACTCCTAAATGAAATCTCCTACCAAACACCACCCTTTTTTTTTTTTTTTTTTTTTTTTTTTTTTTTGTGTGTGTGTGTGTGTGTGTGGAATTCCTTACCAAACATGCCCTAATTGTTTGGATAGAAGCTTAGGGGTTTTTGGGTTTGTCAAAATTTCAATTTTTTTAACCCTTAACTTTTTTATTTATTTATTTATTTAAATAATTCATGTGGGTTGGATAAAAAGGTATTTTACTAGCCTAGAAAAAGTATTTAATTATATGAGTTAAACAAGTTATGTTAAAATGGGTTGATTCATTTTGACACAAATAATTAATCATGTCAATTCATGTTGATTGCATATTATATAGGCCAATCCATAATTGACCCTTTAATTATGTTTAGAGTGAATATTAACATATAAAAATCCATCTCGTACTCATGGCTCATGCCAAAATATTGTCACCTTTAATTACAGTTACCCATTGAGTAATTTAAAAAAAAAAAAAATACCCATTGAGTAATTCGTGGTAATAAATAGAGCTAACTCTAATTAGACACTTTATTACTTATTTATAATGTATTGAACTTTATTTTATTTTTGTTTATTAAATTTGAAGGCTTATGTTTCTCAAAAAAAAAAAAAAAAAAAATTGAAGGCTTATTTCTCTTTCAAAAAAAAGGAAAGAAAGATGCTTATTTATAATAGATCCATAGGGTGGATTAATGGGTTTGGATCTGTTTTTGCTACCCCTAAATTGAAGGAGATGTTGAGGAAGATGTAGGTTGTGGATTCAGTTTTTTCGGGCTTCAGATGAAAATATTGCAGGCTCCAATGGGCCTAGATTTTCATAGGTCCAAAGCTCTGAACCTTTATTCATCAGCCCAACAACTCAACAGCAAGCTCCTAAGTAAATAATAAAAATTTCACTAACTACCTGAGGTTTGAGCAAATACTTAGCATTGGGGAATGCTAATGCCAAATCTAAGGAAAATTAGAAATTTTAAGCCCAAAAATCATCTGCATTGGAGAATGCTAAACAACAGTATTGCAAATTTTTTTGCAATACTGCTACAGTGCAATTCTAAACATAGAATTGCACTGTAGCAAGTATTGTAAAAAAATAATAATATTTTATCTGAAAATGAGAGAGAGGAGAGAGATGGGAGAGAAGATATAATTTTAAGATATATTATTTTATTATGAAGATATATTATTTTAATGAGTAAAAGAGGAAAATAGAAGTTTAAGATGTAAAAATATTGTAAAATAGTATCCTATAACGATAAAGTGACTTTTTTAGAACCGTAAAATAGAGTTCCAATGCTAAATGCTGTAAGTAGGTCCAGAAGATTACAAAACTGACAATTTCAGTCCTTAGGTCCAAACGGACTCTAACGCCGTTAATTATTTTTGGTTTCACTCTCTCACCCTCACACGGGTCCCTTCTTTCTTCTCAGCTTTTCTTCTCATCACTCTCTCTGACTCCCTAATCCTTTCCACTCTCAAATTCTCACGCTCCTTTCTTCTCTCTATCGTGGTCTTTGCGACGGTGTGGTGGTGTGGGTAAGCAGTTTTGGTGGGTTTCGGTGTTGGTTCTTGTGGCCTTTGAGCGGCAACGTCGTGCTATGGCTTAGCAGTGGTTCGTGGATTTTGGTTTGTATCGGCGAGGTGGGTTTGCTTTTGTTTGAGCAAAGGCTTTGTGGGTCGCGATGAGAGGTGGCCGGCGGTTGCAAGATCCCAATCTGGCAGAGCTCGCCGTCATGGGTATGGGTTTTTTTTTTTTTTTTTTAAATTGTTGATTTGCGTTTGGTTTTGTTTTGAAATGTTTTTGATCTGGGTATGTTTGAGGTTTGATGTTGGATGATTGTTTGTTTGGGTTGATCTGTGTTTGGTTGTCTTATTGGTCATTTGTTGAGTTTGAAACCTATGGGTAGCTTGAGCTTGACACCGAGAGAGAGTTTCTGGCGTGAGGAAGAGACTAGAGAGAGCAAAGAGAAAGGGATGAGAGGACTGAGGTTAACGGTGTTAGAGTCCGTTTGGACTTAAGTCAGTTTTGTAATCTTCTGGACCTCCTTGGTGTTTGTCCAAACCTCAGGGGTAGTTAGTGAAATTGACCCTAATAAATACTCCTATATATGTTGTCTTCTTAATTTGTAAAACCAACCTTTGTTGTCGTTCTTACTTACGTTTATTGTTTCACTCCCTCGTAGACTCAGATGATGCAGCAGCAGCAGCAGTTGGGGTTTGAAGCAATAGCATCAAAACCCTGAGACTTAGAAGCAATGATTGCCCTTTTGATTCGTCACCTTCCTGAAGCTATTCCTCATGATACCCTCTCCAGACTCTTCTCCCACTATGGTGCTTCTTCAGTCCGACCTTGCTCTTCTCCAAGGTACCCCCTTCTTTATTTTTCTTTTGAAAAAAAAAACCCAATTGCCCTTTTTCTTTATTAATCCAAAGAATTCAATTATTTTCTGCAGATTGAGAAACTGTGCGTTTCTGGATTTCAACAATGAAGCATTGGCTTACCAGGCTCAACGTCAGTTAAATGGGTAGTTGTATATATATATTTTTTCTTTTTCTCGTTTTTAAATTTTACATGTATCATTCTTATATATGCCTTCGTTGTATATATTTAAGTAGGCATTGCCTTGTTATGGTTTGGTCAGGTTGAGGTTTCTTGGTAAAGTGTTATTAGTTAAATCATAAATGGGTATTTCTGGTTTTTTTTTTTTCGTTTTTAAAGTCTTTTTATTGTATCCTTTGCATATATTTCCTTCATTGTATAAATTTAAACTCTTGTTATGGTTTGGTCAGGTTGAGGTTTCTTGGTAAAGTGTTGTCAGTGGAGAGAGCTAGTAGTAATAAGCCAAACCTTGATAACAAACTTCAATCAAGTGAAGCTCGAAATGACAATGATTTTGTACCACCATTATCTTTGGTCAAGGATGCTACTCTCACCAAAGATAAGACTCAACATTCAATACCTTCTGCTGAACCCATTGCCCCAAGGCTTGGTGTCGACTATCCATTCCCTCCTTACCTTGAGTAAGCATTTTCATTTCACTTGTTAAACCTTCCTCTCTCTTTTTTCCCTTACGAATTGTGATGTATAAAATATATGAACAAATTACATAAAAGGCCCAAAATTTATACCGTGCTTCAGATTAAGTTGTAGATTTTTCTTTTTGTCAATCAAAGTCCTAAACTTATGAAGCAATTTAAATTTGAAGCCCTCCATCGACATTATTCATTTCATGTTACCCTGACAGTAATGGAGACTATGAAGTCGAGGAAAAGAGGAAACATTGATAAAACTTTGTTTTTCATCTAAGTAACCAATTTAGAATTTGGCAATCACTTTCTCACTCTAAGCTAAGCTTTCTCTGTATATCCTCTCTGGTCAATGATTGCCAAATTGATTTATGAATGAGTCCTAGGTGAAATGCTGAGTTTAACCAATGATTCCCACTTTGCTCTTCTACGTTACTGCCCATAAATACAAAAATAAATAATGAAGCTGAACTAAGGCTTCAAATTGAAATGATTTAATAAATTTGGGACTTTAATTGAAAAAATTAAAAGATCTAATTTGAATATGGTATAAACTCTGGGCCTTTTTATGTAATTTCTTCAAAATATAATAAATGGTGGGCCTAACCTATCAGGGTGCAGCCTAGTGGTTGGAGGCTTGGGATGAGTTGTAGACCCATACATCCTGGGTTTGATTCCCATTAGGAGTCCCCCTGGATTACCTAATACATGGTTCTAGCGGGTGGAGTCGTGTATCCGCAATTTACTACCTAGGGGTGGGTCCAAAGGGCCTTGCCTTGGTGAGGTTCCAGGTCATCAAAAAAAAAAAAATGGTTGACCTATATCAATCTCCTTTATATCTCTCCTATGAATTCTCCTTAAATTTTCTGCATCGGAAGCATGGCACAACAATTTAGGGATGCACAAAATGTTTGGACTTGTAGGTTCTATGTGAAATTTCAGTTCAATAAGCAATTCAGTTTATCACTTCAATCAACCAAAGTGAAAGAGAATACTAATTGGGTTCTTGTGTTATTGAATACATAACTATCTTGAAACTTGTGTTCCCAAACTTGTCATCCAGACTGTTAATTTGACTGAAAAGTTATTTGTCCATGTTGTCTAACTTGTGGTTGTTCCTTTTAATACCATCTTTGGATTACATAAATCAGTTTATGCCTAGTTTAATAAAGCTTGTGTTACAGGTATGCTTACCCTCCACCGGATGGAAATATACTTACCAACATTGTAAACGCTCTTATTGCCGTTCCTTGCTTTTATACACAGGTTGTCTCCAATCCTATGCAATGCTAGTTGGAAAATTTTCTGGTTTTACCCTCATTCAGCTCCTTTAGTTATACTATTTGTGTCATTCTTATCTAGGCAAATACACGAGCATATTGGGTCATATGGTTTATGACCAATCCTTTTAATTGTAGGTGTTGCACTTGATGAACAAAATGAATATCCCTGCTCCATTTCGTATGGCTCTCCCCACTCCACCCCTTCCTCCTTTGGTACCTGCACCGCCACCACCACCACCACCTCCTGTATCTGCAAAGCCTCATGTGGCAGATCTGTCCAGTGATGAGTCAGAAATGGAATCTTCAGATGAGGTAATCTCTCGCACTGATTAAAGATATGGGCCACATATTATTTATATAAGTAATAAAAACTAACATGTCAATTAAGAAAGTAACAAAATGTATGACTTTAGATAGAATAGAAGGGAAGAAAAGAATACATGGGACCCTAACTGATAAGTTGAGGATCCATAGCCAACCCCAAAATTTTGGAACTGAGGCTTTGTTGTTATTGTTATGTGTGTGTGTGTGTGTGTGTGTATATTCTCTAGGGGTTTGGAATTAGAAGCATGTAAACCTTTTGACCATTTTTCTTCAAACAGCATTTAAATTCATTGTTATTTTCTTTTAATTGTCCAACATGAAAATTTTTGCAGATGTTTTTTTCAGCTATATTTTGTTGAACACTGCATTTTTATAAAATGTTTGGTGGAAATGTAATTACAACAACAGGGAAATGTACAATGTTTATTCAATTATTACCTTTGCAGATGAATACATCTACGAAAGTACATTGAAACAGACAGAGCCTTGAGGGAAATCCTTCAGTTCTCTTTTGATCCTGTTATTAAATATTCGTAGATTCTAATTGTTCTGTGATACTGTTACATGTTTTTAGGAAATTGATGTGAAAGCCTATTCTGTTGGAGCTTCAGCAGTAAAAAAATCTGGTCGAAAGCGTCTCAGGCAAGAAGCAATTGTGGGCCCTGCAGTTGATAAAGATGTCGCTCATGAGGCTATTGGAGTCAAACCTGCCACCTTGGTTCCAAAAGAAATTCCAATGATTAAAAAGAAGAACCCTGTGTTACAGGTCATTATCTTTCTGTGATTGATTATTGTAGGAGAATCTCTCATCTATCAGATTTTCTGATATCCTTTTCTTAGTTGTGTTGCAGATCAAAATTGCTCCAAAAGTGATTCAGAATGAACATAGGGATGAAAGCACAGCAGAAGAATTAGAGGAGCCTGACAAAGAAGGTTCAGATATTAAATCCTATGCAACCCCAGAAGAATTAGAGAGTGGAAAGTTGCCTCCAGAGGAAATTTTATCGCTACCAATGTTTAAGGTACTGTTGATATTAAAAGTAAAGACTAAACTGTAATCACTAACAAAATTTACCTGTTCTTTGTACCTAGAAAAAAGAAAAAGAAGAAAAAATTGTTGTTGAACTTATCTATTTTCTTGTTGGATTAAAAGTGTTATATAACTTTTCAAAAGTTAGTCACATTATTGATGTGTATGTATTGACATTGCTGAACAAAGAACATGACTGTAATTTAAAAGCTTTTCCATGTTCTAACACTTATCCTTAGTATGGTTGGTTATGGTGTTCTAATATCCTATCTGAGAATATTACAATCTTTTCTCTTTATAAGTTTTGACCATTATATATATATATATATATATATATATTATTGACATTGTTTGAATATGCTGTCAATCTCTGGCTTTGTACTGATACCTTTTCCTCTTTTATTCATATGCATTTTGTAGTTGTTCAAACAAGCATGTATGAATGTCATCAGCAATTCAACATATTTCTTGCTGTTTTCCCATAATAAAGCTGTTTTGCAGTTCTTGCTGCCCTGGTATTAGAACTTCTAACTTAGGTTAGTCTTTAGCCACCTTTAAAGTGGACGGATATCATAGTAGATCATTTTAAACCATAAACCACAAAACATAAATAAATAACTAATGGGTTTTTGTTTCTCTTTGGACATAACAATTTCTGTGATTTTGAGGGTGGGTTGGCCATACAGATTTCAAGAGCTGGCTAGCTTATACTAATCTTAAATATCTGTTATTTAAAAAAAAAGATGAATATAAAAAATGCATGTAACTATATTAAGATGCTGTTCACATGCAAATATTTACTCAATTGAATGATTGATATGAAGCTCTTTTGGATTTTGATAGAATTATGCAGCTGGGAATCCTGCGTCAGTGTTGTATATAAAGAACTTGGCAAAGGACGTGATTGCTGACGACTTCTACTTCATATTTGGTGAGATCACAAGCATTGATTATTGCTAATTTATCTGAAATTCATTATTTTTTTGTTCAATGATACATATTTTCTATCTAGCAACTTTAATGCTTTTTTGGTAAAAAAAAAGGGTATCATGTGATTATACTTTGAGAATTGATTATTCTTTAAATATTTTTAATGCCTCAAACATTAATGCTGAATGTGATACTTCTAGTCATTGCACATTGTTATAACAGTTCTGGTTAACTATAACTTATCTGTGTCCAGGATCATTATTTGGAAGCATTGATGCAGCTAAATCTGGTCTTAGCGTAAAGCTTATGCAGGTGAGGTCTCTAGACTAGATTGACGTTTTAGTTTTGAATCAAGATATTTTTCGTTCCAAGTTTTTTTTTGATAAGTTATATTTTTCGTTCCAAGTACTTACTTCCAAAGGACTTATCTAGGATTCAAATCCCCCTCCCCCAATTATTGAATTTTCGAAAGTACGTAGTTATTTTGGAATCACTTATGAAAATTGTAATTCTTGAGTTACAGGAGAAACAAAGGTTGCTTATCTTTTACTTACTAAAACCATTAGAAGGGATTGCTTTCTTTTTGTAAAAAACAAAAACCCCATTAGAAAGCATTAGATCCATAAAAATTTGTTAGCCAGCAGTTTTTGTTTACTTATTTGAACACCGCAGTTATGATAGCCTTATTCAAGACTTGATTCTATGATCTAAAATTATGACATGAATATGACTGAGGAACATAGACCAATGTAAATTCTCTTAAGAGCCCATTTAGTTTGGGGAATCTGGGATTCCCTTGAACTTCACATTCGCAGAATTCTGGGTTCTTGGAATCAGATTTCTGGGAATCTGGAGTTCCCAAGTTTGATTTGCTAGTCGCATTCCTGAGATTCCCAAGAGAACAATATTTTCACATTTCATTAGACCAAAAAGATAACAAATTTTATCCTAAATTTTTAATTACCCCTACATATTAGTTTGCTGTTAGAGATGGTCCAGAAAAAATGAATTTCTCCCAATGGTGACCATATGAGATGGAATTTGATGGTAATCGATGGTTTGATATTAGGTCTTGTTATGAGGCTTCGAGAGGTTTAATGATGGGGATTTCCCCTGGAAAAGCATTTGGCGTGTTTAGGCTCAAAAAAAGAGTTGCTTTTTTCGTGTGGACCCAACATGGGGAAAAGATGAACATGTGACACTCCTGTGAAGAGAGGAATTCCTATGGTAGAATGGTGTTGCATTGTGACACAACAGATGAATTATGGAGTTTTACTTTCTGTGTTTGGGGTCCATTGGGTAATGCCTAAAACTGTGAGCTCCTAAGTGAGTGGGTGAATTGGTTTGGTAAACACCCTCTAGTGTTAGGAATTTCACCCCCCTTTGCTTAATTTGGACGCTATGGAACCAACGCTACCTTTGAAGATGTGGGACTTTCAGTTCATAGTAATATAAAATTTTCTTAGGTAAGAGCTTTAGTTTGAATGGGCTCAAATAATGGGTCAAATCAAGATCCTTTCTTCTTTTTTATTTTTCTTTTTAATTTGTTTTATCTTATTTTTTATATAATTCAATATTTGTGGGAAGGGGATTTGAACTCTAGACGTCTCCGTTAAAAACACTAGGAAGTACCAATTGAGCTACAAAGCTTTTGGCATAGCGAGATCCATTTTATTATTTGATTTTATTGACTCTCTTTTCATTTCAGTTATAAGGACTGTTTCCTTTGAGAGTGGCTAGTTCTTCTCATTAATAAAATTTATTACTTATCAAAGAAAAAATGTTGCCAAGCTCCCTACCCCCTCCAATGATGATGTTGTAAATGACACATCAATGTAAATAACAAATCTGTCCCTAAAAGTTTTTTTGATAGGTAATAAGAGATATATTAAACCCAAAGAAAAACATAATAAAGCAAATACAAGGTGTTCATGATGGTGAACACAAGGAAATGCAACCAACAAACAATTACAACAAAAAACTTAAAGTGCAATACTAAGAGAAGAAATAGACTCCAAAATAGTAGCACAATCCGAGAAGCCCCAACACCTAGACCAATCAAATAAAGTCTTCAAGCATAGAGCTTGTAATTGAGCCAAGGATTTCTCGGTATTCTCAAAAGAGCGCCTATTTCTTTCTGTCCAAACAATCCACATCAAACAGCCAGGAACCATATTCCAAATGTCAGAATTAAATTTACTCAGCCAATAGCTCCAACAAAACACCAAGCTTTCCATAGAGCCTGGCATGACCCAATAGGTCCCAAAGACCTGAAGCATATAAACCCACAGAGAGTGAGCTACAGGACAATGGAGGAGCAGATGATCCACAGTTTTCTCATTCTGATGACACATACAACACCAATTCACCAAAGTGCGCCCCTTAAGCATGAGATTATCCAATGTAAGGATTTGCCCATGAACCACTGTCCACACAAAAAGTGCCACCCTCTTAGGGATCTTAGCTTTCCAAACACCCTTCCATGGAAAATTGGAGGCAGCTGCACCCCTCATGTTATGGTAATAGGACCGGCTATCAAACTTGCCATTCCCGTTGAGACACCAATGAGAAGTGTCACTTCCACCACCCCTAGGGATCCGAGATTGAATAAACTCAAGGAAAGAGAAGGCAGCCTCTAATTCCCTTTCATGAAAATCCCTATGAAATCTCAAATTCCAAATTCTAACGTTTCCACCCTCCTGGAAGCATAATACATCAGAAATGCAAGCTTCCTTGTCATTAGAACACGCATACAACTGAGGATAAAGCCTTTTAAGTGAATTATCTCCCACCCACTTATCATGCCAAAAAAGAATATGAGTGCCATCGCCCACCACTAGGGCCACATGTTTGGAGAAAATCTCCCAACTATCATGAATACCACGCCACAGACTACATCCATGGGCCCTTCTACATCCATGGGCCTCAGACTAAAAGTTGACAGTGACTGTCCATTACTGAGATGAAGTAGGTTGCAAGGCCACCCCTTGACCTGGGATTGAATGTGTAGATTGATTTGAACTTGTATTTGTAGTGCTCAAATGTCGAGCTGATCTTGGTCACAACCTCCCAGGCTTGACTTGAACACATTGATTGGACACTTTCCCTGCCAAAACGAATGGGTCTCTCCATGCGACATGGCTCGAAAATTTATACACTAACTGAACTGAATGTTCCATTTAATAAGTATGTTATTTAGAATTAGATGGCAACAATTTAATGTTTATGATTGTGAAAGCATTAAGCGAAGCCTTTTTTACTAGGGATGTTTCATTGAATGGAAGCAAGTCTGTGAACATGAAATTTTGTATTACTATTGGGATTGATTGAAATTTTCAAGAAAGTTGTAGCATAGTTGCGCAATTTTGAACTTAAATGTGCTTGTAATTGAATTTCAGGAAGGAAGAATGAGAGGTCAAGCTTTTGTGACATTTCCATCAGCTGAAGTTGCCCATCGTGCATTGGTATGTATCTTACAGAATGCAATCTGACATGCATCTCTGTTTTCTAGAGCATGTTAGCTTGTGCATATAGTACATTTTGTTTCCGGGGTCCTTAATTCCTGTTTTCCATATCCTATGATATTATTGCGTGAAGAAGTAGCTATAAATTTAAATCATGTTGATATAGTAATTGCTTGTCTAGGATCCCATTTTGAGTAATTAAAATGCAAATGCATTCCACACTAAAAAAATGCAAATGCAATAATACCATAATTCTAGGGGGTGTTTGGTAGAGTAGTTTGAGATGGGATTTTTGTAGTTTTTTGAAATACGTGTGGGTGAAAAAGTACGTGGAAGTGTGTGTAATGTTGTTTAAAATGTAAAAATGTGAGTTTGAAATGGGAAAACAAACAGGCCCAATCTCTTGAATTCAAAAGAAACATCCTTTGAGTTTGCAAATTTGATCTAAAATATATATATATATATATATATATATATATATATATATATATATATATATTTAACTAAAGCCAAAGCTGAGAAAAAAATCTAATTAGATTCTAAATTGGAGTCCAATTTTGTGCCACCTGTCCCATCTAATTTTTAAAATTTTGTGTTAAGTGAATTATTAAGTGCGAAAATTGAAAAGTCTAAATCTAATTAGATTCTAAATTAGATTTCAACTAGAGTTCAATTTTGTGCCATGTATTGCATCTAATAATTAAATTTTTTGTGGCTAGTGAATTATTGAGTGCAAAAACTGAAGAGTCCAAATTCAATTAGATTTTCATATATATAATGAGAAACCATTACACATTTCACCTATCAAAAAAAAAAAAAAAAAGAAGAGAAACCATTACACATTTTAGAAATTCATGGCTTAAAAAAGGTGTAATTTGCAACTCTTATAATAGGTATACTTTGAACTCATATTTGTGTGTAATTATGATTGTTTTTAAATGTTTATGCACGGGGTTATTTACTAGTGTTAAAGATGTATAAACTCAATCCTAGTCAAGCTGTCAAAGGTACAAGTCTGTTAAATAACCTTAATGCAGGTTCATTGTATTTAATGCTACATGGAATACAAGCAAAGTAATCATAGGCAATCCTAATTCTACTTGTAGTTCAAGTATTGTTAGTCTAGGACTAAGCCTATTATAAATATTAAATACACATAAATGGATTCATTGTAATACAAGGAGCTAAATAGTAAAAATATAGCCATCAAAGGCTTTCTGCAATGAATGTCTCTCTCATTCTCTCTCTCTTTGCCTTCTTTATTTTCTTAGCTGTCTTTTCTTCTCTAACATAGTATCAGAACTATTGTTTAATCATTTCTAATATGGTATTAGAGCCATATTTTGTATTTTCTAATATAAAAATCCCATTTTAATCGTTATGTTTTTAGGAGAGTTGATGGGCATAATTTTGTTCAATTACTGGAATTCCTAAGACATTTTGACATTCATATATTAAGCTGAGCACATCTACTATGGCATTCATTAATTTTATATAACCCCCCCCAACCCAAAAAAAAGTTGATGTAAACCTAGACCTGTGACGATGGTCAAATCCAAAACATTCAACCAAGGGAAGGAGGATAGTTTGAAGATGCCATTTAACACTGCTACTCATCAATGTCACTCAACTACTTAAATAATTTACTAGACAATCAATTCGCAACTCCTAAAATGCTCATAAACTAGGCTATACAATTACCATCAATACTTCTGAAATAACTTTGACCAGATATTAAAAAAAAGGCCTTACCCTGGGCCCAAATCTCCCAATTTTGTGGGGTTTGGGAGAGGTTATGATAGGCAACCTTACCCTAATTAATTGGAGAGGTTGATACCTGGACTCGTACCTGCAACCTGTCACTTTTGGTGAAAGGCACTTATCATCGCACTAACGCTCCATTTGTTTAGATGGAAAACCTGTGTGAAGATAATTTTCTGTGTTTTCCAATATTTGTTAGCATCATAAAAAATGAGTCAATAGGAAAATTATCTTTGGTCAACATCAAAATTATGACTTATTTTTTAGAGATTGTTTTCCACTATTTATTTTTTGGAAAACAACTATCTCATGGCAAACTAAATAAGGGAAGTTAGGAGATCGTTTTCCAACACATTTAAGGTTGCCACCAAACTTAAGAAAATGAGATAGTTTTATAAAAAAAAACTTTTTGGAAAATGACTCATTTTCTAGAAAACTTTAATGTCAAACAGTTAAGCTAAAATGACTCATTTTACTCAATTTATTTTACCATGATGGCTGGCATTGCTGATTCACTAGGTTTGTGAGAATGGCTTAGTTTTGAGCCTTTCACTAATTGAGAGTAGCATGTACAACTGTACGTACAACTAAATTAAATTTCTCTCCTTTTTTTTTTTTTTTTTTGGTAATTATCTCGCCTTGTGCTTAAGTTGTAATGATCATGCTATTAAAACCTTTGGTTGCAGAATCTAGTCAATGGATATGTCTTCAAAGGCAAGCCAATGATAATTCAGTTTGGTCGGAATCCAGCAGCTACGAAAGCAAACTAAATAAATGTGCTGCAAGTGGAGTAAGCTCCTTGTACCACTGCTCCATGGTTTGTTCTGTGTGGATTGTTAAGCTAGCTGGAAGAAAATCCACCTACCAGCTGTTATCAATAATGTTGGGGGTTGAGCATGGGCTTGAGTTTTTATAATATGATCATTTGCTCCTCAGTTGGCAATATGAACAACTGATATGTGGTTCAAATCATGGCATGTTCTTGACCAATGGTTTGCAGAGGATCTGCTGAT
Organism: Quercus glauca; assembly: GCA_023736055.1. Classification (NCBI taxonomy): domain Eukaryota; kingdom Viridiplantae; phylum Streptophyta; class Magnoliopsida; order Fagales; family Fagaceae; genus Quercus; species Quercus glauca. The sequence continues at coordinate 20,754,976 of CM043321.1, read as the reverse complement.
GCTGTAGACCACAAGAAACAGAGCTTTCGGAAAACAAATTGCATTTTCAAAACTTGTTTGGTGGAAGTAGTTGCATCCTGTGGCTGTGGAAGAGAAAAATGTCAACAATTCTACCAATGGGGCAGCTAAGTTGGACAGAATCCTGCTACAAAGGACTTTGAAGGTACATATGTAGGTGTTTTCAATGTTTTATTCTTATATCATTGTCAAGTGTTAACAGTCACTGTTGTCAACTCTAAGCTTCCTTCACAGGAATCCATACTGTTTCATTAATCTGAATACAAGAAAGCGAAGGAATGATAGAACATTTCAATGGGCTTCAGATCAAATGGTACTTGCTACTTTCCTCCTTCGTAAGATTAGGATAGAAGGCGATGGTGTGAATTCAGAACTCATTAAATGCAACTTACCAATCAACAAATAAGTTTTCTGTACCAGATGGCTTTGACTTTAGCTTATTTAATGCTCATATTTATCCCAACTTGTACAATTCGATTAGATATGTTAGTTGTGCACTTCAATTATAATGTTAACACGCCAGACCAGAAATATTATGCATCATGGATATTGCCTCTTTATGGTGGAACTTCATATTAAAAATGAAAGATTAATAATATAAGAAAAATCTACCATGAACATTAATCTTCCCCCTCTCTTGGCCATACAATGAGAACGTAGGAATCATATACTGTTAACCATGTTCACATGGTTTTTATTATGCGTTTTATTTACAGAGGCATAACGAAGCAAAACTGAAGTTGAATCTCTTATTCCTTACAACGGTATGATTGTTGATGCTGCGGGGTTAAAAACCGAGGCATTATCTCAAGATAGCACACAGAGCAAAAGGAAATATGGCGTTGTAACTAGATGTATTAACTCTTGTTTTAAGGAATTATAGCTTTTAACTAAATCTACTCATCTTCGTTCATTCAGACAGTTGGGCTGTTGTGCCTCAAAATAGTAATATATTTCCTTGAATTAATGCTCGACTCCTTAACTGCAAAGCTAGCACAATTGGTTTGGAGAACATGATGAAGCAAAAGGTCCCATATGAAATCTCTATTCCCCTTACCCTTTTCCCTTAAGGCGAAAATTTACTTTTAAAATCACACACAACTAGACTTAAAAAAATCATCATAAAAATATCTTGCGGTATATTGTTTCAATAACACACTCTTAAGTCCAACATATAAGAGTTTACACAATCAGTTCCAAATTCTATATAATAAAATTGTGAACCGAAAATGAAGCAGTATAACGTTTCAATGACTTAGGCACTAACTAGGTTAAGTACAAGTTGCACAATGTTTTTATTCTATTGCAAGCTCAGCATATTCTACTTGCTTGCTATTTGGAACAGTTAATTAATTAATTTGAAGGACTTTAAATTGAATTCCTCGCCCAATGAATTGAAATAGAACTATTCCCTGAGAAACAGGAACTTTTTGGGTAAGTACCTGTGAAACAATGGTGCCTGGAAAAGGCGTGAAGGGTACAATGAGTCTCTTAAATCTTGTTGAATACAATTTTTAACAACATATATAGAAGAATATCTTCTTCCTCTTGCCTTTGGGCTGTTGCGAAGGCATTATATTGCTGTTAATCTAGCAGGGGGTCTTCTAATGCCAAATCCCCAAAATGACAGCAATGCTGAAAAGTAAAAGAAGTGTACCATCTACCCCTAGCAAGATAGATGACCTGCAAAATCCGAGCATGTAAATTAGACACTATTGAAAGTTAATTTAGAATAGACGAATGAATAAAAATTATTTGCATTCAATCAGATCTGCATACTAGAAATTGTTTTGAAGAGTTATTTAACTATTCTCTAAATGGCATCAAAGTAGGTAATGGAACTTGGAATGTGGGAGATCTTACTACTGATTTCTCATGTAAATTAGTTAATTTATTCTATTATGCAGAGAAAAACACTTGACATTCCAGCACACAGTTCTTAAGATCATGAATTACAACATTAGAAAAACTCAATGTCTTTTAGGCTCTCAAATAATTAGTTGAGTTAAGAAAAAGTAGATCAAGATTTCATTGACCAAAATAGTCAATAAAATCTGCAACATTACCAGACAAATGCCAAACATTTAGCTCTTTTAAGCCAAATCTGAAAACAGGTTTTCTAGAATCCAAACTCCAAAGCCTTGTGTCATATTGGAGGAATTTGGAAGGTAAGTAAATTTGGTTATTTCAAGCATGACAAATCAAAATGATATTAAGCTAGAGACAGTAGCATTTAGAGGAGTAAAAAAAAAGGATGAATGAGGAGAAAATTTGTTTCGACCTGGGAACTAGTGTTTACATTATCCTCTTAGGCTTTGTGTCTTGTGACGGGATCTAGATGAAATTTAACCAATAAACATGTAAAACAAAATGACAGGCATACTAAGGCTTTCTATGTCAGCCAAGAATCATCACTGTGGTTCATGTGTAATTTACTCTATTTATTTGCTTTATCTTGATTTTGTGTAACAAATAGCTTAAGATTAAATCTTTGGTCACACCTGAGTTTTTTCCTAGATTGCTGTATGTAAGCCATTGCAGGAGGGAGTACGCCAAACAGAAAACAGTTAGCATAAACCCCTGCAAAATCAAGAGCTCTTGTAAATGTGGAACGGAAGAAAGATGCTATAAGAACCGGAGCACCAAGTACAATTATCATCTCGAAGATCTTGAATGAATCAAATCCAATCATGCTTGGTTTCAATTTAGCTTCTGATGCAGTAATACAACCTGAACCTATATAAGAAACCTTCCCTACATTTCCAAGGTTAGGCCTTCTTGAATAAACAACAATACCAACTCTCCCAATTCCATCCGCATTAGAACCCATCTGTGAGTTAGAGCTAATCAGTTTTCTTGAATTGAATTTCCCAAAAATCAACTCCAAGGTATCAATAAGCTGTTTTGGGAAGCTTACAGCATATCCAATCAAACTAGTCGCCAAGGCAGTGAAGGCAAAGCCTTGAACTGCAGGTAAAGCAGAGGGGTTAACAGAAAGCAAAAGGGATATTGGGTCTGCTCTGTTGGTCCCAGCAAGTCCCAAAACAATCAAATTCCAGGACAAAACCATGACTAGTGGAACAGCCCCACCAACTAGTATAGCCTTGCGAGCCTCCTTTACAGTGTTCCCAGCAATCTTACATATGAAAGGAGTGACAACATGAAACCCCAATGTGAGTACAGTAACAGGAATAGCAGGCAAAATGGACGAGAACCCCCACGAAGCATAACCAAAGGAACCTAATAAGTCCTTTCTAGCCACAGATAAACCTATAGCCACAAGTGCAGTAATGGAAAAAAGCATGATGACACATAAAAAACGATTCGCAGCATCAATGGCCTTATAGGGAAAGAAAAGAATCACAGTTACAACAGCTAGAGGAAACAAGGCATGAGCCATCACAAGATTCATCCATGGAAACCACTGAGAGACAAGTGAACCAATACCCGAAACACAAGCTACTAACAATGAAAAACTCAAGGAGGCATAGACAATTGCAACAGAAGTACCGAAACGGCTTCCTAAAGTCTTTGTTGCAAGACTAGAAAAGCTCACCTCTTCAACCCCATCTTCTTCCATGGCTGCAAAGCTGAGTTCAGCAACAAGAATGATTGAAGAGACCACATAGAGCCATGAGAGGAGAATGACAATGGTGGAGGGAAATGAACCTGATTTAATGGTAGCAGCAGGCAAACTTAGCATTCCTGGCCCAACTGCTGTGCCAATAATCAAACTAACAGCACCCTAGAAATTCTTTTCGTGAGTACCTTCTTGTTGCTGTTCAACCTGTCGAGATTTCTGATGCTGGAAGTTAACATCAAAATCTTCCGCAATAGTATTATCATTGTGAGTTGTGCAGCTTGCAATGTGGCTGAGAATGAGATTGTGGATTCTGGGGGTTAGAGTAGACCTGTAACTAGGGGGTGTATGAAGAAGTTGTGTGCTAAGCCTAAGCCTATGATGATGAAAGTTGCTGTCATGGTGGTTGAATCTTGGATATGTGATTGAGCTTAAGCTGGTGGAAAGGTGGGGAAGATGTAGCTGAAGCTGAAGCTGAAGCATATTTTTAAATTGAGAGGCTGATCTGCCAGTACAGTGAATGAATCTCTCTAGTACTTTTAGTTTTTTTTAGGAATGGCGACGGGTCGGGTTTGGGCCGGGGTTTTTCTATACCCGGACCCGACCCGTGGCCTGGACCCGGCTCGTTTAGGGTATCGGGTTTTTTTCTAGGGCCCAGACCCGCCCCAGCCGGGCCCTGCGGGCCCCGTTTAGGGATTGGGCCCAATTCGTGGCCCAACCCAAAAAAAAAAAAAAAAAAAATTTAAGCCTAAATTTATTTTTGCCTGCATTAAGCCTGCACTGCCTAATTCGTGGCCCAATCCGACTAATCTTATTAATTATTAAAAAAAAAAAAAAAAAAACACAAACAGCAATAGCAACAGCAATACAAATCAATCAACATTGAAGCATCAGTCTTGCTGAAATGAGATTTTTAGACAATAAATAATAAATAAACATAAAAAATAGAGGAAACAAAACTCCATTTATGGACCAATTCTTACATGAATCCTCAAATATCAAATACCCAAAAACAAAAACTACTGAGAGGAAATGAACCAAAAAAAAAAAAAAGAACCAAAAAAAAAACATGAAGAACTCAGACAGTAGCTTTATCGACGGTGGTTTCAGCAATCTTCGCTTGACCTCACAAGATCAGTGCTCCTTCGTGACAAACTGCGACCACCATGAGATTCGTGCTCCTCCACGACAAACGGCGACCACCACGAGATCCATGCTCTTCCACGAGGGTGAGGGTGGGTCGGTGAGTGAATGAGAGTGAGGGTGAGGATGAGATGTGAGTGAGAGTCAGTGAGGTGGTGAGGGGCAAATGAGATGTGAGGGTGAGAGTGAGAGTCAGTAAGGGTGAGGTGAGACTTGAGAGAGGCGGCTGAGTTGAGAGTTGAGAGAGAAATGAGTTTTAGGGTTAGGTTTAATTATATATATATATAGGTAGGTTTTTTTGTAATTTTATATTTAACTAACCGGGTCGGGTTGGGTCCAAGTTCGGGCCGGGTTTTTTTCAAAACCCGGACCTGACTCGGACCCGCTTCGGGTTTTTTTTTTTTTTTTTTTAAAATCCAAACCCGACCCTATTCTTTATTGGGCCAGGTAAAACCCGCCCTATTAGGGTCGGGCCGGGCACTCGCAGGTCGGGCAAAAATTGCCATCCCTAGTTTTTTTTACAATAAGATTCTCAGTCTTTGCAGAGGTGATTAGTAACTTTGGTCTACCAATATATGGAGAAGCTAAGCTAAGCTAAACTAAGAGTGTTGTAAGTTAGAACAATTAGACGAGATACCTCTTATTCTGAATGAATCTTTGGTATGTGTTAGGTTCTAAGGTCTTAGGATTTTATGTATTTAGAACTCTAATTTGTAATGTTGGCAAACCATGATCAAAACAATGTATTTAGTCTTGTTTAGGCTTGCTCAAAGTTGGTTTATTATTGTAAAGTTGGAATCGAGTGGCTGCAGAAGTACTTGGGACTTTCAGCCTGGCTCGATCGATCGAAGGACAGGCTCGATCGATTGAAAATCGCACAGGTTGAATTTTCTGCAGAATTTCCAACTCAGCCTTACTTCATTAAACGTTTAGGGTTTTATGTTTTTACTTTAGGTATATAAACTAAACCCTAGCCACGTTTTTGGAGGTTGTCCATATTGTTTTGTTGCTCATACATTGCTGTTTTGTGTAAATCTCTTGTGAGATCTTAGAGGAGCTTTCCTCTACACAAAACTTAGGGTTTTCAAGGTAGAGATGATTTGAACATCTTGAAGATCATTATAGTTGCAACCATTGGAACTTAAAGAAAAACAAGCGGGGAGCTTATAGCTGATTGAGGAATTCAAGAAAGAAGGAGTCCGTGGATTCGGAGTTTGCACGTGGTCGTGTCAGTAAGTTCTACTTGTGGGTAGCATTAGGAAGTCGAGCAGGGAGCTTGTAGTCCTTTTGTAAGAACTTCAATTCTTTCATAGTGAATTTTGTTTTGCCTTGAGGATCGGTAGGTCAAATCCTCCCCAAGTTTTTACCGTGTGGTTTCCTGGGTGATCATATCATTGTGTTCTTTATTATTTCCGCTGTTTTATATGTTTTATATACATGATATGATTATTTGATTGCTTTAACCTAGAATTGTATAATTTGACTAAGTAACAACTTTGCTAATTAAACTAGGCTACGCAATCTGGTTGTTTTTAAGGGGGTCTAAAACCGTTTAGTATGGTAACAGACACACAGAAAAAAGAGGATGGCAAAAAAAAGAGGATGGATGGGCCGGACCACGTGGAAAAAGCCCACTTTTGAAGTTTTCTTTCTTTTCATTTTTGTTTTTTTAGATAAATAAATAGTACTAAGTAGAGAGGGCATCCTTCCGACCTATAAATAAGGAAGCTTTCTTTCTTTCTATAATTATGGGTTGTTTGCAAGTGGATTTCATTTTTTTCCCCCCAACAATTAACACTTTCACATTATGATAAACCAATCCTTTATTAGTGTTTTCTGTTACAATTTGATGTTTTTTTAAGAAGAACAATTTGATGATTTTAATTACGTGATATAGACAATATTGTTATTCTTATTAATCTAAAATTACTAAAGTTTTGACAGATATTATGTGCAACAAGTCATCAACCAAATAGACCACCACATGTATTCTTTTTCGTTATTTCAATCTATCCGATCATAAAAATTATATATACATCACATGATTAAACTCATATGAGTATACCTTCTCAAAAAAAAAAAAAAAAAAAAAAATCATAGGAGTATAGGACTATAACGAAACCAATAAATAATTAAACATACCTATGGAAGGTTTGATTTGTCACTAACTAATGCCTAGAGAATTAATTTTCAAATCAAAAAATGGAAAACCCAAATTAACACTAACATCAAATTCAAGGTGATATTAAAAAAAAAAAAAAAAAAATTCCTTTGTTTAATTCCTTTTGCCAGAATCCTCAATATATTTCATTTCTTTTTTTTTTTTTTTTCCTTTTTTTTTTTTGGAAATTCGTAACTTATCATGGGTTTAATTTCTAACTATCCCTTATCAACTCCTTCCTTAAATACTCCTACAGGGTATCTGTGTGGTGGGTCCATTGATATGGTACGAAGGTCCCAAGTTAAACTATTATATTATCGAACCATATGATTTCAAGAGTGTCTCATGGACAGAGAGTGAAATAGTCTAACTAAAGGCTAAATAGTCTAACTAAAGGCTAAGAGACATTACTTTCTTATATCACCCAAAAAAAAAAAAAAATTCCTTAGATCCAAATGAAGTCAAAAGAGGATAACAAGAAGTATAATAATGTTTTAGGATTGGATTTCACAAGAACTAATTTTGTATTTCATTTTCCATCCTCTCTCCTTTGCAATAAGGTGGAAACCTTTAAAAAACTGTGTTTGCAAAATATTAATAACTACTTGCCTTCTCCACCCCCCCCCCCCCCCCCCCCTTGTATTTGGTGCGTGTGTTTTCCCTTTTTTTGCTACTACACCTTAGTTTAAAAATAAAAGTTTGATTATATGTATTATATTTGATAAAATGGTAATCGTCTCGCGTTACTTAAAAAAGTGTGTTGTATGTAATATTACTTGTCAAACCCTTTCTTAAAATGACTTTTGAGTGAAGTTTATAATTGGGATGTTAAAATCTCATTTCCTTTCCTTTGTGTGTTTGTGTTTGTATATATAAAAGATAATTGATACAAAATTCATAATTGAATTAGAAGGCAGACAGAGGGAAAATAGAGAGATAAAGAATTCCACTTATCATAAGATAAAAACTAAAAGAATTAAGGAGAAAATATTTAACTCAGAGTTATTTGCGTGCTCATTCTAACTGGGACAATTGCATCCTGTTAAGTTTGAAAACTTTGATCAACATTACTTAACAAAGTCTCAAAGCCGAAGCATATTGGAGGTTAAAAAGGCGACGTGATAGCGGCTCTTTTAGAATCTTTGCATATGATCTGGGTTGGTTCTTATTTAGTCATTTGTCTTTAGGATACCAACAATCCTAGGTTCGGCTGCTTGAAGATTCTGTGAATATTTCCTTTTAAGTTGGAGGGTGAGAGCACTCTATTTTGGATTGGACTTGATTCTGGGTAAAGCCCATTCTTCTATTTCTTTTCCAGTTCTAACCCTTTTCCTATAAAATACTAACATATGTTATTTTATTTGTTAGCACAGACAATATTGTCAAGCTTTATTTTTATTTTTTAGTTTTTACTAGTCTTTTTTTAGTTTTTACTAGTCATACCAAGTTGATGTGACCCTGAAAAAATCAGGTAAGGGTTATGTATTTTGCAACCCATTTAAAGTGTGTTTGACTCAAACTTAAAAAATTAGTTTATTTTATTATTCAGCTTATTTTTGCTACTATTTATAGGCCTTATTGCACTTTTTGGTATTATTTATGGGTCTTACTGTATTATTTCAGCTAACTTTTACCTTTATTTACAATACTTTTAGCAAAAAATTTTCAGTTTCAATAAAATAAGTGATCCCAAACAGACCTTAACTTCATCAATCTGACTAGTTTGCTCCTTACTCCACTTGGTTTTTCCCTTTTCATAAAAAACTAACTGGAAAAAGTTTTCCTTTGTTGGGTTATGGACTTTTTTTATCCATAAAAATGCGTTATCATTTCCCCAAAAAACCAATGATCCTTAATCTCTTAACCACATTGGCACGACAATTAACTAAAAAATCAGTGACTAATTTTTAAAACTCTAGGACTAATAGGGCTTAATTGAAACTTTATGAACCAAAAATACACATTTGATAAATTTTAAGAACTAACAATGTATTTTAACTATGGAGTTTCTCTGTGTCTAGAAGTTGGATTTTCTCTCTAATTTCTCCTACATAGTAGAATTAGGTGTCCCTTCTTAGAAGGTGCTTTAGTATCCTTGGGGTAACACTGTTATTCCTCGGCTTGTTGGGTTATTTTTTGGGGGTTTGGGAAATAGGTTGAGCAAGCGTGAGGATGGAGGATTTTGCTCAATCATGGACTCGGCTTACTCTTTCAGATAGAGAGGGGCCAGGTTGTTGTCTGCTTGATGAGGATAGAATCGAGGACTTCTCCATAGCCGCGAAGTTTTTAGCTAAGCGAGCCATCAATATGGAGGTCATCGCCAAGACCTTTACCCTGCTATGGAGAGCTAGAAATGGTTTCAAGTTTCAACATTTTGGAGACCATAAAATCCTTTTCACATTTGACAATAGGGAGGATGTGGATAGGATTTTAGAAGGCGAACCATGGAGTTTTGACAAACACCTGGTGGTAATGCATTGATATGAGAATGAATCCCCGATCCAAGATATAAAATTTGATAAGACAAAGCTATGGATTTAGATTCATGGAATTCCGATTAAGTACATGACAATTGAGGCGGCAAAGAAAATTTGTTGTGTATTGGGGGAGGTCTTCACACCGATGGATCCAAAACTATAGGATGGAGGTCACTTCATACAGGTTCAGGTATCCATCGACCTATCCTTGCCTTTGTGCCGTGGAAGACTAATATTTGTAGGTGAAGGAAAGCAAGTGTGGATTTCCTTTAAGTACGAGGCCTAATCTGTGCTACTGGTGTGGGCAACTTACTCATGACGACAAACACTATGAGCTGTGGGTTGACAGTGAAGGCACACTCACACTAGAACAGCATGAGTTTGGACCAAATCTGAGAGCACCTCCTTTTGTTGCTGCAAGAAAGAGTGTAATCAAGGTCCCTAGATTCTATGCTGCAAAGAAGAAGATGAGCTCAGGTACACCAGTTCATCATGAGCCATGCCGGAAAGATGGTTCTAGAAAAGGAAAAGCACCAGAGCAATCTCAAAGTGTAACGGCTAGTAGTAATGATAGCATTGAAGCCAAAAAATTTTCCTCATCAATGCGTACTGATGTGGATGCAGTTATTAAGGAGGATACGATTTTCCAAAACCAAACTGATGGGGTAATCATTGAGGAAATAAAGACTCCTACTGAAACCGAAACTAATTTGAAAGCAAATAATGAGGAGATAAGCTTGGCTGAGGAGTTTGGTGCGGCTAGGTTATTGGGTTTGGGTAAGAGTACTCTCAAAAACACTAGAGCACGTGACTGCTTAAGTGACAAACCACAACTTAATAAGTCACATGCTCCTCATGAAGCTAGAGTTCACGGACAACAAACTACTCGTGCATCTCCAACCTAGACCTGTAGAGAGAGAAATAAGTGTAGGGACAAAACGACAGCAAGTTCTCAAGCTTCAGGAAAAAAAAGAATTGTAGGTGCAGAGGCAGACTATAGCGAAGTGCTGGCAAAATGGTTTCAGGCCTTTCTAAGTGAAGGAAAAACACCTTTTATAGTGGCGGGAGTTGGTGTTCAGCCCCACCAACAGAAATGAGTTGTTTAGCATGGAACTATCGTGAGCTTGGGAACCTACGTACAAGTAGGAAGCTTGTAGAAATCATACGGGCAAGAAATCCCACTATGGTGTTTTTAGCTGAGACACTTACAAATGATGCAAGGCTAGATTTTGTTCAAAGGAGTATTGGTTTTGATCATCGTTGGGTCGTGCCAAGAGTGGGAAGGAGTGGTGGATTAGTTCTCTATTGGAGAGCGATCAATAATTTAACTGTGGAAGGTTCGAAAAAAAATTAAAAAAGCATACAAAGTTGAAGAGATAGAAGCTTTGGCAACACTGAAAGCTCTATCGTTTACGCATGAACTTGGTTTCTAAAGCGTTATTCTCGAAGGTGACTCTCTTGGTCTGATTCAAGCATTGAAGTCAAAGGAGCATTCTCTGTCCCCAATAGGTCTGCTGGTAGAGGATGTGAAAGTGTTTGCAAAAAATTTTGTAAGATTGTTGTATTCTCATATTAGGAGGAACGACAATGGTGTAGCTTATAGTCTGGCGAAACATGTTATATGCATACCAGATTTTCAAGTATGGATGGAAGATGTCCCATCACATTTTGTTTCTATTTTACAATCGGATGTAGTTGACTTAAGTTAATAAAATCATACTGATTCCTTCTCCAAAAAAAAAAAAAAAAAAACAATGTATTTTAACTAAATAACAAATACAATAAAGAATAATAGAAGTTGGAGGTCCAATGGCTTAAAAAAAAAAAATCATGACGAATGATAAAACATTTATTAGGTATTTAGGTCTATATTAGTTTTGAGAGGAGAATTTTCAGACTTTTCCTCCCCATGTACACCAATATGGGACACTCGAGTTAATCAGAGAGCTGATGCAACAAATAAAGATGAGAAACATATTACTCTACTCGTCCTTCAATTAAAAATATGATAAAATAAAAAGATGAACTTCCGCTTCAAGAGATTTAAGGACAAGGCAAAACCAACATTGAAAGTATTGTACATCCAATCAAGATATCCATAAAAGTTTAGTCAACCGCCTTCAAGTATCACTTATCTCATTATTGTGTGAGAGTACAATCTCTACCTCTAACAACCAAAAATTACTTCCAATCTATTTTATTGCAGTTAATATTTAATACTGTAATGTCAAAACTATAAGCTCAGTTTATAGCTCTTAATATATGCACAGGTTAGTATATAAAATAGAAAGTCAACAAATAGTCAAAAGCGTGTCTATATGTAACCATAGAACCTCAAAAGTTAGTCAAAAGTATGTCTACAAGGCATGGACTCGGTACTGTTTTTTATTTTTCCTGCTAAACTTCAATAACATTAAAACATAAAAGGAATAATAAGCTACGTAATCCACCTTACAAGCAGACTCAATATGAGGTGGAACTTGGGAGGTTGCCTTTATTGAAGCAGAATCACAAGAGCTTAAAAGCAAGTCTAGCAGCTACATGGGCTGCAGAATTGCAGTTTCTCTGGACCCAACTAAACTTAAAGACAGCAAAAGAAACAGCTAAACAACGAATGCGACTAATGGAGGTGCTAATTAATAGACCAATGGGGGATGAAATCCAAGGAGCCAAGGGAGTCAAAAACAGGCTTTAGTGACACCTTCAAACACAACTTGATGCCAATTCTCTTGAGCATCTAATCTAACTGCCCAAGGAGCCAAGGGAGTCAAAAACAGTCTTTAGTGACACCTTCAAACACAACTTGATGCCAATTCTCTTGAGAAGCTAATCTAACTGCCCAGAGGAGTGCAGCTGATTCAGCTTGGAGAGGGGAGCAGAGATTATGAGGAGAACCCCACATTCTTAACGACATCACTAAGATGACCCCTAGCCACCACACACCTAGAGCTGATAAGGAACCAGACAGCTGAATTTGAAGTTGTCTTACAAATTACAATGTTGATGCATGGACTCGTACTGTTGACTGAATTACAGCTTCACATAAGCAGCCAATAAGAGGTGAATATTGCAAGACAACTACAAATTCAAAGAAGCCAGAATAAGCAAAAGTTGGTAGAGTATGGTACACCTCTTTATAAGAACCAATAAGTCAGACAACAAGAGACCAGCAACTTGCCATCGTGGTGTAACAAGCTATTCATTTAAAGAAAGATCTAATTCACCTTATGTCATGGGGAGATGAGTTGAGAAACCCATAAACCCCACCTCAACCAAATTGGCATAGAGATAGAGGCAATGGTGAGAAACAACACAGCTAAGACCACCCAAAGTAGAAAAAAACATATATTGAATTTTTTTTTTCTTCTAAAAATCTGATATGCTCGAGTAACTTGAGTCAAATACTCAAAGAAAAATTGAAAGAATATGTGTAAAATAAGGAGACAATTTTTTTTTTTTTTTTATAAGATAGCAAATATTAGTCGCAGGTCATTCAAACTAACAAAATAAGAAAGCAGCAATTTGTTCCCAAAACCAACAAGAAACCCATAAAGCAGAGCATAAGTAAGGAGAAGGCCCCTGCAACCATGTTCAGGTACATTTGCTTGGAGTTGGGGAGGTACGTATCATGCATGTATTGTTTAGTGGTACCAAGGTGGCGGTCTTACATAAAAATAATCGTCAAATTTGCGGCCTATTAGACGACAACTCAAGGGCCTCCCATCTTCTTCATTTACAAGGCACAAATTACAGCGCACATCTCCTTCAAAGGTTTTCAAGGTGGCACCTGGTCCTGCACCGCTGGACTTGGCCTTGAAGCGAAGATAAAAATGACCCAATGTCCACCTCATCTTCACCAATCTTACAAACTCAAAATCTTTTTTCTGCACCAATTGTTCAAAATTTAAGATTATTACAAGATACATTAATAAATATAAAGACAAAGAAGAAGGGAAAAAAAAAAAAAGAGACCTTCACTTTGTTGTAGCGCTTTATCACCGTCTGTGCATAGCTAGAAAATCGATTTAGGTTTTTCACACCAATCTGCAGAACAAGCAAGTTTAATTAGAGTCCTTGTCATTTCTTTTCTTTCTACTAAAAAAAGAAAATCACACAACACGTACGTACCGCACTCGCTGGGAACCATAAGTCAGGTATCTCTCTGGTACCTGTGGGTTCCTCTTTGGTACCTACGATTTCAATTCTACGAAAATAGGGTACAACCACTGGTAAGCATTCCATGTTTTCAAAGGATGGGAGGTTGTTCAGGGGAGAGGTTGGTGCAAGGGTCTTGGCACTAGTCTTGCTTGGGCTTGGGTCTTCGTCTTCGTCTTCGTCTTCTTCCCCGGAAAGGTTTTTGAAAGAAAGTGATTCCATCATGTTCCTGTGTCTTTTACTCTGGAGGCGGTATTGGTAACTCTCGAAGGATTCTTGTTTTTCTTCTTCTTCTTCTTCTTCTTTTTCAGTGCGCCTAAAGAATACTACCTCATAGTCCTCATACTCCTTCACATCTGCCATCCTTCAGTCTTCGAAACCCTAATAAATTTGTAAAACTAAGCAGCAGCAATCCAAAACAAACACTATATATGCTAACAGAGTAACAAACAGTTTGATGGATACGTTTCAAAATTCACATTTGCCATGATTCCATCTTGGAAACCCTAAATAAATATATAAATAAGCAGCAATCCAAAATCTCTATTAAATTAAATCTGTAAATTGCAATCCAAAGCAAACACTAACAGAGTAACAGTTTGATGCATACGTTTCGAAATATATGAAAGACAACATAAAAACAAGAGAGACCTATAGGTAATTTTTAATTATATACATTTGCGCGTTACGTTAATATGATATAAAATTTTCCGTTTAATTTGTAGGTATTTGGATTAGATTTGTTATAGAAACCCTAATTGCCTAATTACAGAACAAGAAACATACAGACAAGACGAAAATCATAGGCAGAGAATGAATGAATAAGCCAGCCAGAAAATAGATAAACAGAAAGAAACATACCTGAAAGGGACTTCCGAGAGCCTAGCACCGCTTCTGTTTGCAATGTAATGGAGAGCCTTTGAATAAACGGTAAGACCCTCAATATATAGTTTTTTTTTTGGATAGGAAATCACACACTTAATAATAAACAACATTAGAGTTTACATCATGAAGAATTGCAAGCTCTAAGAAACTAGGACAATTCTCCATCCACATACATTGATTAACTATGCCCTTGGCATACTTTGCTAACAAATGAGCTGGGGAATTAGCATTACGCTTTACATGAGAAAAATACACATTTTGGAACTCCAATGAAGCTAAACTAATCCCCATTATTACTGCATCAATTGAGGCCGGTGGTGAAGATGACTGATTCAACGCTCTAGAAACCAATAACGAGTCACCCTCCATGATTATGTCCGATAAACCCAGCTGCTTTGCGAATTGCATACCAATTTCAACAGCCTTCGATTCCGCTTCAAGAGGTCCCAGTGGTGCGTGTAACTTCTTGCACATAGCTGCTACAAAGTGCCCATGCCAGTCCCTTACAATCACACCAATTCCCACAGACTTCAACTCAGCAAACATAGCAGCATCAACGTTACATTTAAAACACAATGTGGGTGGCGGGTTCCATCTTTGAATATGAGAAACAGAACTATTTGTAACTGGTGACGGAATAATGACAGATCGGTATTCCTCCAGATATTGAGTCGCCCAATGAAGAAGCATCCTACCATCCTTTCTCTTCCCGCCACATCTAACTTCATTCCGGTTTCCCCACAACGCCCATGCACCAGTTAGCAGCAACTCCAAGTTTTCCGGTGAGCTTTTTTCATCCATCAATAAACACCAAACCATGTCCTTAAAAGAACTTAATCGGTCCATTACATTTGGAAAAACTAGCTTGGACGATGACCAAAGCTCCTTTGCTCTGCTGCATTTCCAGAAAAAATGGATAGAATCTTCCTCCTCCACTTTGCATCCATCACATGTAGCCACCTGCAAAACATTTCTTTTAACAAGGTTAGTTTTCAATGGTAAGATGTCCTGACAAGCCCTCCAAGCAAAATGCCTTATTTTGTGAGGCACATTGATCTGCCATAAACGATTCTAGAATCTCCTTTCTTGGCTGCCATCAGAGCTTGAACCAGAAAATTCAGCTATTGACATTTGACTAGCAACCCAGTAGGCATTCTTCATCGAGAACACTCCATTATTTCTCCAAGTCCAAATCAGTTTATCTTCAGGCAAATGAGAACTTATTGGGATAGCTTTTATAACCTCTGCTTCATGCGGCATAAACAGAGCATCTATAGCATCAGCCTTCCACGAAGCCTCCTCCTTATTTATCAATTCTCCAACCTTCATATCATGTGGCATAAACAATCTAGGAGATGAAACCATGAATGTTGAAGGCTTAGGCAGCCATTTATCACCCCAAATCCGAATACTCTCACCATTACCAAGCCTCCACCGTAAACCATTTTTAACAAGGGGTTGAGCAAACATAATACTCCGCCAAGTAAATGATGGATTATTGCCCAAAACAGCCTGTGAAAACTCACATGTAGGAAAATACTTAGCTTTCAAAACCTTATACACCAATGAATCATGACCTTGTTGAAGCCTCCACCCTTGCTTAGCCAATAAAGCCAAGTTAAACTCCTTAAGTTTTTTAAATCCCATCCCACCACAACTTTTTGGAGCACATAATTTTTCCCAACTCATCCAAGCTATCCTCCTCTCTTCATTTCTTTGCCCCCACCAAAAATTACGTATCATAGACGTCAAATCCTCACAAAGAGAATTAGGCAATTTAAAAACACTCATAGTATATGTCGGTATTGCCTGTGCCACAGCATTTATCAACACTTCTTTTCCTGCCTTAGACAATAACTTCTCTTTCCAACCAGCAAGCTTTTTTCTTAGTTTGTCCTTAATAGAGTTGAATGTATTTTTCTTATTTCTTCCCACCAATGATGGCAAACCAAGATATTTTTCATGGTGCTTAATCACTTGAGCCCCAAACCTCTCTTTAATAATTTCTTGAATATCCATAGGAGTATTACTACTAAAAAACAGAGAAGTTTTGGTACGATTTAACTGTTGGCCCGAAGCACATTCATAAACCCTCAACACCCTCTGAAGGGCATCACACTCTTCCAAAGAAGCTTTACAAAAAATGAGACTATCATTGGCAAAGAAAAGATGGGATATTTTGGGACCCCTACGGCAAACCGCAACTCCCCCCAATCTTCCATTCTCCACCTCTTTCTTAATAAGAGCAGAAAGACCTTCCGCACATAGCAAGAATAGATATGGAGATAGTAGATGCATACTAATCAGTATGGATGCATACTACTTGGAACTCAAGTTTGAATTAGAACTCAAGTTTAATAAACTTAAGTTCAAAAAATGTATGTACTACATAACTAAATAACTTTTTTTGTGTATAAAACAAATTTTGCCAATGTTAGAGCATTTTAATATTAAATAATTAAAATAAATAAATGTTATAACATAAATGTAAAGATATGGGAGTGAATATGAAAGATGAGGAGTTAGTGAAAATGTTTAATCCCACATTGAAAAAGAGAGAGATTTTTTATTCTTTTTAATTATGGTGATTAATGGGTTAAAATGAATTGTCTCAGATATTAGGCTAGATATGTGCGCAAGGGGGAGGTGAAGAGTGGAGGTTTGGGCTTGAACACTTTGTGCAGAGGTTGTTCTAGCCATACGACACTTGTTGGGCTGTTGTATCCAGGGGGAGACAAATCAGAGAAAGTCTGCACTGGTTACAAAAGTTTATCCAACCAAGTGAATGTTCTTAAAGAGAGTGAATGCCGCGCCTCAGTCCAAATAGTGTTGTGTAATTTCTCTCTTTAAAGTAATAAAATTCAGTAGTATTATTCAGTTTCTCTTTGTGTTATTTCCATTATCATTGTATTTGCACCAACAATTTTAAGGAGATTCAAATACATGGAGCCTACACAAGAGAAACCTAATGAGCCTGTTAGAGATCTTAACAAGCCTTTTCGATTTAAGGGAGCCCACTTCAAGAGATGGAAAGGAAAGGTCCTCTTCTACTTGAGTCTTCTCAAAGTTTCCTACATCCTTACTGAAAAGAATCCATCAAAAGTTCCTACCGATGAGATGAGTGACGAAGAATATATTCTCCATCAAGAAAAAATAGATAAGTATACAAAAGATGAATATAATTGTTGCTGTTATCTATTGAATTGTCTTGCCGATCATTTCTATGATTATTATGATACAACTTACAATTCTGTTAAGAAAATTTGGAAAGCTTTACAAAGCAAGTATGATACCGAGGAGGCAGGTGCAAGAAGTATGCAGCTAGCAGATTTTTCCGTTACCAAATGGTGGATGGAAAATCGGTGGTGGATCAAGCACAAGACTTCCAAATGATCGTGGCAGAATTGAGATCCAAAGGCGTAAAGATTGGAGACAATTTGGTGGTAGCTGGCATAATTGATAAACTACCACAATCTTGGAGGGAGTTCCAAAAGACTTTGCGGCATAAACAAAAGGAGACATCCTTCGAGACTTTGATCACACGCATCCGTGCGAAGGAGGAGGCTAGAGGACAAGATGCACTCATGACACAAGAGAGCAATGGTAATTCCACCACAAAGGTAAACCTTATTTCAGCCAATAATAATATGCCTAAAAATCATTTTCCTAGAAATGGTCATTTGAAGCCTAAAAAGAGAGCCTTTAAAAATAATAATAGACCTCAAGGAAGGGGAAACCCAAATAAAAATTACAATAAGAACCAAGGATCCCCTTCACAAGATCAATTTAATAGATCCTGTTTTGTCTGTGGCAAGAGTGGGCATATTGCTTGATTTTGCAAATTTCAGAAACGTGAATCTGTCCCGCAGGCTAACGTAACCGAAGAGCTTTTAGTGATTATGATTACAGACATCAATATGGTGCAATATGTTGAAGGGTGGTGGGCAGATTCTGGTGCTAATAGGCACGTCTGCTATGACAAAAATTGGTTCAAATTGTACACTCTTTTTTAAGAAGAAAAACCTGTTATGCTTGGTGACTCTAGCAAAATCAAGGTTCTTGGGAGTGGTGAGGTTGAATTGAAATTCACTTCTGGATGCGTGCTAGCATTGAAAGATTTTCTTTACACTCTGTCCATGAGGAAGAATTTGATGTCAAGTTTTTTGCTTAACAAGGCTGGCTTCAAGCAAACTATGGAATCTGATAATTATGTAATCACTAAAAAGTGATTATTTGTGGGCAAGGGTTATGCTTGTGATGGAATGTTTAAATTGAATGTTGAGAATAATAAATCATCTACCAGTTCAGTTTATATGCTTTCTTCTATTAATTTTTGGCATGCTCGTTTGTGTCATATAAATAGTAGATATGTGGAAATCATGAGTAGTTTAGGATTAATTCCAAGACTGTCCAAAGATTTTGAAAAATGTGAAACTTGTAGTCAAGCTAAGATTACAAAAAAGCCTCACAAAAGTGTTGTAAGAAATACCGAATTGCTTGAGTTAATTCACTCCGATTTATGTGAATTTGAGGGAATTTTAACTCGTGGAGGAAATAGATATATTATCACTTTTATTGATGATTTCTCAAAATATACAACTATTTATTTGTTGAAAAATAAAAGTGACGCTTTTGAAAAATTTCAAGATTTTTTAAAAGAAGTTGAAAATCAATTTGGTAGAAAAATAAAAAGAATAAGAAGTGATAGAGGCCATGAGTATGAATCAAGTGCATTCAATTCATTTGTTCAGTCTTTGGGAATTATCCATGAAACTACTGTACCATATTCACTTGCTTCTAATGGTGTGGCTGAAAGAAAAAATAGAACTTTAATTGAGTTAACAAATGCCATGTTAATTGAATCTGGTGCACCTTTACATTTTTGGGGTGAAGCAATTTTAACTGCATGTCATGTTTTGAATAGGATGCCACATAAAAAGTCACACACCACACCTTTTGAGATGTGGAAAGGACATAAGCTAAATTTGGGATATTTGAGAGTATGGGGTTGTCTTGCTTATGTAAGGCTTACTGACCCTAAAATGCCTAAATTGGGTATTAGAGTTACTACCTGTGCTTTTCTTGGTTATGCAATTAATAGTGCAACCTATAGATTTTTTGATCTTGAAAACAAAATAATTTTTGAATATGGTGATGCAATTTTTCATGAAGAAAAATTTTCTTTTAAATTGAAAAATAGTGGGGGTGAAGAAAATATTTTGTCACAACCTAGTTCTTCAACTTCACATTTACAAAATCAAGAAAATTTTGAAATGGAACCTAGAAGGAGTAAAAGAGCTAGAGTTGAAAAGGATTTTGGTCCTGATTATTATGTTTTTAACATTGAGGGAAATTCCAAAAATTTAAAAGAGGCTTTGACATCACCTGATTCTATATTTTGGAAAGAGGCTGTAAATAATGAGATGTAATCTCTAATTTCTAATAGAACTTGGAAATTAGTAGATTTTCCACCGGGTTGTAAGACCATAGGTTATAAATGGGTCCTTAGAAAAAAGTTGAAACCGGATGGATCAATAGATAAGTTTAAAGCGAGACTTGTTGCAAAAGGCTTTAAATAAAAAGCTGATCTTGATTTCTTTGATACATTTTCTCCGGTAACAAGAATTACGTCTATTAGATTGTTAATTGCTATTGCTGCAATTTTTGATTTGAAAATTCATCAAATGGATGTAAAAACTGCTTTTCTAAATGGGGACCTAGAGGAAGAGATTTACATGGATCAACCCAAAGGCTTTGTAGAGCCTGGACAAGAAAGCAAGGTATGTAAGCTAACTAAATCCCTATATGGCTTAAAACAAGCACCAAAACAGTGGCATGAAAAGTTTGATTCCTGCATGATTGAGAATGGCTATAAATCAAATGAATGTGATAAATGTATTTATTCTAAATCATGGAATAATTTACATGTTATTATTAGCCTCTATGTGGATGATATGTTAATTTTTGGCTCAAATATGCATGTTATAAATGAGACAAAAAATATGCTTAAAAGCTATTTTGATATGAAAGATCTTGGTGAGGCTAATTTTATTTTGTGCATGAAAATTACAAAAGTATGTGATGGAATATATCTTGATCAATCACATTATGTTGAGAAAATGTTGAGAAAATATAATTTTCATGATCACAAAAGTGTAGCTACTCCTTTTGATTCTAGTGTTCATTTATTACCTATGAATAATGATGATGAGATTTTTAATCAAAAGGATTATGCTAGTATCATTGGTAGTTTGCGTTATGCTACTGATTGTACTAGACCTGACATTGCATATGCAGTAGGAGTGCTTAGCAGATTTACTAACAAGCCTAGTAAAGATCATTGGCTAGCTATTAAGCGAGTCATGGGATATTTAATTGGTACCAAAAGTTATGGCTTATTTTATAAAAAGTACCCTGCTGTGATTGAAGGTTTTAGTGATGCTGATTGGAATACTTTGTCAGGTGATTCTCTCTCTACCACTGGTTATATTTTTACCTTAGGTAGTGGTGCTATTTGTTGGAAATCTAAAAAGCAAACAATAATTGTTAATTCTATAATGGAAGCTGAATTAATAGCATTAGTTTCAGCTAGTGAAGAGGCAAATTGGCTTAGAGATTTATTATATGAAATTCCACTTTGGGAAAAGCCAATTCCACCTATATTAATTCATTGCGATAGCACTGCTGCAATTGGTAGAGTTAAAAACCGTTACTACAACGGTAAATCCAGACCTATAAGAAGAAAGTACAGTACCGTGCGATCTTATTTGAGTAGTGGCATCATAACTGTGGATTATATTAAATCTAATGATAATCTTGCAGATCCATTTACTAAGGCCTTGGCAAAAGATAGAGTCTGGAATACATCGAGGGAGATGGGACTAAAGTCCATAGAATCATGAGCCATGTATGAGGATACCCAACCCAAGGACCAGAGATCCTGAGAATTGGGTTCAATGGGAAAAACGAATCATATGATGGTCGTAAGAAATGCACAATTTATTTATTTTTAATTATTTATTTTGTAAATAATTTTTTAATTGTTCATCCCTATGATGTAATGCATTTATCCTGTAATGTGGAGAGGTTGAGTAAAAAACTCTTAATGAAATTTGTAGCTCGTATGAGTGGGGTGTTAGAATTATAGGAGCACCCTTGACAAATTTCACCTATGTGAGTGTGGGGGTGGGGCCGCTCCCTATGAGATTTGGACTTAATCTCAAATACACTCATGAAACCGGGATCAGCATACGGCCGTAAAGTGCTAGCTATAAAAGCTCATGTCAACACTTGGGTTGTTATGTGTAAGCAGTGACACTTAATTTCCCTAAAGCAGTCCTAGTTCAAGTTGGAGACCACTACGACTCTGGAGTTGAGATCGCTGTTTTACTAAGTGAAGGTTCAATGCAGAGCACACCTTCATGATGCATAGTGACCCATCTTTGCTTGGTAATCTCTCTTTAACTAAAATTTAATATTAAAATGAGTGGGGGATTGTTAGAGCATGTTAATATTAAATAATTAAAATAAATAAATGTTATAACATAAATGTAAAGATATGAGAGTGAATATGGAAGATGAGGAGTTAGTAAAAATGTTTAATCCCACATTGAAAAGGAGAGAGATTTTTTTTATTCTTTTTAATTGTGGTGATTAATGGGCTAAAATGAATTGTCTCAAATATTGGGCTAGATACGTGCGCAAGGGGGAGGTGAAGAGTGGAGGTATCAAAATTGGAAATGAAAAAAAATACACTAAAAGATAGAGAGGTTCTTGGCAAGGAAATGTGTTCTTTCTGGTGGAGCTTTGGGCTTGAACACTTTGTGCAGAGGTTATTCTAGCCATACGACACTTGTTGAGCTGTTGTATCCTGGGGGAGACAAGTCAGAGAAGGTCTGCACCGGTTACAAAAGTTTAGCCAACCAAGGGCTTAAATCTCCTTAAAGAGAGCGAGTGCCGCGCCTCAGTCCAAATAGTGTTGTGTAATTTCTCTCTTTAAAGTAATAAAATTCAGTAGTATTATTTAGTTTCTCTTTGTGTTATTTCCATTATCATTGTATTTGCACTAACAGCCAATGTCTACTATTTCAATGAGTCGGGTTTAGAGTCGGCTCAACTCACTAGGCATCTAAGGCCATTGCCTATGGCCCCAAATACAAGAAGCTCCAAGTATTTCTCAAAAATCTAAAATATAAGCCCATATATTAATCAATGGATTCTTTATAAAAAAGAATATCCTAACCAATAAAAAAAATAGAAAAAAAAATTTAGAATAATAATTATCTTGTCTACGCATTAATTAAGCACCAAAATTTTGTCTATGCTCCTGCACAGACTAAAAATATAGAACAATCTCATAACTCTCTCCAAAACTCTAAAATAAAATTTGATTACTTGAAATAATCTCCCATAATCAACCAAAATATCTAAACTCTCCCTGAATCGATGGTTAGAGCATTTTAGCTCCAAAACTCTTTTATCTTTCTTGGGTAGCATGGTTTACCTATTTTTTGTATTGTTTTGTTTTGTTTTTCTTCTTTATGTTGGAAAAATAGCATGGAGTGAATAAGAAATTGATGTTTTCTATGTTCACATGAAGATGTTACTAAAAGCGGTAAAAATCCTGAGTCCCACATAAGAAAGGAAAGAGATAATATATGAGTTTATATGCTTATGAGTTGGACATTGGGTTGGGCTTTTGGCATATGTGGACTGGGCCTACTTGTCCAAATAAGAATATTTTATTATTTTAATTTTTGATTCAGTTAGTCTGTGCACAACGGTTATCACTGAAACAAAGTACCTGTTTAGTAACGTATAAGTTTTCATAGTCCCTCATTCATAAAAACTACTTTTCAGAAAAACTCTCCTGTGAGAATATTTTGTGCATTTCATTTGTGTCAAAGAGAGAGAAAGAGACATTGAGTAGTTCACAGATCATGACCTTGTGTGCTTCGTTTTTGTGTTGTAAATCATTTTATCCTGGGAGGCAAATGTCCGTGAGTCTTAAAGCACCACAGTAATTGTGTGAGGGGTGAAATCTGCTTTAAGATTGTTGGATATATTTCAACAATTTACTTTTGTGATTAAGCAAAAGGGAACAACACACAGATCTAATTATAAGCAATATTAACATAAAAGAAGTAATAGGCAAAACAATAAATATATACTGCATATATAAAATAAATCTATAATATAATTAAAAACTCACAGATCAAATGCATGAAGGAAGAATGATTCAGATCAAGTTTTGTGTTTGGCACAATCTCTGCTTCTTTGAAGCTTTAAGTTCATCTTGTAATATATAAATTGGAAAATTTGGATCAAACAACCATTATGTTTGTCCTTTCACTACGCTTAGGCTCAACCTCTCTCCCATCAACTCTTGATCATGAGAGATACTAAACGTAGACTCAAACTTTCTTTAAGAAAGTTATACGCTTGAAATATATTCTAATTAATTGTCATGGATATAAAAATAATATATTCATAAATTAGAAAGCACTATGCACTACTGTTATGACCATAACCAATGAAAACACAATTAATGGTTCTTTATACTTTAGGAATAGGAACCACCACCTTCATCAAACACCCCCACATTTTAAGAATTTATAGAAGGGCGATCACTCTTTCCATAATTCACAAGGTATCTCAGTGGTTTCTTTTAAGGCATCTCAATGAACAAATAACTGGTGGAAATAATAGCTTCCCCCCACAAGTTCCATGGTAATCAAGAACTTATTGCATTCATTGAGTTATTTCTCAACATCATTCTTATAATGAATGGACATCTTAAATGTCTCATCCTTGCTTAATAAGCACTCATAACAGACTCTTGTGCATTCCAAATTTTTGACAACTCAAGTATGTTTAACTAAAGCATGTAACATATATTTCGTCCAAAGAAATATTACAAAACATATATTGGGATTAAACACATTAATATCCAATCAAGTTCACACATGCCCAATATATATATATATATATATGCATGTTTAAATAAGGCTATACACAACAATCATGTATTATTCATATCAATATGAACAATTGTACCTTAAACTTTATAAATAAATAACACATTTGGCAAAGGGGTGAATTGTACACTTTCTAACTTAGAGTGAAACCTCATAATTACAGCCCCACTAGTGTGCAATTGGTCTCATTCTTGGGCTTATACCCACACATTTGAAATTATTAATAATAGCTCTCATAATGCTATTTTAATTATCGAATAGAGGATCACTTGATGAATTAGTAAAGGCTAACAAAAAACTAAAAAATGGCAGCCACGCCCAAAATTGAATGCATTTAAACAGATTAAAATTTTTTTTGCCTCCATCAAAATTTCCAATTTCCTTTATTCATCAAGCCCATACACCATTGCACATAAAAAGGCCAAGAACATCCTTTTGAACAAGCACCACTAAACGTGGTCATCATTATAAAGTTTAAGGTTAGATATCAATATAAATAATTCATCTAACAAATAATCATTGAAATATCTTGTAAGCAAATGCCAAATGAAAATAAGCATGTCTTCATTTATATATACCAACATATATGACAATTTGAAACAGCACAATATTAATATCTCCAACCAAGATAATCTTTATCAAATATATACCAACAAGCATGTCTTCTCTTAATCAAACTGTTAAATGCCAAAAATTTATCAAATATCATTATCCTCAAAGATTTACAGCACAATATTAATATCTCCAACCAAGATAATCTTTATTGATACATTCACAAACACAAGTAGTATTTAACATCTTAAGAATTACTAGCCAAGTTTAAGAAATAATTATAAATATTTAGTTCAAACGTTACTGTGCAAAATAGAAAGTAAAGCTAACTGCATAAACTGAGCAGGCACAATGCGTACTGTAATTGAACAAATGAAACCAACCCTAGCCAAACAATAATTCAAGTAAGACAAAAATCCTAATATAATAATCAAGAAGAAAAGATCAACAACAAAACAGTATCCATCTTTGAAATCTATGCATAGTAATTGGTGGATATACCACCCTAAGAGTTTGAGAGTTGATGGAATTATTGACTATTGTTAGGGTACTTTTTTATTACACCTAATTTTATTTTAAGTACCACCTATTTACTTTCAAATACACATACCCTATTCTACTAAAAGCCCAAGAATACTTATGCTTGACAATTTTTGAAAAGCCCATGATTCAAGTCCATGGCAAAACAATTTTATCAATGGAATTCAAATCCATGATCAAACCGATGATTTAAACCTATGGCAATTTATCTATCCAAAGCCCAATTCTCAGTGGCAATCACAAAAGGCCCAGTTCCCACTTACAATATCCAAAAGCCCAATTTTCATTGGCACTACTTTATCAAAAAGAAAAAGGAGCCCAAGGTTAACAATGCTTGGCAAAGAAAAAATATCATGGTAAAATATTATCGTGGCAAAAAGGACCATGGCAATCATCTTATAAAAAACTGATTGAGAGTAGGGATGGCAATGGGTCGGGTTCGGGCCGGGTTTTTTCATACCCGGACCCGACCCGCGGGGCAAAACCCGTAGCCTGGACCCGGCCCGTTTAGGGTACCGGGTTTTTTCCCGGGGCCCGGACCCGCCCCAGCCGGGCCCCGCGGGCCCCGTTTAGGAGTTGGGCCCAAACGAAAAAAAAAAAAAAAAAATTTTTTTTGAGCCCAAATTTTAATTTAAGTCCAGATTTAAGCTCAAATTTTGCCCAGATTCAAGCCTAGATTTAAGCCCAGATTTTGCCTACATTAAGCCTGCATATTCAAGCCTAAATAATTAACGTAGCCCAAATGCCAAATCAGTCCAAATCATAGGCTAAGGATACTAATCATAAATCAATAAATCACCTGTTAATTATAAATCTATAAATCAATAAATCATAACAAATATCATAATCATAATTCAATAAATCATAACTAAGATTTTAAATCAATAAATTACCTAGCTAAGATAACCATTTAATCATTAACCAACAAAATCTTAACTAAAATCACCAACTAAACATAAAAATAAAATAAATCTAACAAGTCCAAAAAATAAGTATCAAAAGTCCAACGAGTCCAAGAAATTAAAAAGTTACGAAATAAATCCCACAAGTTTAGAATAATTACAAACCAACAAATTAAGGAAACAAGTCTAAGAAAATAAAAAAGTTACTAAATTAATACAAAATGTTTAATCTTCATCAATTGTAATACAACTCCCATCAATTGTGGCACAACTCCCATCATCTTCATTTGTTTGTGTTTGTGTCTTCCATCTCTGTTTTAGGCTCTGCATTCCCAACAAACACAAAAAACAATATTTTTTGAACTATCAGTATAATCACAAACATAGTTTAGTTTAAAGACAACTAATAAATAAAACCTAAGTTGAAAGATATATATCCAAAATTACTATTTTAAACTATCAGTATAATCACAAACATAGTTTAGTTTAAAGACAACTAATAAAAAAATAAAAAAACTAAATCAATCAGAGAAGAAAAAAGAAACAGCAAACAGTAATTTAAAGCATTGGGACTATGTACTATGTAATATGTAATATACAATGCAATGCATAAAATTATTGCATTCATTTACTTATGTACATTTTTTGAGAGTCTATAAGCAAAACAGGCACAAATGCGCACTTTCTGTCATGTGTTTCAAGTAAAGAACTATGACAATGTATAATGGCATAACATTCCATAAATTTCTGAGAGGATAGCTTAGGCTAATACTTAATGTCATCTCAATATGAAAGAGCAATCATAGCATAAATTTTACAGAAATACACAGATTAGTAAGTTTATCAGACAATCAGACAATAACTACATAACATTATAGAGGTTGAACTACTCTGTGGAAACCATTGAATTTTCTTAAGAAACAAAAACAAGTTGAGTAGTTTCAATTGAAGCTTTACGAAACTTAGCTCCTTGATCCACAGAGAGCAAAACCTGTGTCTTATACTTACAACGTTTCAGCATATATTATTCATAAACATGCAAAATTAAAGAAACAATATTCTTTTAAATAAGTTCACTAGTTTGAAACATATTTCCATATACAATATATTATCTATTCATGATAAAAATCATAAAACATTATTATTGAAAACGAATTAAAAGAAAAAGGTAAAAACAATAATAGAGAATAAGGTTGAGCAAATCTTGTAAAAAAGCATAGCAAGACAGCAGCTCTTTTTAAAATTAAAATGATAAAACTTCTGACAAACCCCATAAATCAAATAACAATCATTTTCCAATTCTGCCAAATCCTTTTGAGGGTGGATTGGTAAATGAATTCCTTTTCCTTTCAATAATAATACATCTAAACAGTTTATTAACTGAAGGCTAACACTACACCTCAATCTCACTGGCCACTGCTGTAGCCACCAATGACTTGAAGTGGCTACTGCTTTACACAAGAAGATTTTCAATACAACAAAGATGATTTGAGACTTATTATTAGTTCCAAAGTCATGTCTATGTACAACAATATCAAATATGATTAGAAAGCAATGTTCAATTAAGAAATACCCCCAATGATTTTAACAGATTCAAAATATAAAGGAAGGGTTCCACAATTAATATTAGCAAGAACCACTTAACAGTCACAAATCATTAGCAAGAACCACTTAACCCATCTCTCATTCTATCTGTCTCTGAAATCCGAGAAACCCAACACCATCAAACTAAAGAAAATACCTGAAGAAAATCTGATCCTCTTCGATTTGGCTGAAGCTGATCCTCTTCGATTTGGCTGAAGGCTGAAGCTGAATCTGATGCTCTCCGATTTGGTCAAGCCTGAAGAAAAAACTGATGCTCTGATTTGGTGAAGAAAAGCGACGAGACAGCTCCGATTTGGCGAAGACAAACGGCGACAGCTCGAGGTGAGGCGGTGGTGTTGTGAGGCCGTCTGGGTTTTTGGTGGTGTTCACGGTGGAGTAAGGGTGAGGGAGTGAGGCGGTGGTGTTGTGAGGCCGTCGGATTGAGAGGGAGGGAGCGTAGGGAGGCTGCTGAGTGAGAGTGAGTGAGGCTGCTGTCTGCTGAAGTGGGAATTAGCCAATTAGGGTTAGAAATGTTAGGTATATATATATATATATATTAGGGTATTTTAGTAATTTTAATTAACCGGGTTTTTACCGGGCCGGGTTTCGGGTCGGGTCTCGGGTTTTTTAATAAAACCTGGACCCGACCCGGACCCGTTTCGGGTTTTTTTTTAAAAACCCATACCCGACCCTATTCTTAATCGGACCAGGTAAAACCCGGCCCATTAGGGTCGGGCCGGGCCGGATACCCGCGGGCTGGATCTAAATTGCCATCCTTAATTGAGAGTTATCTTAAGGATTATGTTCTCGTATTATAAACCCATGAAATGCATGGACATCATTTGCATCACGACATCCATAATATATACCTTCAACACTAGTGGTAAAACATTCAAACCCACAAGCTCATCATTTAAATTATGATGCGATTATTAGAAACCATGAACATTGTTTGCAATATGGAGTTCATCATAGTAAATATCATTTACAAAAGTATTTTGAAACTTGTCCTATTGCTTCAAACATTACAAATAATTGCCCAAAGGCCCATTGCAACTATCTATGAAAAAACCCAAAGTGTTCACTAACAAAAAAGTCCATAAGGAATGAAAACCCATGGCAAACATGTGTTGTTTAGGATGCACACAACCTGGCCCAAAGGGACCAGCCCATGTAAGCAAGCCCAAACCAAAAAGTACCAGCAGGAGGCAAAGGATTGAAAGTGGGCAACTAGCCCTTGTTCATCCCTAACCAAAAAAGAACTAGAGACTCATACAAGAGAACCAAGCCCTTGAGAATGGACTAAGGATTGTCCCATCAGTTTTCTGTCACCCTCTACCTAACGTGAATAGTGTCCGAGGGTTGCCATGACAGTTGAAGTCTAAAGGAAGATGGAACTCCACCACTTTCCTCAAGACTGCATCTCCAGCGGAAGGGGAATTGAAACTAAATTATCCAAACTTCAAACAAATTGATACTATAAATGTTGAAAACATTCAGAACGTGATTCATGTGCCAAGCCCATGAATCCTAAAGGGGAAAAATTGGGAACATGTGGTTTGGAGGGCATAAAAGGATCTCCAGCGGAACCCCCTGAAGTACACTAGAGCTTGACACCTGGCTTAGAGTATTAAATCTTACTTCTCAGGGGTCCGAATCTCAGTTGTAGCATTAGGATTCGCTCTTGGTACATGCCTCAATCACAATAATTAAGCTCAGCCCCAAAATCCTGGCATTTAATGCAAAACACTCTAAAATCCCATCATTACCCAAAGAAGCAAGGCAGCCCCTAAATGGATTTTCCTACTTCTGATAAAAAATCCCAGGAAAGCTTAACCTTGATTCATCACCTCTGAGTAGTCATACGTTTTTTTTTTGGATTTTTGTCAATTAATGTTTCCCTAAAGCTCCATTATAAAAACACAAACAAA
Source organism: Quercus glauca (assembly GCA_023736055.1). Classification (NCBI taxonomy): domain Eukaryota; kingdom Viridiplantae; phylum Streptophyta; class Magnoliopsida; order Fagales; family Fagaceae; genus Quercus; species Quercus glauca. The sequence goes on along the minus strand of CM043321.1, from coordinate 20,725,071 downwards.
CTAACCAAAAGACAAGCTAGCTACCCCTTTGAGACTTTGGGATTCGTTGGCCATTTTTGCTGGTGGTTCAGCTCTCTTTTAGCTCACCACACATCACCTTTAACCTACACCCATCTAATCCTAGATATTCTTCTCCCCCTTATACACTATCACAGCTCATAAATGTCTTCTAACTAGTCACAAAACAACTTACTACTCATAAAAAGCTTCAATCTCAGCATCAACCCTATCTCACTCACTCAAAAAAAACAACCCACATTCAGTTCGTCCATGCCTTATAAACACATATTCACCAAAGTCTTAGTTTAAACACTCGCTGCTCTGAGTTGGGATCTCTCTTTCCCTTCACACCATGCCAATTAATCCTCCCTTTTTTCTTCCTAGGGAACCTTTAATTTTTACTTTTTACTTTACTGTTGAAGGATATGATGTGTTTATAACAATTGAACTCTTCCCTCACATTGATGTAATGATGGCTGAAAGCACAATAAATTCCTCTTAAATGAGACAAATAAGGACCTAAAATTTTCCTAAATTTATCTAATCATTGATTGCTGGACTGTGTAATTCCATCCCTACCATTGGACAATTTATCTTTTGGACTTAAATGTAACTTCACCCTTACCGCTAGAGAATTTATTTCCCTTGAACTATCAGAACAGGACCATTAATGTACTAACTAAGTATCATAAAGTATTTTTCATTGGGCTTTTGTTGTTATTTCATTGAATGCAGCCTTTGTTTCCTTGCTTGGGTAGGCTTGTCATCACACCGAAAGCCTTTGGGTGTCATCTCAAGAGCCCATAGTTGGGTTTCGGTTTGGTTTCCCAACATCTTATTCAGAGGCATCAATTTCCTCCTCAACATTTTGGCGACTTCACTGGGGAGCCAATCAGTAGGTGAAAGTCTATCATGCCTCCAAGGTTGCGCAATAGCCGACAAGAAGCAAGTCAAGATAATGTTCACACAGCAACATAAAGCCACCAGGGTCCAATTGCACAAGATAACCAATCCGAGCAGCTTGAAGTTAATCAGAAGAATACTGATCATACATTCACTTTTGTTCTCGAAATGTTACAAGGAATGCAGCAAGCTCAGTTTGAGCTAGTTGAATCCGTCAAAATCCTAAGGAAGGCTCAAGGTCAAGGTGTCCATTCGCCACGTGCAAAACTAGACCCTCGCATGCAGCAAAAAAGGGGCTCAGCAATTGGAAATCCTCAATCTGGTGAACAAAACACACCTGCACACCAGTTTGTCACTCTATCTGATCTCACTTCTCTACTAAAGAAAGAACGAGGCAGGCAACGGAAGGAGCCTATGCGGTACATTTGCAAACCCCTATATCCAGTAGAGCTACTTAGCAAACCATATCCGGAGAAGTATGAAACACCTATTTTCGCCCTTTATGATAGGAGGAAAGGAAATGCAATGGAGGATGTCAGCAAATTTATGGATTCTATGGGACCATTTGCAGAAGATAGGGAGCTTTGTCTAAGGGAGTTCTCAAAATCCCTCATTGATTGTGCTTACACATGGTATTCTACTCTTCAACTTAATTCCATTCCTATGTGGGAAGATATGGTGGAAAGTTTCTGCACTAAGTATTTCCATGGTGAGGAGAAGGTCAACATCATCACCCTTCACAATTCAAAACAAAAGCCTTCTGAAGGGCTCCTTGATTTTATCAGGCGGTTTAGAGATACCGCCCTTGATTGTTATGGACAGTACAAATAGTAAGAACTGGTAGAGATTTGCCTTAACAACATGTTCCCAGAATACCGAGCACACTTGGAGAACCTTGACATTCATCAATTTGCCCAACTACTCCAAAAAACTTGGAAGAAAGCCTTATCAGTTAAGCCATCTATCATTGACAAGCCTAGAGCAGAAAAAAAGAAACCCTCCGCAAGCTCTTGTCATCTCAGGCGGTGAATCGGCAGCAAGGGTAAAACACAAGAAAGATGATGGTGCAGAATAACAGGAGCTGCCTCCCATTCCATGTACTGACGAAGAAATCAAGGTGATAGTCGAGAAGTGGGTGGCTGATGGAGTCCTTAGAATCATCAAGCCAAATCGAGAGCCTACGAAGGAAGATAAGCAAAACCCTCATTATTGTCATTATCATCAATATGTGCATCATAAGACTAGAGATTGTAGGGCTCTTCGGAGGATGTTTCATAAAAAAGTCACAGACGGGACCCTTGATCTAACCCAAGAGTAGGAGGTCTAACGGAACCCACTGCCACAACATAACAGGGGGAAGGCTACAGTGGTAGTGGTGATTCATGCAGGAAATATCAAGGATGATATGAGTAATGGCAGGGAATTACCACCCGCAGCCGTCTTAGCACTTCAAAGGAGCCCAGCCTTTTGTGCCCTGTTCAACCAGCTTGGATTCAATAAAGAAGCAAGGAAGGCAGTAACCGAAGCACTAGTATCCATTGCCTTTGACTTTGGTACACACTGCCTCATCGCTGAAGCTCATTCCAGTAGAGCTTTCTTAGAAACTACCAATGCCATCACCTTTACTGACAAAGATATGGAAGTGTAGCACCCTGATCATAGCAGACCCTTATATGTCGCTGCTTGAATCAACGATGTCCACATACGAAGGGCATTAGTTGCTACCAGAGCATCCTTGAATCTCATCCCGGCTAGTACACTCTAAGCAGCTGAAATCCCTCTTAATCGAGTCACCGGCACTCCCATAGAAGTGGCTGGTTTCGCTAGGATGCAGGAGCATACCATTGGGAGCATACAACTTGTCCTTAGAGTGGGACCTATTGTGGCACTTACAAGGTTCCATGTGATCAATTCAGGCGTATTATACCATGCTTTGCTTGGGCGGCCTTGGCTCCATAGACACAAGTTGGTCCTATCCACATATCACCAATGTGTTAAAGGAAGGTTCCTAGGCAAGCCTACATGCATTCCAGCCAACCATACTCCATCTGATCTGTTTGAGGCCCATTATTTTGGAGCTAATTTTTATAATGAATTCACCCCGTTGGGGGAAGATGCCACGTCAAAGCCTATTGGGACCCCGCTGCTTGGTTGGGAGGTTATTGAGGAGGAACCTAAGGTGGATTTGAGGGGGATCCTTGATTAAAAGAAAAAGAAAAGAGAGCGTAAGGAAGCATCTAGCAGTGGGTCACAACTGAGGTGTGTGCAAGTACAATTACCAGATGGGCGTTTTGGTTATCGATTATGATAGTACGCGGGGCCTAGCTATCTCAAACAGAAGGGTCCCGGAATGAATGAAGCCAATACAACACCAACTTGTTACTGCACTAAAAAAACAGCAGCTCCAGCGGAGCATTCTCTTGACAACATTGTTGAGATAGCAACTCCAGCGAAGTGTTCTTTTGACAACGTTGCTGAACCATGTGAGGAGTTATTACCAACACCCAATCTGTCCTTACTGGTTGATGTGGAGCTTGAAGTTGTCGATCTTAGTAACAACCCTAATACTCCACGAACAACCTCAATTAATGCAAATCTATCACAGCCAGAGAAAAACCAACTCATTGCACTTCTAAAGGAATATGCTGATGTCTTTGCCTGGGAATACAATAAAATGCCTGGCTTGGATCCCAATTTAGTGGCACATGCTCTTAATGTTGAACTAGGAGTGAAGTCGGTGATACAGCCCATGCGAACCTTCCATCCAGATATTGAAGCTCAAATCATCAAAGAAGTGCAGAAATTCCTTGCTGCTAGATTCATTAGGCCCATTGAGCACTCGAAGTGGCTGTCAAACATAGTGCCGGTCAAGAAAAAGAATGGGCAAATAAGATGCTGCTTTGATTTTCGAAACCTCAATAAAGCATGCTCAAAAGATGAATTTCCACTTCCAAACATGGACATGCTATGTTCTCATTTATGGATGGCTTTAGCGGCTACAACCAAATTAGGATGTCACCCAAGGATGCAACCAAGACTGCCTTCCGAACTCCCATTGGGAATTTTGACTATACCGTTATGCCTTTTGGCCTCAAGAACGCTGGCGCCACTTACCAAAGGGCCATGACCGTGATCTTTCATGATATGATGCACAAAGGAATTAAAGACTATGTAGACGACATTGTGGTGAAGTCAAAAGCAAGGGAAAACCATTTTTATGACTTAATGAGGGTCTTTGAAAGATGCCGCCTTTACAAGCTTCGTATGAACCCTGTCAAATGTGCTTTTGGCGTTCCCGCTGGAAAGTTTTTGGGTTTCCTTGTTCACCAACGGGGGATAGATGTTGATCCTAGTAAGGCATATGCTATAGCTATCATGAAACCCCATACTACAGTCAAAGAGCTCAAAAGCTTCCTTGGCAAGCTTTCATACATCCTGAGGTTCATTCCCAGTCTAGCCACTCTCGCTGCTGCGTTCACCCCCTTACTAAAGAAGGGAAGGCCTTACCGCTGGAGTCAGAAATGCCAGCAAGCTTTCTCCCAATTATAGCACCTCATGACCAAGCTGCCAACCGTATGTGCGCCCTCATCAGGAAAGCCCCTTAAGCTCTATTTGGCCACCAACAGTGAGACAGTAGGGGCATTAATAGCCCAAGAAGATCAAAAGGGGGCTGATCAGCCAATTTACTATGTTAGCTGGATGTTGAAGGATGCTGAGACTCGATATTCAAGAGCTGAAAAGGCTTGTCTCTCTCTCTCATATATGCTGCACAACAACTTCGACATTACTTTTTGGCTTATACAATTTACGTCATGACAAAATCCCATCCTATACGCTCACACTTGCAGCGTCCCGTCCTTTCCAGAATGCTAGCACAATGGCTCCTGCAGTTGTCTGAATTTGAAATCATCCCTGTTGCCCTTACAGTTGTAAAAGGGCAAGCTATAGCTGACCTACTGGTATGGTTCCCAGGAGAAAAAGGTTGGGATGTTGCTGATGAAGTCCCTGGGGATTTACCGGAGGTTTCAACCATTGAAGTAGCTGGAGCTAGGTGGATTCTTAGATTTGATGGGTCTTCCACAGCTGCTGAAGGAGGAGCTGGAATAGTCCTAATCAAAGAAATAGGGAGAGCAGTAGCTATGTCCTTCAAACTTGACTTCCTTTATGCCAACAACATGGCTGAGTATGAAGCATACCTCACAGGTTTGGTGGTAGCACGTAAAATGAGAATCAAACACCTTAGGGTGATTGGAGATTTGAACCTAGTTGTTTGTCAAGCTAAAGGAGAGTTTGCACTCAAAGAGCCGTCATTGGCACCATATAGAGCAATGGCCTAAATGTTGGAAGATTCATTTGAAGACTTTGATATCCAACACTCTCAAAGGTCCGACAATCGTTTTGCTGATGCATTAGCCACTTTGGGGACTAGGATTAATTTTGAAGGTACCGCTACTAAAGTTACAATCATAAAGAAACCTGTTCCAGCCATATAGGTGCTGAAGGAGGAGTTTTTCGGTCAGCCACTAGACCAAGCAGATTAGTGGTCGCCCGTCAAAGAAGCCTTATTGTCTCCCTTAAGCAAAGAGCAATTGAAGTGTTTCAAAGATTACATTTTGGTGGCAAGGGAGTTATACAGAAAATTCCTGAGAGGAGTCTTGGCAAGTTGCTTAGGCCTAAGTGAGTCTGGCAAGCGACTAAGAGAAGTCCATAAGAAATTCTGCGACTTCAATGGTACTGTAAGCCTCTACAGACACCTCCAGCATTTAGGGTATTATTGGCCAGACATGGACAAACAGGCTGCCAACATCCAAAGTCAGTGTGAGAAATGTTAGCACATCTCCAGCCATAAAGAATCATATGCTATGTTCACCTCTAACGATTGGCGAATCCCATTTCTTGAATATCTCATAGAAGGCATTTTGCTCAACAATCGGGATAAGGCATATCGTTTAAAAAGGATGGCAACTCACTACTTTGTGGAAATAGGTGTTTTTTTTTTTCGAAAGGGGTTCAATGGGGAGCCCTTAAGATGCTTGGGGATCCTCGAAGCATAATCTGTCATACAAGAAGTTCATACAGGTGAATGTAGGGATCATCAAGGTAAGAAGCAACTTCTCCAGCAGCTGCTTAACCTTGGGTATTTTTGGCCAACCATGAAGCAAGACACGGCCAAACATGTGAAGACTTATGACACTTGTCAAGTCCATGGGAGCTTGATCCATACTCACCCCATTAGCCTCCAAAACATGACAACACCATGGCCATTTCACACTTGAGGGCTAGACTTGATAGGCCCGATCAATCCACCGTCCAATGGCTATATTTGGATATTAGTAGCTACGGAGTACTTCACGAAATGGGTTGAGGCGACCCCGTTAAAGAAAGCTATCGGTCCAGCGGTTGCAAATTTCATCTGTGAGCACATAATTTGTAGATTTGGCATCCCCCATAAGATTGTCAACGATAATGGCTCTCCTTTTGTCAACAAGGATGTCTGTAAACTGCTTGACCATCGCCACATCAAGCATAGAAAGTCTACTCCTTACTATCCCGAAGGCAATGGCCAAGCGGAGGCAACTAATCCAGTATTGTTGAGAATTCTCAGCAAGAAGCTCCACATGAGGGAGGATGGAGTGAAGATTTGCTGGAAACTTTATGGGCCTACCGAAGTTCAGCAAAGACTGCTACTGGCTTTTCATCGTTTTCTCTTGTGCATGGCACCGAGGCTATGTCACCGGTTGAGTTATTAGTTCCTACTCCTAGGGTGGTTCATGGTCAAGAAATTGAAATGAGTGTAGCCACTTGTGTAGAATGTAAGGTCTCTGACCTTGAAACCCTAGAGGAAGCAAGGAATTTGACCCTTAGTCGTATCCAGCGATACCAATAGCAGATGGCCAATGCCTACAACAAGGTCATGAAGGCTAGAACTTTTGTTAATGGGCAAATGGTTTTAAAGGTAGTAGATCATGTGAGAAGGAACCTTTCTGCCCCCTCTAAATTTGCCCTAAATTGGGTGGGTCCATACCTTGTAAGGGAAGCCAATGAGAGTGGTTACTATCATCTAGCTACGGCAGGTGGTGAAGTCCTCGCGGAACCTATTAATGGCAAATGGCTTAAGTTGTCCTATGCTTAATCTACCATGCTTGTACTACGTGGTCTTTCCCCACTCTTTTGTAAGATCACAACTACTACTAAATAAAGAAGTAAGCACTGCCTTTGCCATAATCATGCATGTTTTCTTTGAAAAGTATTGAGTTTTTTTTTTTTATAAAGAGAACAACATAGATGTTCTCTTGAAAATATATATATATATATATATGCACATGTGAATGCACATATATACATAAGTATATGTACATATATATACGTGTGAATATATGTGAGTGAACACTCTATTTTTCTTTTTCTTTTTTTAAAAAAGAAGGGAACACAATAGCTACGGTTGGAGGCGTCCTTTGCCATGAAAAGTACAATTTTTATACAAGAATGGCTAAAAGAAAAGGGTAATGATGTGTATACGTATGTTAGTATACAAGTGTATACACATACCTAGATAAATGAACGCTACTTCATCATAAAACTTTTTTTTTTAGAAAACTACTCTTGCAAAAAAGAAAAAGAGGGCACAGTAGCTACGGCTGGAGATGTCCTTTGCTATGAATAGTGCAGAATTTTTGCATGAACAGTTAGGAAAAACATGTGCTCACATAAAGAAGTGACAAGGGATAACCCCTTTTATGCAGAAAAATCCCTTTTATGTAGAAAAATTTCCTTATGCAGAAAATTTCTTTTTAAAGCATGAACCTTTTACAAAACAATATCTATAGTTGACTAGTCTTTCCTTCGCATATGATGTTAGTACCTGCAAATTGAGTAACCTTTTGCACAAACAACAATAGCATTTACAATTGAACAAATCTGAATAATTTTTTTTATTATTTATTATATATAGCTGGATAATTTCACATACATGAATAGCAACAACACCTAGAAGAGTTTTTCTTCCTATTACAAAAGAGAAAGAAGAAAGAAGCCTTTGTAACTAGAGAGTCTCAAAACACGTAATAACATGATTAAATACATATTACATCCCAACAGAGTGGCCCACTAAAAAAAGAGAGGGGGGAGGGGGCGGGGGGGGGGGGGGGGGGAATACATATATGTAAATATGGCATGAGTAGTCTAATCCAATAAGCTGCCAAAGGGTTCCGTGGAGGATGAGCCATCGCTGGTGGGTAAGGACAGTGTGATGGAATCCTTTTGACTTGTCAGAAAGGATAGTTCTGCTATCTTCGCTGCAATTTCTTTCTCTAGATTTGCAATCTTCACTGCGAGTTCAGCCAACTTCATCTCGCCATCGCGAATGATGCATGAGGCAATAGTGGTCTTATGCCAATCAAGGATGAACCCAACATCAAACTTCATGGAATGTAACTCACTAAGTACGGCTTCCCACTCAAGTACGTTATGCAAGTTGAAACTCTTGATGGGTGTGCGTTCTATGTCAAGCAAAACCGCTTCAAAGGATTGAAACATTACCTTCCTCACTGCATTACCATATGTGTACCTAGACATAAAATCCGGATGCTTTGACAATACTTTCTCCAACAAGGGCAGACCTTCAATGGGAACATCAAACTGCTAGAATTTCATTGTGATTCCCAAAAGTGTATAGAAGTCCTCAACAGATTTGTCGTTCTCCCTTTCTTGATCAAACATCTCCATGAAATCTTGGACATTAACCCCCTGAAACGTAGCACTTGGTGGCTCTCCTTCTACAACTGACAGGCAAGATTGATGGGGGTTAATCCATTTGTCAAAGGAACAAAAAGGGAAGATTTTTTCTTTACAAGGTAGACCCAATATAAATCTTTAGATGTTATCAAAGCATGGGTAGTAGAAGCCGTACCTGTGTTTTTTTTGCTCTGGGGAGGATCAAGATCAGGTGTAGGCATGGTAGGTTTACTTATAATTCTTTCTCCGGCCGCACCAGCAACTCCTTCAGGTGGCAGCAAAGGATCAGTGGCACCCCTTCCAGTTGTGCCGCCATTAGTAACTTCCTCAAGGACTAACGGGGGTACGCCGATCTCTTTTTCAACTATACTAGCACTAGGCACTAGGGAAGGGTCAACGGCAGTCCCAACCTCACCAATTTCCACAGTTTCCACGTGTACCATTGAGGGATCAGCAACATTACCTGTGATAGAAATGCCATTAGTGGCGGCAGAAGCATAGGATGATAATGAGGCAAGTAACAGAAGGTTATTAGAACCCATAGTGATGTCCATAAAGTCACCTCCGCGGTCTTTAGATTGGGTTCTGTCACTATCGCTAGACTAATGGGGTAGCTGACGACAAAAAGAAAATACACCAGTATAAAAAAAATAAAAAAAGAATTAAAAAAAGGAAATAATATAATAATAGCAAAAAAAGGGGGGGGGGGGGGAAGGGAAGAAGGGTTGAAGGTCAAGAATTTACCTCTTCGAAGGAGCTCTCAACATCAGATTTAACAGCTTTTGCTCTACGGGCAGTGGTTTTCTTCCTATATGTCCTTGCCTCAAAATCTAGGCTCGAGAAAGGGACAACCTTAGTGGTCGGCACTAATGGAGGCCCTACTGTCTCTATAGCTGGGGTTGTGAGGGAAAGACTTTTATCCCTAACTGGAGAGTCATGCAGCTCGATCACCGGAGACTTGGATTTATCTCTCTTACTATTGCCAACATCATGCTCTACCTTAGACTTCGTCCTTTTAGCAACACTTCTAGCCGGAGGAGTTCCCTGGTGAGCTTTTTTACTTGGTGTCCTACGCTCCTCTGCTTCAGGTTCAGGGGCTTCCATTATCCTATTCTGCCTGCTCCATTCTACTGGAATGTCTTCGCCATAGACAACCCAACCATCAAGGTTAGCATGCCATTCGACGAAGCTTATTTTTTGTCTAGCTACCCATGAACAAATAGCCCGGGTATTCGGAACCAAGCATCGATTAGGAGGAATATCAGTCCTTGGAGGGCCAATTTCCATTCTTTCCTGCTTTCAACTAGCAACAAAATCCACAAAGCTATTCATTATCTTTCGCCGGTAAGTACACATATTTTGAGTAACACAACCTTCCCTTCGCCTACATGGGATCAACACATCCATTTCCCCTTCACGCTAGTAATCCATGGCCAAATCATAAAGTAAAGGCCTCATTGCCTCTCGAACATCATACTCCATATCATTAATCGTAGGCACATCTTGGTTAAGCCCGAATTGATGTGACACTCTATGAGGGTTGTATTTCACAAGGCTAAAACCTGAACTATTGAGGCAGGGGAGCGACGATGGAGAAGTAATGAGCAGAAAGTTCAAAACTTTGCTGCCATCCCCTAAGTTAAACATTTGAGAATCAGGTCTGGCACACGGAAATAGGGAAGGAGAAAAGAACCCATCACATGATAAGTATAAGGCCTCCAAATAAAATCAGAGGCAGTGTCCAACGAGTCAATTGCCGACAAACCCCGTACCTTTAAGGCCATCCACTTCATCAATAGAGGAAGGCCATGCTCAAACCCGAAAAATCTCTCCTCACCATCAACAATTCCAAGTGAAATCACCCTCTTAGTGTCACGAATGTCACTTACACTCTTCCTTACGTTAATGTAATTTCTTGAACGCTCCTAAGCAAAAGCTTGCAACATCACTATGCTCACCCCGGAATCAACAATGTGGTATGGAGAACCAACTAGTTCATTATAATGAAGTTGATCTAATTTTGTGTAAAGGCAGCCTAAAAATAAAGCACCTAACGGTAAGGGCATACCTTAGGAAAGCTTTATGGCAAGGCGAAACGTGAAGGGTTTGATGAACTGAGTAGGGTAGCAACTAAAAATAAATTTACTCAACCGTATTGCCAATAGTGCAGCCCTCCCAGCCGCACAACTACTAAGCTTTTTAAATGCAAGAATCCATGAAGAAAACCTGGCCCTTTGGCTAGTAAGCGATGCTCCATGACCCCAAATGCCTTATAAAGTCTCTCTTCGATTTTAGCCTCTTCACTATTCAACTCCAAATCCTTTGGGTTCAACCTCCCCATGCTTGGCAGTAAAAACAATCTCTCTACATCTTCGAGGGTGACAGTGGTTTCACCCCAAGAGAAGAAGAAAGTATGGGTTTTCGGACTCCAGTGGTGAATCAAATACTGCAATAAGATAATATCCCTAAATACATGCCACCCTTAGGACATCAGAACCGCTTCAAAAATGTTAGCATCGTGAAGAGCTTAACAAAATCCTTCATTTTCAAATTCCTTATCAAGCCAATTGGACCAACCATTGATCAATCTGCTGGGACACCAAAATTGCATTGGTGAAGGTAGAAGCTCTTTCCGCTAGAGGCGTAAATCCATAACCCCAGATGCTGAAGGCACCCATGCAGTTTCAGGATTGGGGGCTTCACCCCGTATATTCCATTGGGAAGGAGCATCAGATACACCAATGTTGGTAGGAACCATGGGAAACAAGGGAGAAGAGCAATACCACGGGTCTTGCAATGGTAGGAGCGATTTTTCTCGCAATTTCAACATCAACGGCAATGGGTGTTTCCTCTTCTTCAGCCATGGACCCAACTAAGTGGTGAGAACCTCTCAAACACAGATAAAAGGGAGAAATAAAGGAGGAACAAAAATGGTTCTTTCCTTTTTCCTTTTCCACCATGGCAAAAAATATATAAAAGGAAAATATATAGGAAGAGAAGTTTTTTCCCTCTCCTCTCTAGTGCCGAAAATCAAGAAAGGAAGATGTAGAGGAAGAAGTTTTGTCTCTGTTTCCCTTTTTGATGGCACCAAAACAAGGAAGAAGAAGGTAAGACTCCTCTCTCTTTCTTTTATTCTTTTCTCCTTTTCTCTCTCTCTCTCTCTCTATTCCTCGGCCTGACAAAAATAATGGGGAATGGGCAAAATTGACTCCTTGGGTTGCACTGAGAAACGTGAAACCCAGCCTTGAAATAGGGGCTGCAGTTATTGCAGGTAACAGTAACCACCTTGATGTCTAGGATGAGGTTTTGCAAGGGTTCACGCATAGCACCCCAAACGGTCACCATTTTTCAAAAATACATGTATATATATAAAATATATATATATATATATAATAAAAATATAATATAATATAATGATAAAAAATAATAATAATAATAAAGTATATACACAATAACAAATAACTAAATAACTAAGCAATAACAACAACAATAAATGTTCATAAAAATATATATGAAGCATAACAATGACATGTTTTCGAAATATATGTACATATATATGTGCACAATATATATATATATATATATATATGAATAAGTAAATAAGCATATGTGTATACAACAATAATAATAATAGCAACGATAACGCTAAAAAAAATAATAATAATAATAAAAAAACTCGCACGTGTGATCCTAATATTTTTCTTTCAAAAAAAAAAAATAGTATTACTAATAACTTGATCACACGTGACTCGGGGGGCTGAATGTTAGGGTACTTTTTTATTACACCTAATTTTATTTAAGTACCACCTATTTACTTTCAAATACACATACCCTATTCTATTTAAAGCCCAAGAATACTTATGCTTGGCAATTTTTGAAAAGCCCATAATTCAAGTCCATGGCAAAAAAATTTTATCAATGGAATTCAAATCCATGATCAAAGCCCATGATTTAAACCCATGACAATTTATCTATCCAAAGCCCAATTTACATTGGCAACATCAAAGCCCAATCTTCATTGGCAATGACAAAAGGCCCAGTTCCCACTTGCAATATCCAAAAGCCCAATTTTCATTGGCACTACTTTATCAAAAAGAAAAAGGAGCCCAAGGTTATCAATGCTTGGCAAAGAAAAAATATCATGGTAAAATATTATCGTGGCAAAAAGGACCATGGCAATCATCTTATAAAAAACTCATTGAGAGTTATCTTGAGAATTATGTTCTCGTATTATAAACCCATGAAATGCATGGACATCATTTGCATCACGACATCTAGAATATATACCTTTAACACTTGTGGTAAAACATTCAAACCCACAAGCTCATCATTTAAATTATGATGCGATTATTAGAAACCATGGACATTGTTTGCAATATGGAGTTCATCATAGTAAATATCATTTACAAAAGTATTTTGAAACTTGTCCTATTGCTTCAAACATTACAAATAACTGCCCAAAGGCCCATTGCAACTATCAATGAAAAAACCTAAAGTATTCACTAACAAAAAAGTCCATGAGGAATGAAAACCCATGGCAAACATGTGTTGTTTAGGATGCACACAACCTGGCCCAAAGGGACCAGCCCATGTAAGCAAGCCCAAACCAAAAAGCACCAGCAGGAGGCAAAGGATTGAAAGTGGGAAACCAGCCATTGTTCATCCCTAACCAAAAAAGAACTAGAGACTCATACAAGAGAACCAAGCCCTTGAGAATGGACTAAGGACTGTCCCATTAGTTTTTGGTCACCCTCTACTTGACGTGAACAATGTCCGAGGGTTGCCATGACAGTTGAAGTCTAAAGGATGATGGAACTCCACCACTTTCCTTAAGACTGCACCTCCAGCAGAAGGGGAGCTGAAACCAAATTATCCAAACTTCAAACAAATTGATGTTATAAATGTTGAAAACATTCAAAACGTGATTCACGTGCCAAGCCCATGAATCTTAAAGGGGAAAAATTGGGAACATGTGGTTTGAAGGGCATAAAGGGATCTCCAGCGGAACCCCCTAAAGTACACTAGAGCTTGACACCTGGCTTGGGGTGTTAAATCTTACTTCTCAGGGGTCCGAATCTCAGTTGCAGCATTAGGATTTGCTCTTGGTACACGCCTCAATCACAATAATTAAGCTCAGCCCCAAAATCTTGGCATTTAATGCAAAACACTCTAAAATCCCATCATTGCCCAAAGAAGCAAGACAACCCCTAAAATGGATTTTCCTACTTCTGATAAAAAATCCTAGGAAAGCTTAACCTTGATTCATCACCTTTGAGTAGTCATATGTTTTTTTGGATTCTTGTCAATTAATGCTTCCTTAAAGCTCCATTATAAAAACACAAGCAAACTAACCAAAAGACAAGCTAGCTACCCCTCTGAGACTTTGGGATTCGTTAGCCATTATTGTTGGTGGTTCAACTCTCTATTAGCTCACCACTCATCACCTTTAACCTACACCCATCTAATCCCAAATATTCCCCCTTTACACTATCACAGCCTATAAATGTCTTCTAACTAGTCACAAAACAACCCACTACTCATAAAAAGCTTCAATCTCAGTATTAACCCTATCTCACTCACTAGAAAAAAAACAGCCCTCATTCAGTTCGTCCATGCCTTATAAACACATATTCACCAAAGTCTTAGTTTAAACACTCGTTGCTTTGAGCTGGGATCTCTCTCTCCCTTCACACCGTGCTAATTAATCCTCCATTTTTTCTTCCTAGGGAACCTTTAATTTTTACTTTTTACTTTACTGTTGAAGGATATGATGTATTTATAACAATCGAGCTCTTCCCTCACATTGATGTAATGATGGCTGAAAGCACAATAAATTTCTCTTGAATGAGACAAATAAAGACCTAAAATTTTCCTAAATTTATCTAATCATTGATTGCTAGACCGTGTAATTCCATCCCTACCATTGGACAATTTATCTTTTGGACTTAAATGTAACTTCACCCTTACCGCTAGAGAATTTATTTCCCTTGAACTATTAGAACATGACCATTAATGTACTAACTAAGTATCATAAAGTATTTTTCATTAGGCTTTTGTTGTTGTTTTGTTGAATGCAGCATTTGTTTCCTTGCTTGGGTAAGCTTGTCATCACACCGAAAGCCTTTGGGTGTCATCTCAAGAGCCCATGGTTGAGTTTCGGTTTGGTTTCCCAACATCTTATTCAGAGGCATCAATTTCCTCCTCAACAACTATTATAATGTGAGACTTGTTTTAGAAGGCTACAAATAAAAGGAAGATGTGAGTTTTCTTGATACACAATAAACCAAAGGGGTTTCTGGTTCTTGTACAAGGAAACAAAGTGCTTAAACTTGTTAAATATTTGTATAGATTGAAGCAAATTTCAATCCAATGACAATAAAAATTTGATAATGAGATCATGTCAAATGAGTTTAGATTTAATGCAACTAGTGTGTGATGTGAAATATATCACATGAGGCTATGTTGTTATGGGATATATGCTCGTGTAAGTGTTGTAGATGTGATACAAGAAATGACAATTTCTAATACATCTAATGGACTTGTCTTGTCTCAATCATATGAGAAATGTGACAACAGTCTAGTGAGAACACCTTATGCAACTAGTGTATGATGTGAAATATATCACATGAGGCTATGTTGTTATGGGATATATGCTCATGTAAGTGTTGTAGATGTGATACAAGAAATGATAATTTCTAATACATCTAATGGACTTGTCTTATCTCAATCACATGAGAAATGTGACAACAGTCTAGTGAGAACACCTTATGCAAAGAGCATATGTATTTTTTGGGAAGTTAATAAATCTAAACAGACATGCATTATTGGATACTTGTGCCTCCTATTTGTATATATTGGTAGGGCACAGAGTTATGGTAGGTCTCGACATATTTGTTAGAGACATAATACCACGAGGCAGTTGCTCTCAAATGGAAGTGATTCAAGATTCTGAAATGGATTCGTAATCAATTGTTTGAGTGGAGAGCAAGTAAACAGACATGCATTATTGGATACTTGTGCCTCCTATTTGTATATATTGGTAGGGCACAGAGTTATGGTAGGTCTCAACATATTTGTTAGAGACATAATACCACGAGGCAGTTGCTCTCAAATGGAAGTGATTCAAGATTATGAAATGGATTCTTAATCAATTGTTTGAGTGGAGAGCAAGTAAACTGCTCATTAAGGGGAATGGGGTTAAAGCCTATTACCTAAAAGTCTTCGAGATGGCAACCCAACCTAGCTGACTGGAGATCCCAAGATCTAGGTTCAAAGGGACAACTGAATCATGGAAACTATTTTTATCACTATGGAGATAACATCTCCTTCCCATTCCTATGATGAAATAGTGATGCCTGTAAGCGATGTTCAGGGTAAGTTTTGCTTTTAATGATTCTTATATCTTGGAATTCCAAGTGGGGTATAGCAGGATACTCTTAATAAGAGTCAGCTATATGTGTGTGAAGTGGGCCGCTTCCATGAGAGTTTTTAAGGCTGAATTCTCTAAAGCACTTCATGAATTTACCAGGATATGTTCAGGACCGAAATGAACACAACTATAAGAAAGAAATATGTCCGAAAAGGAGCTGTGTAAATTTTATTGTCTTGGTATACACAAACGGTTGAACAGTATATCCGATAGTCTTTCACAAAGGAAAGTTCAAAGCCACAAACTACTTCTCTTGATACAGTAACTTTTCTTCTGCTCTCTTTGTGTCTGCATCATCATTTGCATTATGTTTATCAATTTCTATTCATGTGGGGGATTGTTGGAAAAATAGCATGGAGTGAATAAGAAATTGATGTTTTCTGTGTTCACATGAAGATGTTATTAAAAGCAATAAAAATCCTGAGTCCCACATAGGAAAGGAAAGAGAAAATATGAGTTTATATGCTCATGAGTTGCACATTGGGTTGGGCGTTTGGCATATGTGGACTAGGCCTACTTGTCCAAATAATAATATTTTATTATTTTAATTTTTGAGTCAGTTAGTCTGTGCACAGCAGTTATCACTGAAACAGAGTGCCTGTTCAGTAACGTATAAGTTTTCATAGTCCCTCATTCATAAAAACTACTTTTCAGAAAAACTTTCATAGTGAGAATATTTTGTGCATTTCATTTTGTGTCAAAGAGAGAGAAAGAGACATTGAGTAGTTCGTAGAGCACGACCTTGTGTACTTCGTTTTCGTGTTGTAGATCATTTTATCCTAGGAGTCAGACGTCTGTAAGTCTCAAAGCACCACAGTAATTGTGTGAGGGGCGAAATCTGTTTTAAGGAGATTGTGTCAAACACAAAACTTGATCTGAATTATTCTTCCTTCATGCATTTGGTCTATGAGTTTTTAATTATATTACATATTTCTTTTATATATGCAGTATATATTTATTGTTTTGCCTATTACTTCTTTTATGTTAATATTGCTTATAATTAGATTTGTGTGTTGTTCCATTTTGCTTAAATACACAAGTAAATTGTTGAAATATATCCAACACTTTACTGGTGGGTTGAGTGTTTGGTTATTGGTTAGTTTTGTATTTGGTAAAGGAGATGAATGAAAAGGCATACCTTGCCTTTTCTTTATAGTGTTATTATATGGCACATTCTAGACTTATCTAGCTTTTTTTTTTTTTTTTTTTTCCTCTCTTTTAACGGACAGATTTGATCACTAAAGAAAAGGAGATGAATGAAAAGGCATAGGCCTTGCCTTTTCTTTATTGTGTTACTGGCACATTCTACACTTATCTAGGTTTTTTTTTTTTTTTTTTTTTTTTTTTTTTTTTTTTTTTAACGGACAGATTTGATCACTAAAGAAAAGTCGCGAGACACTTTAGTTTAGTTTAATTTTTTAATTGTTTCTCATTTTTTGTTATGCTTTATTTTTTATAGAAGTCTTCATCTTATTTGTTCGATTAGAACTAATTAATATATTATGTATTTTTTTTCCTTTTCTTTTTGCAGGTTGAGAGGATTAGACGACCCCATTGATAAGTAAGGAAAAGGATCACCTTCAGTTTTCTTCTATTTTAAAATAGATGAGTGACACGTGTATATAAAATGATCCAACGGTTAGGAAAAACCCAATAATTTTTCATCTCCCTTACCTCTCCCTTCACCATCTCTGGAGCCAAATTGATCTACCAAACATACCATCGTTCAATTCAAGACTACCGCTACCTTCACCATCTCCATAAGGCCTCTCTGCCTCTGTATCGCTGCTATCAAAAGCCATAGCCGTCACACCGTCGAGTTTGAGCCTCCCTTGAGATTTGTTAGTTTTTCTCAATCCTTTTGCGAAACCAACGCTGCAGATCTCTTCTTCGGCCTCCAATATGCAAAACCCAAGAGTCTGATCTCCATTTTCGGAGACACGTACCACCACTCGTGGTGGCAATCAACCCACGTGCCGTCACAGATTCCCCATTGACTGGTGGTTCACAAAACCAATGCCATAGATCTCTTCTTTGGCCTCCGAAGTGTAAAACCCAAGAAGCCAACCTTCATCTTCAACCTCATATGCCTCCACGCACGGCCTGAAGTTTGGCTGTCGATCCACATGTTGTCGAAGACTACCGTCAACTGTTGCTTCGAATCCGAAGAACCTATGCCTTCTTCTTACACTTTTATCTCAAAAAAAGGTTTGCTTTTGCTTTTATTTTTTAAAACACAAATTGCTTATAACTGTTGGATCATTGTTTTTACACATGTCACCCATCTATTTTAAAATGGGAGGAAACTGGAGGTGATCCTCTCCCAATAAGTAAGGCTTCAATAGTGTATTTTTTATAAATCATGTTTTATTGTTCTACTTTTCATATTATTTTATTATTTTCTATATTTTAATATAAAAAATATTTTATTCTGATTATATTATATTTTTATATTATAGACGATGTTTCTTTTATTTGTAATTTTTTTACTACAAATGTCTACAAGAAAATATGTATTTTAATATGAAAAACTAATTAAAAATATGGAAAAATTAATTGAATCTAAAATATAATAGCAATAAACAATAACAGAAAATTTAGGTGAAATTCTCACAAATGATCAAGAAGGAAAAAAAAAAAAAAAAAGAAGCCCCATTAAAATTGCCACCTTAGGCCCATAAATACTTGAGCCGACCATAATAGTCTTATTGGAATAATTCCATTTTTTCACCAAATTCATAAAATTTCAAGAAATACTACGTTTCAACACTTTTACAATAAATTCTAAGTAATAGGTTATTGTTGATTGTTACTAGTAGGTAAAAATGTAATTTTAATAGTGGGTTCAAATTAAAACTAATAACAACTTATCATAAAAATGTTGTAAACAGATTGCTCATTTGCAATGATATGACATGAAAAGATGAGGTGGCAAGAAAATTGCCTCTCATCAAAGGAAAATATTATAAATTTTATTATATAAAATTTACAAATGAATATGATTTGTAACACATTAATTTATGTGATAATGATTGTGATTGATGAGTTTTAACTACCTCATTCATAACTGAATATTTGAATTGCCTATTTATAATTCATGACACAGTAATTTATAAATTCAAATACAGTAAAACTTTATTCCATAAAAAAAAAAAAAAAGTAGTACTTACAAATTCAGAACCAAAGCATATATTGTTTCTTTTCTGTTTTTTATTTTTTAAAACCAATATCCTATTTCTTTTTTTCTCTCTCTCAAATTTCCTCGTATCAAGGTTAAAATAAACCATAGCTTATATTTGGCGAGGTACTTTCCCAAACTTTAGAAGGTTGAAGGGTGAATGGACCGAGGATCCAGTAGGCATGGAGGGGTGGGATTATATTGTCGGTTGCCAAGTTAAAGCCATTCAAAATATTGACACTTGTTTTTTTTTTTTTATGGGAAATTCTAGA
Source organism: Quercus glauca (assembly GCA_023736055.1). Lineage (NCBI taxonomy): Eukaryota > Viridiplantae > Streptophyta > Magnoliopsida > Fagales > Fagaceae > Quercus > Quercus glauca. The sequence goes on along the minus strand of CM043321.1, from coordinate 20,705,555 downwards.
TTTTATTAAACAACAGAAAAATCAGATACAAGTTTATCATGAGCACACACGTGCTCTAAGATGCTCGGACATTACTCTAACCAGGCAACATATTGACACTTGTTAAAAGTGCGTAGCTCACGGGCACTTCTAATCCACCATAAATCCTGGCACCATAAAGTTAAGGGCATGCCTTATCCAATGTCACGGTTCACCACATCACCGCTTTGTATTCACATTCACTCATTCTCTAACCGTTGGATTCACCTCATCAACGGTCCTCAATTCATGCGCAACATTCTGGAACAACGAACTGTTTCTGTTTGTGTTTTTTATAATTATCTGTTTTCTTTATTTATTTATTTATTTATTTGTCTCCTTGACTTGAAGTTTCAGACTCTCTTTTTCCACCCTTTGCGGCTTTCCCTGAAATTACTATACTTTACTTGAAGAGAAAGCAAGTTTCTTTCACTCAATCAATTTTAATTCTCTGACTTGGGAATTCATTGCCGTTTTCTGGGTTTTCTTTGGAATCTAAAGAACAAGAATTAGAACCAATGATGGAGGTACTGAGCAAAATGAATCTGTTTTCATCGTGTCATCATAGTCAACAAGATGGGTTTTCTGTTGTTTTCCCAAAGAGCCGTAATTACAAATCATCTTCTTCTGTGAGGTGGTTCCAGCCTCTGAAGCTGAAATCACAGGCCCTGAGATCAAGCAGTGATTTTTATGGCAAAAGAATTGTTCTTCCGGAAAACAAAGCCTTGCCCAAGAGAGGAAATTTCCGATTTCAATCTTCAATTAAGGCTCAGGTTGGTTTTTCTCAGATCCCCATTTCTCTTTATACCTTCTTTTCCTTTCCATGGCTCAGATTTTTTAATATGGGTTCTTTAATTCCTTTTAAGTCACGTATCTGGTTGAATTTTTTTTTTTTAAATTTTTATTTCTTGGAATTTGTCAATTCAGTTAGTAATAGAAAATTTAGGCCATGTAATTGATATTTAACATTATGTATATATTATTACCTTTTAAAGATCTGAATGTTGAGAGATTTCTTGAATGCCCATGATTGGTTTTTTTGTAGGGAAAATAATGGTTTTTTGTTCTTGTGTTTCAATTTTTTCTGTATGGGATATACAGACAGGCTATCGGATTGGGAAAATCCAGAAATGGTGGGAAAAGGGTCTTCAACCAAACATGAAAGAGGTGACCTCTGCACAAGAACTTGTGGACTCCCTATTGAACGCAGGGGATGAACTTGTTGTTGTGGATTTCTTCTCCCCAGGCTGTGGTGGTTGCAAAGCTCTCCATCCCAAGGTACTCCTTCACTTCTCTCTCTTTCATTTAGGGACTTATTACATTCAAAACCCAATTGACTTGATTGTTATATCATGTATGTGGCAGATATGTCAATTCGCAGAGATGAATCCAGATGTGCAGTTCATTCAGGTGAACTATGAGGAGCACAAGTCCATGTGCTATAGCCTTAATGTCCATGTTCTGCCCTTCTTCCGATTCTACAGAGGCGCTCATGGTCGTCTATGCAGCTTTAGCTGTACTAATGCCACGGTCAGTTTTCATATCCTTTTACTTTTCTAGCTGATACAAGTGCACATGTTTTATTTGCTGGGTTAATTATCCTGTTTAGCTCAATTCTTTCCATTTTCCAATAATCCAGGTCTTAACAAATTCAGTGTTTTCCACTACAAGTAGGTCTGTGTTTTCATACAAAACCGAAGTTCTTTCATCCACAAATGATTTTGAATTAAAATTTGTGTTTATTTCAAGTACCCATGGGCATGAACTTATTTTCAATCTGGGGATATGCTAGTTTTTTCTATAAGTTATGTTCCAACTCTTTTATTTCAAGAGCCTTATAACTTAGTGGCATAGCTTCCTTTCCTTTATTGGGAGAACCAGGATTTGAATCGCCTCTCCCACATTTTGTAACACTTTCGAATAATTAAAAAAGAATGTTCCTTCTTTTAAAATTATTCCTTTAACCACAATCTCGCTAGGTTTATCCATCTACTATTGGATTTGAATTAATTATGGTTTGCATTATCTTTATCTGTTTTACTTATTGGGGCACATTATTTCCTCTTTAAGACAGACTAGTTTTAGTTCAGTGAATTAAAAGATATAATTTCTACCCAATAATATAACTATTCTTGTATGTCACCAGATTACGCTTTTTGATCTCGCATTATTTGCAAATAACATTTGTACACTTGTAAATTGTACTGCTTGTTCCTCAATGCTGATAATGTCATTAATATCACAGATAAAGAAATTTAAAGATGCATTGGCCAAGCACATGCCGGATCGTTGCAGTCTTGGGCCAACAAAAGGGCTTGAGGAGAAAGAGCTCCTTGCATTGTCTGCTAACAAAGATCTGTCTTTCAACTACACACCAAAACCAGTTCAACCACCACCTGTCCCTCCACACGAAGAGATCATCCCAGAAACATCACCATCTCATTCAAACTCAGACCCTCTTCTGCTTTCTCTTCCTTCAACTATCTTAAAGTCTGCTCAAGACGTTGAGGATAAGACCTTGGTAACTGCTGGGAGATGATGTGCTCGGTTTCCACTTTCCACCATCCCCAATTATCTTCCCTTTCTCCTTTGTACAGAACCATTTTCATGTAATATCCCCATGTTATAGGCGTGAGCATACTAGTAAAGCCGAAGTCATACTGTACGCTTGTTTTTTCTTATGGAGTTGCAGGCCTTAGGATTTATTTTTTTGGATCCTAGCCTGCTGGTTCCCTAGTGAGTTTACAGAGCAACCATTTGTGTGCTGGGTTGCTCTTTTATGTGCGAGGGGGAAAGCCCTCTTTGTGATTGTAAAAAAGCTCATCCTTCTATTTAGATATAGAAGATCTCTCTTTTTATCAGTGGGATATTTCCTTTTCTTTTCTGTTGAATGCAGTGGATTTGTGGTATGAATTAATGCTGCCTCTTTCTTTTCCAGTGATTTCTAGTGGATCTGTGGTTTACGTTTGTTATTTAAATTTTGGGTCAATTTCAAATAGATGCTATTATTATTTAGAAGGGTAAGTTACATGTAGATTCGTTGAAATTTAAGTTGTCTATGTGGTTTGAAATTTGACACTTTAGGTTCTCTTGAATAGTACTTATTTTGTTAAAAATTGAAAATTGAAAATACTGTAGCAAAATAATTTTTAAATGTGAATAGTATCGTGAGGTTCATTTTTAATATTTTTAAATGTGTGAACAGTATTTTTTGTCTTTTGCACAGTAAATTCATGTGATATATTGTTCACACTCTAACAAAAAAAAGAAAAAAAAAAAAGAAAGGGAGAAAATGCAAGGGACAAAATGAGTTGCACTGAAACGTGCTATCCAAACGGGCAATTTATCTACTTAAGATTTACTCGGTTAAAGTTATGTAACCCAAATTTGATAATAATAGGGCTAGATATGTAATTTTGCTTTACTTTTGTCTCTCTTTATCTATTTAAGATTTACTCGGTTAAAGTTTTGTAACCCAAATTTGTTAATAATAGAGCTAAATATGTAATTTTACTTCACTATTGTCTCTCTTTTTTAAAACACACAAAACATAAAAAATACAAGTTCAGGAAAAAAAAAAAAAAAGAAAAAAAAAAAGAAAAAAAAAGAAAAGAATAAAACGGAATACTTGCATCATGGAATTTTAAATTACATGTAGGTAACTTAAATTTCGGTCAGAGGGCAAAGTGTCAAATTTCAAATTACACGTAGACAACTTAAATTTCGGCTAAATTACATGTGGGTAAGTTGTAATTTGCCATATTTATAAACAAAGATAATGGCCAAGAGATACTAAACATGCTTTCAAATATTTGGGATCAATAGTGGTTAAAAGGGTATTAAACATAGGATAAGAGCAAGGTAAATAAAGTGGAGTATAAAATGTATTGTTTAACTATAGAATACTTATTAAACTAAATGGAAATTTCATAAAGCTCCTATAAGAATAGCTATGTTATATGCTATTAAATGATGGATTAATAGTTTCTCAAAAAAAAAAAAAAAAATGATAGATGTGGGGCCTGAAGATTTGGCAATCTCGGCTCACTCCATATCGGGCCCAAGGCCCATGCCGAGGACAATGCAGTATCCGAGAATGAGCGGAGAAGGCCTAAATTGTCGAGGAGCATCGCCAAGGACGATCATGTCCTTGGCCGGCCGATATTGAAGAAGGGAAGGTCGGCGCCCCACCAAAAGCACCCTCCCAGGGCATGCCAAAGAAAAAGACAAGTACCCAGGGTCGGACGGGGGAATATGGTGAAGGAGTAATTCGTAGGGAAGCTGTCACCCCCACATTAACAGCACGCAACTGACACTTTGGCCGCATTAATGAAGAATTGACCGTTGAACAGTGATGCTTTGGTTACTTCAACTAACAGGAGGTCTGGAAACGCAACTGATGGGACAAGCCCTCAGACATAGGCTCAGATGATCAACAAGTGGAAGACAGAGATCAGCTGAACAAGACTATATAATAGAATGAACCCCCAGAGAAGAGGGGGTTCGGGGACAACCCCTATTTTCATTAGCACTCAGGGAAGAGTTCCTTGGACTGGGCCGAGAACGAACTTCCCCTTAGAAAACTTAGCTAAATCTCACTTGATGATCTTGTAAACCCACATCAACCGTTGTATCATTCACTAATGCCTAGTCCTTCTATCCACTCTCTACAAATTTATTGTATAGGGTCAACTGGACTTGGGTCCACTCATCCTCAGGAGGGAAGTGCCCGAATCCGGTCCCTATAATGGATTAATAAGAACATGTTTGAAATAAGAATATAAAGATGGATAATTGGAAATACAAGAAAATTTGTAATATTATTTAAAAAAATCCAGTTAAAGATATGCGTGACTCTTATTGATAAAAAGAAGAGGTGGTGTTTCTTGAGATGGGTTGATCTTGTGTAGAAGAAAGTGATAAGTGTACTAATGAGAGAAGAATGACTTATTCCCGTCAAAAGAACGAGAAGAGGTAATGAAAATCTAAAATAACATTGCTAAAAATGATATGTTCTCTAAAGAGGTTATAGTTAATGTGATTTTGGGATATAAAATAACGGAGATAAATACATGCAACTTGCCCCAATTATTTTGTTAAAATTTAAAAATCCAAAACGGACTTCAAAATCACAAAAAACTTTAAATTACTAAACTCGCCTTTAAATTTATTAAATTAATCTTGATTACCATATAGTTTGTCCGTCTCAAAATGAAGTAGAGAATACTAATAAAATATAAATATATTTTGTTAAATAGGTGTTAAAAGAACTCTTCAGTTACTCTTTTTCTGTTTTCTCAAAAAAATAAAGGTCACTCTTTTTCTGTGTATACTTCTTTGTTGTTTGTTCTACTATTATAACCCCCAAAAACATCCTTAAATGGTCATAGGATAGGATAATGACTAAAGTTTTCGAAACAAAGGCCGATATTAAAAAAAATTACAAATCACCAAAAGCTTTTTAACTTAATTGGTTGGTATTTTTTAAAGTTTTTAATTAGAAAAGTAATACGTCAATAATATTTTCACAACAAACCATAAGTGATTAGTTGTTATTGGTTATTATTTGAACCTATCACTGAAACTACTTTTTTGCCCTATTAATAACAATTGGTAACAATCTGTCACTTAGAATTTGTTATGAAAATATTATGAAAATGTTGTAGATATAAAATTTCTCTTTTAATTAATACATCACTAGCCTCATCACACGCACTGTGCACTGCGATGGGGCTCCTTTTTTTATTTTGAGTTTCATGTAATTTTTCAATTTGAATTTATCTATTGTTAGAGTAAGGTTACACATAAAGGAATTAAAAAAAAAATTAAAATTTAGAATTTGAAATAGAGTAAACTGCTAAGTTTAGTGTGTTCTAGTTTTTAGGAAAAAATGTATCAAGTGTACGTCTAACATTTTTATAACATTTTTACAACAAATCCTAAGTGGTAGGTTGTTATTGTTGGGGCAAAAAAGTAATTTCAATGGTAGGTTCAAATTTGAATAAATAACAATTAACTGTGTATGATTTGTTGTGAAAATACTGTGGACGTAGCACTTCTCATTTAAATAGAGAGTTTGTTAATTTTTAGGAAAAAATTTTTCTAGTAGTTTTTTTTATTTAAAATTTTGATGAATTACAATTGTGGGGCCCAAATATTTGGCAACTCTGGCCCACTCCATATCGGGCCCAAGGCCCATGCCGAGGAGAGTACAGAATCCGAGGATGAGTGGGAGAGGCCCAAGTCATCAAGGAACTTCGCCGAGGATAACTACATTCTCGGCAGGCCGACATTGAAGAAAGGAAGCTGTCATTCACCCATTAAATGTACGCAACCAACACTCTGGCCGCATTAATGGTGAATTGACCAGCAAACAGTGATGCCTTGGTTACTTCAACTAACAGAAAGCCTGCAAAGGCGGTTGATGGGACGAGCCATCAGACACAGGTTCAGATGGCCGACAAGTGGATGGCAGAGATCAACTGAACGAGACTATATAATAGATTGAACCCCCAAAGTTGATGGGGTTAGTCCTTTAGCTGGGGATTCAAGGGTTTTTGGGTTATTCTAGGGCAACTCTTGTATTCATTAGTTTTAAGGGAAGAGCTCCTCGGACTGGGTCGAGGACGAACTTTCCCTTAGAACACTTAGCCAGATTCCAGTTATTGATCTTGTAAACCCACGTCGACTGCTGTATCTTTCACTAATGTCTAGTCCTTCTATCCACTCTTTACAAATTTATTGTATAGGGGTCGCTTGGGCTTGGGTCAACCCATCCCCAGGAGGGAGGTGCCCGAACTGGGTCCCTACAATTGGCGCCGTCTATGGGAAGGACTTGTGTATTAACAAGTGCGGCGGTTGGTGCGGAAAGATCAAGAACAACACCTCTTTCAAGTTCAAAAAAAATAATACATACAAGCAGTGGCAACATACTCATTCAAAAGGCAATCACCACAAAGAAGCGAAAAAATGCAAGAAGTAAAAGAAATGAAATGAGGCTACTTCTTTATTAATTGAAGAAAAATTACATCGTACAACAAATGCCCAAGCAGGCTTGTTCTAAAGCTAACTACGAAGGTGAATGCCCAAGCAGGCTTGTTCTAAAGCTAACTGCAAAGGTAAATGCCTAAACGGGCTTGTGCTGAAGCTAAAAGAAAAAGAAAAAGAGAGGGGCCTAGGCAAGCTTGTTTTAAAGCTTAGCCAAGTGTTGGAGGAAGAGGTGGAGACAGACCTATGTTAAGGCCGTTGTTAGGACATATTTGGTTCACATGTTAAGAACATATGTCATACTTATTTATATAAATTGGCTAATCCTTTGACAAAACGCACTCTACTTGTAATTGGGTAGTTCTAGGTGTTTTTAATAATTCAAGAAATAAGGTTTCAAGATCAAGTGTTGAAGTCATCAAGTCTGTCCAAGAAAAACAAGTTGAAGTGCAAAATCATTAAATCTCGACACCTGCTCGATAGCTCCTCAACACCTGCTATCTGTCGAGAATTAAAAAGTCAGATTTTCTGTTCTGATTTCTTGGGATCCGTGAATATGTTTTTGGGCCTTCTTTTCTTCTAACCCTAAACATATAAAAGGATTGTTTTAAGAGCCGTCATATGAGACACAAGTTGCAAAAGTATTAAGCAATCCTTGTTCGAGCAAATTGTGATCAAAGACGAAGTTCTTGACCTAGTTCATCTTCTTTGAAGAAGTTGCTGTGTATTTGCACTAAAGGGTTTTGTGACCAAGCATCTTCTTGATCTTCATTACGTAGGATGAACTGAAGAATTTTGCAACCAACCTCTCCTTCTAAGTTGGTGTTTGAAGTCGCGTACTGGGATCTGTGCATCTGGTTAGTCACGTACTTGGGAGCCGTGCATTAAAGGTGGGAATTGTCACTACAGATTAAGTTCAATTGGGTATTGGGGTAAGGGTTCAACTGTAGGTTGGTAAGGTACTTGGGATTCCTTTACTTGTAACCGCTTGATTTGATATAGTGGAGTTTCGGGAGTGGTGACCTAAAAATCACCCGGTGGGGTTTTTGCCGTTAGGGTTTTCCCCATTCGTGAACAAATCACCGTGTCATTTAATTTCCGCTACATATTTAGTTATTTGGTGATTTGTTTGTGCTGCCACGCAATTGCATGATAAATTGATTAATTAATAACTTGGCTAATTAATTAGTTGGTTTAATCACAAGGGGTCATTCAGTTTGTGGCCTATCAAGTGGCATCAGAGCAGGCACACTCTGATTAGGTTTAATCTTTGCTGTGTTGATCCATTGACCCCTGTTTGTCATAGATACAGGACAATCATTAATTATACCTCCTTTATTTGATGGGACTAACTATGCCTACTGGAAAGTACGTATGAGAGCTTTTTTACAGTCCTTAGATGAGAAGGTGTGGCAAGCTGTTGAGATTGGCTGGACCAAGCCAAAAGAAGCGCCAGCCGATTAGGATGAAGTCAAGATCAAGGCGGCAAACTTCAACAGCAGAGCGTTGAATGCCCTATTCAGCGCAGTCACCAATGAGGAGTTCAAGAAGATATCCTCAACTGAAACTACTAAGGAGGCATGTACCATTCTCCAGACAACTTATGAAGGAACAAAGGCTGTCAAAGATTCAAAGCTATAAAGGCTCACTACTAGCTTTGAAGAGATTAAGATGGAGGAGGATGAGTCGTTTGATGAGTTCTATGCCAAGCTTAAGGACATAGTGAATTCAGCCTTCAATCTTGGGGAAATCATCCTTGAACCCAAGGTTGTAAGGAAGGTGCTCAGATCTCTACCTGAGAGATTTCATGCCAAGATTATGGCAATAGAAGAATCAAAGGATATTGATAAAATTCCTTTGACTGAGCTGGTTGGAAACTTGCAGACCTACGAGCTAGGGTTATCTAGGATTGACAAGTCAAGTAAAGGCAAAAGCATGGCCTTGAAGGCAAAGAGCAGTGATACAGATGAGTCTTCCGATGATGAAGATTCCAAGATGAAGTCCTACATTACAAAGAAGTTCAAGAAGTTCATGAAGAATGCCAATGAGAGGAGCTTCGACAAGGACCGCAGGCAATCTAGTTCTTCTCAGTTTAAGAGCCAAGACAAAGGGAAGAAGGATGCAAAGGAAGGTGGTTAGTACACTGTTCCCGCAGGACCTAAGTGTTTTGGGTGTCGTGGGTTTGGACACATGAAGAATGAGTGTCCTACATATCTCAAGAGCATTGGGAAGAGCAAGGCACTTGCTGCAACCCTGAGCGACACTGAGCTTGAAGATGATTTCGACAATGAGGATGACGGAATCTTAAATCCCTTCACTGCCACAGTCAATCCTACTGAAGGGATTGTTAAAGAAGTGGATGAAGAAGAAGAATTGGTGGACACCAAGTGTGAGAAGATGGATGATCAAGATAATATCCATTCAGCCTATGAGAAGCTTTACAAGCTCTCTGAGAAGCATGAGAAGTTGTATAGGCTGACCACCAAGAAGCTCAGTGATGTGGAACTTGATCGTGAAGAGTTGTCCACAAAGTTTGATGAGGCGAATCAAACTATTGGAGCACTGAGATTTAAGAACAACTTCCTGGCTGAGAAGACCAAGAAGCTTGAAGTGGAGTTGTTTCAAGTCAAAGCTCAATTGGAGAGGATTTCAAGTGCAAAACTTGATGAGATGCTCAGCATTCAGAAATCTGCTTTAGATCGAACAGGTATAGGGTATGATCTTTCTTCCTCTAATATTGCTTCTACTAGTACTACTGTTTTTGTTCCTCCTGCTAATATTGTTAAAGTTGAGAACACTGATGTTAAAACTGAATTAGCTAGTGAGAACTTAGACAAGGGCAAATCTCTATTAAGAGCACCCCCTAAGTAAGATAAGAAAGATGTTAGAAACCCTAGGGCTAAGAAGGGTAATTCTCAAAAGCCTAAACAAAAGAAGCAACATCTCTGTCATCATTGTGGAGCTGCCGGTCATACTCGACCAAATTGCTACAAGTGGCTAGCCACTCAACAGAGCAACGGAATGACAGCATCTAGAAGCCAAAATCAGCTTCAATCCTCTCTTGCTCTTCTTGGAGATCTTTTAAAAGCCCTCATGTTCCTTTCGAACTTGAACAGTTTCAATTCTTCACCTTCACCGCTGGTTCAAGGGTTTAATCAAAGGAAAGGTTCTTCCAAGGTATGGAAGAAAAAGGATTCTAAGTGATTTCATCACTTTCTTCTCCCTTCTTATTTTTCTTGTTTGTTGCATTACTTATGTGTTTTGCATTTTTGTTGAGTCAGTCTAGTTTTATGCTTTACTTTGTTAACATGTTTTTATGTGTTTACTTTCAGTTTTGTTTATTTTGTTTTTGAAATAAAAATAAAAAAAAAATTGAAAAATCAAAAAAATACAAAAACAGTGTGTGTTTTGTGTACTTTGGTACTTGTGTACCCTGGATGGCCAATGAAACAGAGTTTTCTAAATTTTGTATCTTTTGTAACTTAGATGAGCATCTTTATGCACAACTAAGCAAGTGAGCTTTGTGGCTCTTGTTTGTGATGAGTAAGATTAAGTTATCTCTTAAAACTTAACACTCATATCACTCTTTTTGACGGGTAGGACTAGAAAATCCTAAGAGAAAGGCATAAATAACCATATCACCACTGTTGCCCGCCAATCATTAATGACATATGTATGTTTCGGCATAGCAAAAGTGTGATGTCAATGACATTTGTGTGCTTCGGCATAGCAAAATTAGAACGTCAAATATCAATGGGTATTTCTGTTCTCTCTCATAAGCCCATGCATGATATACTTAAAAAGAAAATATGCAAAGAAAATAAAAAGCAAAAAGATCAAAATGCTTTAAAAATGGTTACAAGCGTGTATTCTAGGAGATGTGAGAGTTATAGGATGTACCTCGAAGGTGATAGTCCCCATCAAACAGTTATAATTGTGTGCGAGTTAAAGTTTTTTTCTCATATCTAAGATCGTCATAACATGTATACACATATGCAATCTTGCGATGTTTTTTCACTCACAACACGCAATATTCTTTGCTACTTTTGATACATGTACAGGTACAATGTGATTTGGCCATCACTAGGTTTTCATGTGCTTTTGTATGCTCACTAAATTGTCCTGACTTGTTTTTGAAAAATAAAATTGGTTAGACTTGTTTAGTGTGTGTGTGTGTTTTTGGGAGATCCATGTGCTTAAATTTTTCATTGAGAGATGATTTTGAGAGCCTTTTTATGTTGATTGGATCATTGTTGAGGTGCATGTTTGATTGCATTCATGACTATGTTTTTCACTTCTCGAAAAACTGTTTTTAAAAGCTGGCTTGACACCTCCTTGACACCTCCTCGATACTTGTCTATCTGTCGAGCTTCTCAAGCCTTTTTTTGTATTGCAATCTCAACACCTCTTCGACACCTGGTGGATCAATTGAGAAAGTTCCTGTCTCCTCGATACCTTCTCGATACCTTGTCGATCGATCGAGCTTCTGTTCTTGGTTCTGGTGTTCATTCCTCGACACCTTCAGCTGTTGACGTGCTTTTTCTCGATACCTTACTCGACAGATTCCTCGACACCTCTCGACACCTTAGTTGTCGACAATTACTGAAGCTTCTATATAAGCCTCTGTCGCGATGCGGTTCTCATTCTCTCGATCTCTCTCGATCTATCTGCAGCTGTTCATCTCCCAAACCACCTTTTCTCACTCAAAATCTCCAATCCACGTGATTTTCGGCCATTCCTTGCTTCAAATCACTTGGTAAGATCTCATTTTCCTTCCTTATTCATGCATTTCATGTTTTGAATCTTAGGTTTTGGGGTTTTGAAAAATTTTTTGGGGTTTTTCAAAATCAATGAGTTTTTCTTGAAATTTTGGGTTGGATTTTCACTAAAAGATGTTTAAAATGTCATAAATTGCATTTCATGTGCATTAGAATGATATTTACTTGCATTTAGATGTGTGTTTCTTGTACGTGTGCTGATAGATTTGGATTGGGCTGAGCCCATGATGCTTTTTAAGTTTGCATGTCATATGTTCATGCATTCCCCATGCATATGTACTTTTTGTTCAATATATTTGATATTTGAATTGTTTTGGGACTTTTCTGATTGTCTCCCTCTCTATCTCTTTCTCATTGTATTTACATTAGTACTGTCTATGGCACCCAAACGTAAATCCACTCATGCTCGGAGCCCTCTGCATTCTGGAGCTTCTTCCTCTTCTGATTCTGCTCCTCTAAATCTTCGGTTCCATGATGGAGATGCCCATAAGGCATTTACGGAGAACTTTTCTAGACGAGGTGTTCATTTGGAACGCCAAGTCATTTTGGCGGACTTTGCCGATACTGACCTTCCCATTGTCATTCGCAGTAGGGGATGGGAGTCACTGTGTGACGTCCCGGTCACATCTCCTCTCGTGCTGATTCAGGAGTTTTACTCCAATATGCACGGGATTGATCGTTCAGTACCTCTCTTTCACACTCGCGTTTGAGGTACGCGCTTTGCTGTCACATCGCAGCTAGTTGCGGATGTGCTTCGAGTTCCTAGGATAGATTTTCCTGACTATCCTTCTTGTGAGCGTCTGAGGACTGTGTCCAAGGATGAGCTCATTTCTACTTTTTGTGAGTGCCCTTCTGATTGGAGTGAGCATCAGTATACATCATGTAGACCTTTTGCTAAAGGTCCTAGATTTCTAAACATGGTGATGACTTTTGTACTCCATCCACTCTCTCACTACAACTCTCTCACAGAGTCTCGTGCTCGATTTTTGTTATCTCTTCTTGAGCATCTTACGATAGATTTTCCTTCTCATTTCATTCTTTCTATCATAGATATTCATCTAGATTCGGCATCCCGTGATAAGCTCATCTTTCCTTCCGCTATCACGAGGATCTTACGCCATTTTTCTATCCCTTTTCCTGTGTCCGACCACTTCACACACATTTGTGCCATAGATGCCGCTACCCTAAAACGTAGTGAGGCTCAGTTTAGGTCGAGACAGACGGATTCCACTCCTCCTTCCCGTTCGGCTCCATCCAAATCAGCTCCATCTACATCTGCTCCTTTTTCCTCTACGGGCAATGTATCTCTTGGAGACATCATGGCGCAGCTACAACGCATGGATGCTCGCCTCGATACACTCTCCACTGAGTTGTATCAGATGAATGTTCGTGTTGGTCGTATTGCACAACGACAGGCGACCATGGGTGGTTTTGCTTCTAAGGCTTCTCCTCCACCACCTCCTCCAATCGCTTCTGATTTTGATGCTGAGGATGATGATGATGATGATGATGATGGTGATGACAATGATGCTTCGGATGATGATGATGGAGATGCTAACTCTATTGATGAGATGTCTACATGACACTCTACCCTTTGTCACTCGTGACAAAAAGGGGGAGTAGTTTTGGGTTTTGAGAGTAGTCATCTTAGGGGGAGAGTTAGTATAGGACATTTTTGATAGGGGGAGTGTTGATATTATGAGGGAAGTGGTGAGATTTTGATGTATCTTTTCTTTTCTATTCTTTATAGATACATTGATCTTGTATATGAGGTCTTGTGACCAGTTTTACATACATTATACTTATTTTCTCTATATGTGGATGTATGTTTCTTTCACCTCTCTCTTCATGTGTTGTTTCTTTTCTATCTTTATACACATGTTCTTTATACTTGTATACAATTTAATTATTTCTGTTTCACACAAGATGCCTTGATGAGTTTTGTTTAAAGTGTTTCAGAAATACAGGTTGTCAAAGTCTACTTGCCATAAACTCTCTTCTTGCAAAGTTTTTCAAGAGTTTGTGTTAGGATAGATTTTATTGTATTCAACAAGTGAATATGAGTTGAGTGATTTATCACTTCTCTCATATGTTCATTTGTTTGTTGCGGTTTTGTCATAGATTGCCAAAGGTGGAGATTGTTAGGACATATGTGGTTCACATGTTAAGAAAATATGTCATACTTATTTATGTAAATTGGCTAATCCTTTGAAAAAATGCACTCTACTTGTAATTGGGTAGTTCTAGGTGTTTTTAATACTTCAAGAAATAAGGTTTCAAGATCAAGTGTTGAAGTCATCAAGTTTGTCCAAGAAAAACAAGCTGAAGTGCAAAATCATTAAATCTCGACACCTGCTCGATAGCTTCTCGACACCTGCTATCTGTCGAGAATCAAAAAGTCAGATTTTCTGTTTTGATTTCTTGGGATCCGTGAATATGTTTTTGGGTCTTCTTTTCTTCTAACCCTAAACATATAAAAGGATTTTTTTAAGAGCCGTCATATGAGACATAAGTTGCAAAAGCATTGAGCAATCCTTGTTCGAGCAAATTGTGATCAAAGACGAAGTTCTTGACCAAGTTCATCTTCTCTGAAGAAGTTGCTGTGTATTTGCACCAAAGGGTTTTGTGACCAAGCATCTTCTTGATCTTCATCGCGTAGGATGAACTGAAGAACTTTGCAACCAACCTCTCCTTCTAAGTTGGTGTTTGAAGTCGCATACTGGGATCTGCGCATCTGGTTAGTCACGTACTTGGGAGCCGTGCATTAAGGGTGGAAATTGTCACTACAGATAAAGTCCAATTGGGTATTGGGGTAAGGGTTCAACTTTAGGTTGGTAAGGTACTAGGGATTCCTTTACTTGTAACCGCTTGATTTGATAATAGTGGAGTTTCGGGAGTGGTGACCTGAAAATCACCCGGTGGGGTTTTTGCCGTTAGAGTTTTCTCCATTCGTGAACAAATCACCGTGTCATTTAATTTTCGCTGCATATTTAGTTATTTGGTAATTTGTTTGTGCTGCCACGCAATTGCATGATAAATTGATTAATTAATAACTTGGCTAATTAATTAATTGGTTTAATCACAAGGGGTCATTCAGTTTGTGGCCTATCAGCCGTCAACAACTCCCCAACCAACACTTACGGCGCTCTAAAAGAGAAGGAAGATGAGGTCGCGGCGCCTGACGGCGTCACCTCAAGGTTTCTCCTGATTTCCCTCCTCGTCCCACGATGACTAGGAGCCGGCGAATCACTACCAGCTTGGAGGGTCGGTGGATCCACACACGGAGGAAGGACGTTACGTTCCTTTCGAATCCCCCTCCAAACAGCAAGGGGAGTCCCATCTCTCGCTAGGTTGAAAAGAAGGAGGATCTTCGGTCTCTGCCTATCCCACCTCTATTGTGCCGTCTAGGATCGAAGTGGCATTCTCGGCTCCTGAAGGGGGGTCGGCTTCCCAGTCACTGCCCTTTCCCAGGGCCACTTCATCTCCTCATGCACAAGTCACTGCTCTGGCAAGACTTTTGAGATGCCCAGAAAACGGAGTGCTTGTGAGATTTGAACTTAAGTGTATGTGAGAATTGAAGAAATGATCACCCTAAAATGCCTTATATAGAAGGCAAAAAACTGGTGAAAGCCGACCCGCATAGAATCCTAAGGAGAAATTACCGGGGGTATTAACTCCGCCCAATTTCCAAGGAGCTTACCAGCCACTAGACCCTCGTAAATCCGCAAGGATATTAATGAGGAGGCGCTTTGCGCACCGAAGCGTTAAGCGCGTTACTCGAATAGCCCAAAAGACGCCTCGTAATCAGAAGAGGCACGCCGGACAAAGGGGCTAGATCAAAGAAGAGTCCTCCCTCAGCGGAGCAGGCTCGAGGCCGCTGTCATTCCAAAGGCAGACTCCCCAACGCTAAGGATGAGCTCCCTAACTCCAAGCAGTCTAGAAGAACTAAGTACTAGACAGAACCTAGGTCTTGCATAGTCCTCGGACTCAAAATTATGGGGAAACTAGTTACTTCAGAAGACAAGGGTTAAACAGAACCTAGGCCTTGCATGGTCCTCAGACTCAAGCCTACGGGGAAACTAACTACTAAAGAAGAACTAAGTACTTGACAGAACCTAGGTCTTGCATAGTCCTCGAACTCAAACCTACGGAGAAACTAGTTACTTCAGAAGATAAGTGTTAGACAGAACCTAGGCCTTGCATAGTCCTCAAACTCAAGCCTTTGGGGAAACTAACTACTAAAGAAGAACTAAGTACTAGACAGAACCTAGGTCTTGCATAGTCCTCGGACTCAAACCTACGGAAAAACTAGTTACTTCAGAAGACAAGTGTTAGACAGAACCTAGGTCTTGCATAGTCCTCGAACTTAAACCTATAGGGAAACTAGTTACTTCAGAAGACAAGTGTTAGACAGAACCTTGACCTTGCATGATCCTCAGACTCAAGCCTACGGGGAAACTAACTACCAAAGAAGAACTAAGTACTAGACAGAACCTAGGTCTTGCATAGTCCTCGGACTCAAACCTATGAGGAGACTAGTTACTTCAGAAGACAAGTGTTAGACAGCACCTAGGCCTTGCATGGTCCTCGGACTCAAGCCTACGGGGAAACTAATTACTAAAGAAGAACTAAGTACTAGACAGAACCAAGGTCTTGCATAGTCCTCGGACTCAAACTTATGGGGAAACTAGTTACTTCAGAAGACAAGTGTTAGATAGAACCTAGGCCTTGCATGGTCCTCGAATTTAAGCCTACGGGGAAACTAACTACTAAAGAAGAACTAAGTACTAGATAGAACCTAGGTCTTGCATAGTCCTCAGACTCAAACCTACGGGGAAACTAGTTACTTCAGAAGAGCTAAGTGTTAGACATAACCTAGACCTTGCATGATTCTCGGACTCAAGCTTACGGGGAAACTAATTACCAAAGAAGAATCAAGTACTAGATAGAACCAAGGTCTTGCATAGTCCTCGGACTCAAACCTTTGGGGAAACTAACTACTAAAGAAGAACTAAGTACTAAACAGAACCTAGGTCTTGCATAGTCCTCGGACTCAAACTTACGGGAAAACTAGTTACTTCAGAAGACAAGTGTTAGACAGAACCTAGGTCTTGCATAGTCCTCGAACTTAAACCTATAGGGAAACTAGTTACTTCAGAAGACAAGTGTTAGACAGAATCTTGACCTTGCATGATCCTCGGACTCAAGCCTACGGGAAAATTAACTACCAAAGAAGAACTAAGTACTAGACAGAACCTAGGTCTTGCATTGTCCTCGGACTCAAACCTACGGGAAAACTAGTTACTTCAGAAGACAAGTGTTAGACAGAACTTAGGTCTTGCATGGTCCTCAGACTCAAGTATACGGGGAAACTAACTACTAAAGAAGAACTAAGTACTAGACAGAACCTAGGTCTTGCATAGTCCTCGGACTCAAACCTATGGGGAGACTAGTTACTTCAGAAGACAAGTGTTAGACAGCACCTAGGCCTTGCATGGTTCTCGGACTCAAGCCTACAGGGAAACTAATTACTAAAGAAGAACTAAGTACTAGACAGAACCAAGGTCTTGCATAGTCCTCGGACTTAAACCTATGGGGAAACTAGTTACTTCAGAAGACAAGTGTTAGATAGAACCTAGACCTTGCATGGTCCTCGAACTTAAGCCTACGGGGAAACTAACTACTAAAGAAGAACTAAGTACTAGATAGAACCTAGGTCTTGCATAGTCCTCAGACTCAAACCTACGGGGAAACTAGTTACTTCAGAAGAACTAAGTGTTAGACATAACCTAGACCTTGCATGATTCTCGAACTCAAGCCTACGGGGAAACTAATTACCAAAGAAGAATAAAGTACTAGACAGAACTAAGGTCTTGCATAGTCCTCAGACTCAAACCTATGGGGAAACTAGTTACCTCAGAAAACCAGTGTTAGATAGAACCTAGGCCTTGCATGGTCCTCGGACTCAAGCCTACAGGGAAACTAACTATTAAGGAAGAACTAAGTACTAGACAAAACCTAGGTCTTGCATAGTCCTCAGACTCAAACCTACGGGGAAACTGGTTACTTCAGAAGACAAGTGTTAGACAGAATCTAGGCCTTGCATGGTCCTCGGACTCAAGCCTACGGGGAAACTAACTACTAAAGAAGAACTAAGTGCTAGACAGAACCTAGGTCTTACATAGTCCTCGGACTCAAACTTACGGGAAAACTAGTTACTTTAGAAGACAAGTGCTAGACAGAACCTTGGCCTTGCATAGTCCTCGGACTCAAGCCTACGGGGAAACTAACTACTAAAGAGGAACTAAGTACTAGACAGGAACTAAGTACTAGACAGAACCTAGGTCTTACATAGTCCTCGGACTCAAACCTACAGGGAAACTAGTTACTTCAGAAGACAAGTGTTAGACAGAACCTAAGCCTTACATGGTCTTCGGACTCAAGCCTACGGGGAAACTAACTACTAAAGAAGAATTAAGTACTAGACAGAACCTAGGTCTTGCATAGTCCTCGGACTCAAACCTACGGGGAAACTAGTTACTTCAGAAGATAAGTGTTAGATAGAACCAAGGCCTTGCATTGTCCTCGGACTCAAGCCAATGGAGAAACCATCCCCCCACGAAATACCAAATGTTAGGCAGAGCCAAGGTCTTGTATGTTCCTCGGCGTCAAACCTATAGGGAAACTAGTTGCTTCAAGGGAATCTAAGTACTAGACAGAATTAAGGTCTTGCATGGTCCAAGGACTCAAACCTTTGGAGAAACTAGTCACTTTAGAAGGATCTAAGCACTGGACAGAATCAAGGTCTTGTATTGACCGCGGGCCCAAACCTACGGCGAGGCTGACCACTTTGATACTAGTAGTGAGCACTGCTGGGGACGATGATTAACGTAGTCGGCTGAGGCGCAATTAAAGCTAAAATCGTGCAAGTAAAAAAAAAAAAAAAAAAATATATATATATATATATATATATATATATATATGTAATATAATACAAGCAAAATGAGTAAGAAAAGATAAAATATGCACTTCACTGAATCTTTAAAAAAGTTATACAAGGCAAATGTGCCATTACAATGCTAAAATAAAAATAAAAAAAAAGGAGGAAAAACAAGGCAAAGGCACAACGGAGGATCATTCCTTCGGCTTCGTCTCAACTCCCTCCTCAGGGGGTTGGGCAGAAGAGGTCTCAGGGTCCTTGTGGCCCTCGCTTGGGACTGCAGCCTGGATAGGGTCAGCTGGAAGATGTATATCCTCAGTAGGACCCTTGCTTGTCTCAACGGCCTTAAGAGGATCAGCTTCCTTGGTGGGCTCGCCCGAAGTGATAGCAGCTGAGAAGCCTTCCTCAGGAACCACCCTAGCTCCCTCGACAGCCACCTCGGCCTCAGAATTTGAAGGGGCAGCCTCGCGGATGGCAAAGGGATAGTATACATTCTTCACCTTCCATAGGTCGGACGAGGCCTCAATTCCAGCTTGTTTAAGGGCCTCACTTCAAACCTAGGAGCAGTAAAGTCTGCACACCCCAGGCACTTGGGCTCTAAGGTTATCTCTATTTCAGCCACCCCTGCCTCATACGCATCTTGCGCGGCCTTACCTTTGGAGGCCTCAGCCTCAGCTCTGGCAAACTCAGCCTCTGCCTTGGCCTTCAGAGCCTCGTCTCTAGCAGATTCCGTAGCGCCTCTGGCCCCCTCTGCCTTAAGCACCCTCTTTTCCAAGGTCGCGATCTCCTCTCTGGCGACCCTCAGCAGATCCTTTGCCTTGACAGGTGGTTCATTTGATCTAGGGCCAGTTTTTCAGCAGCAGTAAGGGCCGACTCGGCGGTGTCTCGAGCCCTCGTGATCTCCTCCAACTGGTCCGTCGCCTTTTGAAGATTAGCCTTAGAGGCGTTGAGGGTCCGCACAGCGTCCAACAGCTTGATACGCTCTGAGCCCGCGGCCTTGCTTTGGCTACTGACTATATCCTCCAATCTGAAGGTAGCCTGGATAGCCTACCAATTAAAACCAATGCGCAACAGATAAGGAGCCAAGAAACAAGAAGTAAAGAGAATTACAAGTGATCAGGAAACTTACCATGCCCAAGTATTGCTTAAGGCCGAGGAAGACCTCCTTGCTCCTCAGAGCCTCCAGCTGGGCCATGTCCGCAGGGAGTAGCAAGGACCTCCCCAATGCATCAGCCACACGCGCACCCTCGCCCCCCTGAGGATCCCTAAGGGAGGCATCATCCGTCAAAGGCTTCCCATGGAGCATGGGGGCAGGAAACCAAGCCTGGGCCCCGGCCTGGATGGTGGCCTGTTTCTTCTGGCCTCGGTGCCCAACCCTCGGCTGTTTTGATGTCTGCCGAGTGCCGCCATCACCTTGGGAAGGATCAGACTCTTTTCCCCCCCTAGGCCTCTTGCCTTTGTCCTTCTTCTGTAAGGGGCTGGTGGGCTTGGACCCAAATGGTGAACTCTGTTGGGGTGGGGGAGGAGGAAGCTTGGGAGGAGACTTCCTCGGCGCGTCTTTCCTCGGCTGCCCCTCAATCAGGGCTAGCAAGCTCGCCTGGGGTCGTTTTTTAAAGCTCATCTTCGACCGAGGAGGGGCTTCTTCAGATAAAAAGTCCACTTTAGTTAAGCTGGGGTCACCCAAATCGCTGGAAGGATCCTCGGGCGAATGGGACTGGTCAAACACGCCAAACTCGTCCTCAAACGGACTTGAGTCTGTTCCCCTAGCTCTCCCTCTTTAGCCTCGGCAGCTTGAGCTGATGAAGAAGTACCTACCAACGGTATGCCCTCGGGAATGGGAGACCCTTCGGGGATCAGAAATCCGTGCTCGACTACGGTGATGCTACGCAGCCGAGGATCTTTAGCTTAGATCATGTACTTTGGAGCCGAGAACGACTTTTGAATCGGATAGTATCCTAGGATCTCAGGAGCGGCTCTAACTTGGCCGTCGGCTTCATGTACAAAAATCTCCGACCTCAGTACGGTTTGCAAGTCCTCTTTGTTGACTAAGCCGAAGTTACGCTCAAAAGCGCGCAGATCTGCATAAAAGAAAACAAGTTCCAGTCAAAACCAAGTAAAGTAGGACGCGAAAGCACAAGAAATTAGACCCTCACCTAGTCTGAATGCCCCACCTGGTGTACCTTCCACTGTTGGACAATGAAGGCCCTCGTGCCACTCTTTAGACATAATGAGGAAGTCTTTGTTCAAACCTTTGCTGGACTCAGGGAGGCAGTGGATGAGCCGGACCCTATCGTCCCTCGTCTTCATGTAATAAGACTTCCCTCTCAGGCGCTGGAGGTTGTAGCACCAGTTCACTTCATGATGGGTTAGCATCTTCTCATTCAGGGCATCCACACAGCCTAAGATTCTAAATACATTAGTGGCACACTGTGTGGGAGATAGGCCGAAGTGCCTAAGATAATCCCTTGTCACTGGCCCTATGGGGATCCTCATACCACCCTCCAGAAAGGCGATTATAGGAATCACCACCTCACCCTCTTTTCTCCTAGTGCTCCACTCCCTTTCTCCACAGTACCTCAAACCCACTGTGTCGGGGATCTTATAGTCAGCAACGAACTTGTCCATCATCTCCTCAGACTCGACTAACTTCTTAAACCTATCCATCCTAAAGAGCTAACAAGGGGCTCAGGGAAAATGAAAGAAAGAGAAAAAGGAGAATAAGAGGACAAGGAACTCAGGCGAAAAGTACGAACCAGAGAGAGAAGAGGACTTACAGAAATAAGGAAAAGCTCCTCAGGCAGGCTTTTTGTGCTAAAGGAAGTCGCAAGTACAGTTGGAGATGTGATCGAATTCGAAGTATGTGCGTAAGGTCTCTTGAATGCAAAAGTGAAGGGGCAAATCAGTTCGATTAGGTATTTATGCCCCCAATTAAAAGTAACCGAACGGGCTTTCCCGCCTAATGAGTCAGAAGCATCCCTACCGTCCATTCATCATCACACCGTTGAACGTGGAGGGCGCAGAGCCGCCGAAATTTAATGAAGGCGCACTCCAAATACCGAAACGCTAGGAACGTCTCCTGGGCAGTTGAAATGATTTTGACACTAATAGAAAGACAAGGCTCGCCAGGCCAGGACAAGGACCCATGAACATCAAAATCCTCCTCCCCACCCGAGAGGCTAGGCAACAGAATTTTGAAGGGCTATTGTGGGGTCCAAATATTTGGCAAGCCCGGCCCACTCCATATCGGGCCCAAGGCCTATGCCGAGGAGAGTACAGAATCCGAGGATGAGTGGGAGAGGCCCAAGTCATCAAGGAACTTCGCCGAGGATGCCCACGTCCTCGGCAGGCCGACATTGAAGAAAGGAAGCTGTCATTCACCCATTAAATGTACGCAACCAACACTCCAGCCGCATTAATGGTGAATTGACCAGCAAATAATGATGCCTTGGTTACTTCAACTAACAGAAAGTTTGCAAAGGCGGCTGATGGGACAAGCCCTCGACACAGGTTCAGATGGCCGACAAGTGGACGGCAGAGATCAACTGAACAAGACTATATAATAGATTGAACCCCCAAAGTTGATGGGGTTGGTCCTTCAGCTGGGGATTCAAGGGCTTTTGGGTTATTTTAGGGCAATTCTTGTATTCATTAGTTCTAAGGGAAGAGCTCCTCGGACTGGGCCGAGGACGAACTTTCCCTTAGAACACTTAGCCAGATTCCAGTTATTGATCTTGTAAACCCACGTCAACTGCTGTATCTTTTGCTAATGCCTAATCCTTCTATCCACTCTCTACAAATTTATTGTATAGGGGTCGCCTAGGCTTGGGTCAACCCATCCCTAGGATGGAGGTGCCTGAACCGGGTCTTTACAACAATTTTAACCTTATTTTTTATTTTTTAATAATAAAAATTATCTAATTTAATTATATTAAATTAGAGGTATTTTTGACAACATCTTAAATTATAATTAACTTTTTGAATACTAATACCGGGATAAATTCAAATCAACCGCTCCCATTTATCAAACTATAAAAAAAATTACAAATAATTTGATTGGCTGTGGTAGACGTTTAGTCATGTAACTTATATCATAAGCAATGACGTAGAATAAATTAATCAAATCACAGGTCCTCTTCATCATGTGGTAACAAAAAAGAGGTCCTCTTCAAAGTGGACACATGGATAGGCCACGTTGATGCCTCACCTTTCACACACGCAACCTTATCGGTTTATTTATCCTTTTTTTTCCCCCCACCGAATAACTTTTCTTTTTATCCATCCTATTCTTTCTTTTTCTCATGTGGTCCAGAATTTCAAAAGCGACAAAAACACCACCTTCTTTCGTTCCAATTTTGAAGGCGCAAAACCACTAATCTGGCTGGAAGTTTATGGTATTATCCTACATCAATCTACAGTTTGAACTTTGAACTGAGCTCTCTTCCAAAAACATAAAGTCTACAGTTTGAACCAATTACAGAAAGTGCCTTTTTTTTTTTTTTTTTTTTGCTGAATAAACCAATTACCGAAAGATTGCAAAAAGTTGAAGAAACTTAGTCATGAAGACCTGGATATTTTGTAAGTTTTTAGATTGGCTACACCTGTCACAGCAACTAGAGGGTAAGAACAATCCAAATGGACACAAGTGCTCCCAAGAGGCATAAAAAACATTATGGCCCACCCAAAAATGACTAAGTTTAGTGTTTCATAGTAATTTGCTTTGTCCCCTCCCTCTTCCCATTAAAAATTTGAAAATTTTTTCTATTAATTTCTTACTCTTATTTCATAGATTTTTTTATGTATTTATTTTTTCAGTTATATAATAATTAATGGACTATCATTTCTTTTATATGCAAACTTTATTTTTACAAGAAAAATTAAAATTATTCATATGTATATGTATCTCTATATATTAAGAAGATACAGAAAGTTAGTTATTACATTTTTTCCTATAAAAAATACTTCTAAATTAATTAAACAACAACTTAAAAATAGGGTTAAAATAGTAAATTGGAAAAAGAAAGTTAGTTATTGCTTTTTTTACTGTAAAAAATACACATTCCTAAAACTTAAAAATGAAGTTAAAATAGTAAATTGACAAAAATAATAAATTTCTTCATCTACGTTGAAATGTCTTCCTGCTTTTAATAAACTCATACTTTTATGTTGATTTAAATTCTTACTTCTACTCACTAACTCCCTACAAAATAGAATCATTTTTTTGTTAGTTTTAAAACTCTTCCAATCTATGAAACTCATCCCACGTATTCATTTTTTTTTTTTTACCCAAAAAATAGAAGAGCCTCTGACATAAAATGAGGTCAAAATCGTAAATTGATAATAAAAAATACTTATGTTTATCTTCTATATATATTTGTTGATGCACGTTTTGGGAAGCCCAGTAGAAAGAAGAAGCCCAGCAACGTGGGCAGAAAAGAGTTAGTAAGTGGAAAGAAAAACCATTAAGCCCAAGCTGCAAAAATAATGGATTACAGGCCCATAAAATAAACAAATGGGTATTGAGGAAGCGAATGGGCCTAAAGGAGCCCAGAGAGAGAGAGAAGTAGCAAACTCATGGGCAGTATATGACATAGAAAAGTGAGAATGAGCCATAACAAGCCCAAAGTAATGCAAGCAAAGAAAGTAAGGGGTTGATGGCAAGCCCATGAGCTCCAAGGATAAAGGATGAAGTAATTGGGTCAAGGAAGCCCAAAGGAGTTAGTAAAAGCCCATGGGAACACAGAGTTAGGAAAAGGGCCAAGGAAGCCCATGGAAAGCAAATGGGCCAAGGTTGCCCATGAGGAAATAAATGGGACAAAAGAGCCCACGAGCAATGTAATGTAAAACCCAAATGACCATATTGAGTCATTGAGGGAAGAAGAAGCAGCAGGCCTAAAGAGTCCCAGTAGGCTAGGGTCAAATAACATCACAGCAAGAACGACAGAACAGAACGGCAGGAAAAGGTAGCAAAACTACAGAAAGGATTAAAAGGGTAGACTGAAAGAAGGAAAAAGCCCATCATCAAATAAAGCCCAACCCTTAAAGGGAGCAAGCCATAAAAGAATGGAAAATCAGAAAAACAGCCCACGCCATAAGAAGTCAAGGATGGACGGCAGACTGTGCAAACGAGCCTCCAGATCACGACGAACGCATGAGCAGCAAGCAGATTTTGAACATTCATAGGAGTGAAGCACACGCAAGGCTTAGACATTACTAGCCTGTACCCAGTCAATACAGGACGTGGTGAGGTCATGGGTCAGAGGTAAGAGGGCATAGTCTGGCGGTGGGGAGAGGGAAAAAACCTATTATGAGGTTCCTGCTTAGGCTCTTTTGGGAAAAATATTCTGCTGGGATGACATATTGCCCAAAAGAAGTAAGGATGAGTTGGAACCATTAGGTGCATGCCATAAGGGATAGAGAGAGAGAGCACCCACATCACAATAAGTAAGGGTGCCACGGCAGACAAACAAACAAAATAGCTTTCTTTATTTAGGGATGGGGAGTGGCACACCCAACACAGACAAGCCAGTGGTGGTCGGCAAGTACACCCAGACCAGACATAGGTGGTTAAAGGCTAAAATAGTAAAATTCGGTCACGACAAGCACTATATAAAGGACCCTTGCCGTGCATAGGAGGGAGAGGAACAGTAATCTCGAGAAGAGAATCACCATAAATAAGCAAACACTAAGAAAGAAAAGAAAAAGAACGGAAAAGAAAATTAGAAAGAAGGTAAGAAAATAGGGAGATAGAATGTCAGACATGCACCAATAGGTTGATTCACTCTCTCCCTTTTAAAGTCCTGCTCTCTGCCAAAAGCAAAGGGTTCTTTTGGGCACAAACCATTTAGATCTGTTTTCCTCAAAGTGATTAATTTCCACGGCAGGATTTCCCCAAGAGATTATTGGCATTGAGGAAAAACGTTCTTCCCTCTTTGGTCTTGGTCCTGTGACATAACTTGGCATATCAGATTGATCTTATCTCTTTCTTTTGTTAACTGGTGTCTTACCTGTTTATTTCCACTATTTTCTTTACAAAAGCGCTTGTTACTATTGTGATTATCATTTTAATTGGGGATTGTTATTCACTTCGACTGGCCAAAGTACTTTCTTTTATTATTATTATCATGTCTGCTTGCCATAACTCATCCAAAGTAACTCTGCCTACCATAAGCATGTTCCTAGAAAACGAGGTATAATTTGCACACAAGCCGGACCAAAGTGAGTTGCATTTGGACCGGTCTTAACTCCTTTACTCAGAACACTTGGGCCTAGCACGACAAGAGATAGCCCAACCCAACATTACAAAAAAGGCCCACCACAATATTAAGAAGATTTAGAAAGTTAGTTATTGTCTTTTTTATTTCAAAAACACCCATAATTTAATTAATTTATTCTTATTCCTAAAACATAAAAATGAGGTTAAAATTATAAATTGATAGGGAAAAAAAAACTACCCCATGTTCTATTAAACTTCCCACTACCCCATGTACACAACCAAAAGGTCCAAAACTACCCTAGGTTCCTATTAAAAAAACTACACCATGTCCTTAAAAAAAAAAAAAAAAAAAAAAAAAAAACCTACCCCAAGTTCCTATAAAAAAAAAAAAAAAAGTCACATTGCATATGTAAAGCGCGTGTGATAAAGCTAGTATTTTATTAATATCTTTTAAAAGGTAAAAGTCAAAGCTTATAAAAGTAAAATAAATGATTAAAATAAAATACATAGATAAAGAAGCATGGGACGAAAGAAGCTCAAATTGCTAATGTAATAATTTATTCTTCTTTAAGAAAATTTGTATATAAAGTAATAAAATATAGGACTAGATTGGAGAGAAACTTTTCAAATTTATCCTATATCTTTTTATTATGTGAATTTAAAAAATTTAACTATTATTGTGGGGCTAGAGAATTTGGCAACCCCGGCCACTCTACGCTAAGCCCAAGACACATGCCGAGGAGAAAAATGTGTTCGAGGACGAGTCCATTCCCCAGTAATACCGCCGAGGACAACCATGTCCTCGGCTCGCACGGATCATTGTAAGGAAGGGCAAAGTGCCTTCAAAGGTAACCTTCCATAGTAATCCAGGACAGAGGCAAGTACAAGAGGTTGGTCATAGGAGCATGGTGGAGGAGCAATCCTAGGAGGAACTGTCACCTCCACATTAAATACTCACAACTAACGTTCTGGCCGCATTAAATGGAAAAGTGACCCCTAAACAGTGCCGCCTCAGCTGTTATCACCCACAGAAAGGATGGGAAGGTGGCTGATGGGACAAGCACTCGCATGATGACCTGCATAAGCGACAAATAGAGGGCCGAGATTAACCAGAAGGGGGTATAAAATGTAACAAGTCCTCTAGAAAGGGGAACGGCAGTAAAAGGAGAGGGGAGGTGTCATAGTATATGCATAATCTTTGTAACCCAATACCAGAAAAGAGATAAGAAAAAGACTATAAAAAAAAGTGGCCAAGGAGCCTAATTTCATACTTTCAGTCTATATTCTTGTTAATCGATCCATGAATTACCATGCTTAATTGTACAACCCTTACTAGGGCTTAGTTCTTTGACCCGCTCTCTACAAATTCATTATATTGGGCCAACTGGGCTTGAGTCTACTCATTCGCAAGGAATAGTACTTGAACCAGGTCCCTACAATTGGCGCCGTCTGTGGGAAGAACTTGTGCGTTAGTTAGGGCGACGATCAAGCATGGCAGGAATAGGCCCTCACCAAGCAGGATCCCATCAGTCCAAACCAGCGAGGTCACAGCCACAAGGTACCTTCCCCAACCCCGAGCGCTGTCGAAACGAAGAAAACGGAAGGTTTCGAAAGGGAAGTGCACACACCACATAGACCAACGTAAGCCGCATCCGTAGAGGCAGCCACGCGCTACGGAGACAAAACGACGACCAGACCGTGCAATCGGAAGAGGTCAGAAGCCATGTGTCCAAGAGACCGGATGATAAGGTGGCCATGCATTGGGAGATAGATGATTTGAAGATAAAGTTGTGCCTTGCACAACGAAGGCAATCTCGTCCTAGTCTCGACATACCCTCCAACGAGGATGGCGAAGATGACTATAGGCGAAGGTCAAGGACCCCCCCAAGCGAGACCTTCTCTCACGAGGAAGAGCATTACTAGAGGCGCAAGCGTAAAAGCCCGTCCCCTAGGGGCGTGGGGAGTGATGCCATGAGCAAAGCACTGGATCAGCTTTCCAAGTCACCTTTCACCCGTCACATCGAAGAGGCTACGCTTCCTCGACGATTTCAGCAGCCAACCTTCACTAGTTATAATGACAAGACGGACCCTGTGGAGCATGTGAGCCAATATAACCAGAGGATGGCCGTCCACGCCAGGAACGAGGCGCTGATGTGTAGAGTCTTCCCCTCTAGTCTAGGACTAGTAGCAATAAGGTAGTTCAATGGTCTCAAGACGAATTCTATAGACTCATACAGGCAGCTGACCCAAGCCTTTGGCTCCCGATTCGTCACAAACAACAGAACTCCTCGGCCCTTGAGTGCGCTGTTGGCTCTAACCATGCATGATGGGGAAACTCTAAAGGCCCACTCGGACCGATTCTGGGAAATATACAACGAACTGGACGACAAATATGAGGATGTCGCCGTCAGCACCTTCAAAAACAGTCTCCCAACGGGGCATGGCCTGAGGAAGTCTCTGACTGGCAAACCCGCCACCAGTGTGCGCTAGCTGATGAATCGGATCGATAAGTATAAGCGGGTGGAAGGGGATCAGCTGCAAAGCAAGGGAAAAGAGAAGGTTATCCCTCAGGAGAGGAAGGATTTCAGGTCGGACCGGTATAACAGCAATCGCCCGAGGAGGGATTTTGTAGGGCAATCCGGGCCGACTAACGCTTAGGCTGTCAATGCAGTATTCCGAGAGCTAGTGCACAGGGTGTTGGAAAGGATAAGGAATGAACCGTACTTTAAGGAGCCAAATCAGA
Organism: Quercus glauca; assembly: GCA_023736055.1. Lineage (NCBI taxonomy): Eukaryota > Viridiplantae > Streptophyta > Magnoliopsida > Fagales > Fagaceae > Quercus > Quercus glauca. Next base: position 20,676,876 of record CM043321.1, on the reverse strand, counting down.
TGGCCGGAGACCCCGCAAAGCGCAATCAGAACCTGTATTGTCAGTACCATCAGGACCACGGACACGCCACGGAGGATTGCAGGAACCTCTAGGACTACCTGGATCGTCTAGTCTGGGAAGGAAAGCTGAAACACCTCCTGCACCATTCTAGTGGCCGCCAAGGCCAGACCTATCAGGAGCCCCAAAGAGACACTGCCTTAAGGGCACCAACGGGGACGATCAATGTGATCTTGGTTACATCAGGAAGACCAGGCGCGTGCCCCTCACGAGTGTTATCTGTGGCCCAGACGCGTGCCTAGGAGTCCTAATCAGAGCCGAAGAAGGCTAGGAAGAATTTTTACCCAACCTTGTGCTTTTCACAAGAAGACAAGACGGGGACCACCCAACCCCACGATGACATACTGGTCATCACCCTCAGAATCAGGGACTATGATGTGAGAAGGGTGATGGTGGATGGTGGCAGCGGAGCCGAGATTATGTACCCCGACCTCTATAAGGGGCTGGGGTTAAGACCAGAAGATCTGGCACCCTACAACTCCCTCCTGATGAGCTTCAATGGGAAGCTGGTTATCCCAAAGGGCATGATTAGGCTGCCCGTTCAGACCGGCCCAGAAGCGGTGGAGGTAGACTTCATAGTGGTGGACACCTACTCCCCGTACACAACCATCGTAGGCAAACCATGGCTCCACACCTTGGGGGCTGTCGCCTCCTCCTTGCACCAGAAGGTGAAATTCCCATCAGGAGACCATATCCTCGAAATCCGTGGTTGCCAATCCACATCAAGGCAATGCATGATGGCTGCCATATCGTATCGGCTCGATGCAGAGCCACTACTGAAGGGGGCTTATAGCAATCAAAGAACCTGGATGCGCCTCCTGATGCAGCAGCCGAAGAAGCAAAATATGAAGATCTTGACAAGGTAATCATTGGAGACGATCCGGAGAAGTTCTTTCACCTCTACAGGAGAAGGAGGAGTTGATCGAGTTCCTCAAAGCAAACATTGACGTATTTGCATGAGACGCCTGCGATGCTCCAAGGATCGACCCAGTCTTTATCTGTCACCATCTCAATGCCAACCCATCCGTCATTCCCAAGCAACAACCACCTCAGCGTCCGTCAAAGGAGCACACCGATGCGATTAGAGAAGAGGTGAAGAACTTTAAGCGTGCGGAGGCCATCAAGGAGGCCTTTTACCCTGAGTGGTTGGCCAACACTGTGGTAGTCAAGAAGAAAAGCGAAAAATGGAGGGTTTGTGTAGACTTCACGGACCTAAACAAGGCATGCCCAAAGGACCCGTTTCCCATGCCTCGGATAGACCAGCTGGTGGATGCCACAACGGGACATCCTCGGATGAGTTTCTTAGATGCCTTCCAGAGCTATCATCAAATACCACTAGCCTTGGATGATCAAGAGAAGATCGCTTTCGTGACACCTGTTGGGAATTACCACTACAAGGTGATGCCCTTTGGCCTGAAGAATGCTGGGTCCACCTATCAGAGGATGATGACGAGAATGTTCGAGCCGCTGCTGGACAAAAACATTGAAATTTATGTTGATGATATGGTGGTGAAGAGTAAAGTGGTGTCCGAGCACCTAGGAGACCTCGGCTGCATCTTTGACATCCTAAGGAAGAACAAGTTACGCCTGAATGCCTCCAAATGCTTGTTCGGTGTAGGGTCAGGCAAGTTTTTGGGCTACATCATCACCCACAGGGGGATTGAGGTTGACCCTGATCAGATTAGAGCTATCAATAACTTGAAGCCTCCGCAAAATCCTAAAGAAATCCAAAAACTTACTGGAATGATCGCGGTCCTTTCTACCTCCTTATTAACAAGTGGAAAGGATTCGAGTGGTCTGAGGATTGTGCCGTGGCATTCCAGCAGCTCAAGGAATACCTATCTCGGCCACTAATCATGTCTAACCCTGAAGCCGTTGAAGTCCTGTATGCCTACATCGCCGTAGCCCTTCACGCCGTGAGCTTGGTGCTGATACGGGATGACAGGGGCATTCAAAAGCCAGTCTACTACATGAGCAAGTCGCTGCATGAAGCGGAGATCAAGTACTTGCCCTTGGAGAAAGCCCTACTGGCAGTAGTCCATGCTACACAAAAGCTTCCCCACTATTTCCAGGCCCACACGGTAGTCGTCCTAACTCAACTGCCCTTGAGATCTGTACTTCGGTCTGCCGATTACACCGGAAGAATCGCCAAGTGGAACACGATTCTAGGGGCTTTTGACATTAAATACATGCCTCGGACCTCTATAAAGGGCCTGGTCCTGGCTGACTTGGTGGCCGAGTTCGCTGAACCACTGGAAGTAGTAGCCGAGAATGGGGACATGAAGGAAAACTCAGTTGGGGCAATCTCTGTTCCAGGGCCCCCACGCTGGAAAGTGTACATTGATGATGCCGCGAATCAAAGGGGGTCTGGGGTAGGGCTAGTCCTAGTGTCCCCAGAGAAGTCTGTTGTGGAGAAGTCCCTGAGACTTGGGTTCCTTACTACAAATAATGAAGCCGAGTATGAAGCCTTATTGCAAGGTATGGTTATGGTGCAAAAAATGGGCAGAAAAGCCGTGGATATGTTCTCAGATTCGAGGTTAGTGGTGGGCCAGGTAAACGGAGAACTGAAAGCCAGAGACGCGAGGATGCAAGAGTACTTAAGCCAAGTTAAGCGCCTACAATCAGATTTCGACCTTTTCAGCTTGTTATATGTCTCCAGAAGTGGAAACACCCATGCAGACTCATTGGCCACACTTGCTACATCCTCGGTAGGAGATCTGCTCCGAGTTATCCTTGTTGAGCATCTAGAGAGGGCGAGTAAGGGGGCAAAGGGCATGACCCATGTCCACCAGGCTAGGGTGAGCCCCAGCTGGATGGACCCTATAGTGAGTTTCCTCAAGGATGATATCCTACCTGAGGAGAAATCAAAGGCTGATAATATACGGAGGAACGCTCCTCAGTTTTGGTTGTTCGAGGACCATAAGTTATATAGGCGCTCCTACATAGGACCCTACTTACTGTGCATTCACCCCGAGGCGTCAGAACTACTGCTCGAGGAGTTGCATGAAGAGATCTGTGGGAGTCACACAGGAGGAAGATCCCTGTCGCACCGGGCCATCACCCAGGGATATTGGTGGCCGAAGATGCAAAAGGAAGCCCTGGAGTATGTAAAGAAATGTGACCAATGCCAAAGGTTTGCCCCAAACATTCATCAGCCAGGTGGGGTCCTAAATCCTTTATTCAGCCCATGGCCATCTGCCCAGTGGGGCCTGGATATTGTAGGACCTTTCCTCAAGGCACCGGGGAACAAGAGAGATCTGTTAGTCGGCACAGATTATTTACCCAAGTAGGTCGAACCTGAGCCTTTGGCTAACATTAGAGACGTGGATGCTAAGAAATTCATCTGGAGGAACATTGACACGCGATTCAGGGTCCCCCATACCCTTATTTCGGATAACGGGCTTCAATTTGATAGCAAAGCCTTCAGAAGATACTGTTGTGAGCTGGGGATCACGAACCGGTACTCAACTTCGGCTTATCCTCAAGGAAATGGGCAGGCCGACGCTGTCAACAAGGTCATAGTTAATGGGCTGAAGAAAAGGCTAGATGACGCCAAGGGAAGATGGGTAGAAAAGCTGCCGCACATCCTGTGGACCTACCGTACTACACCATGGCGGTCAACAGGGGAAACACCTTTTGCCATGACCTATAGGGCCGAGGCTGTTATCCCTCTAGAATTAAACTTCCCAACACTGAGGACGAGCTCCTTCTCCCCGGACGGTAATAATGAGTTGCTGGGAGAGAGCTTAGATCTGATTGATGAACGAAGGGAGAAGGCAATGATCTAATTGGCCTACTATCACCAAAAGCTCAAGCAGAGATATGATGCCAATGTGAAGCTAAGACCACTAGCACCAGGGGGCTTAGTGTTAAGGAAAGTTGTGGGCGCTGCCAAGAACTCATCCTATGGGAAGCTAGGACCCAACTGGGAGGAACCATACTGAATCACCTCAGTGGCGGGAATAGGTGCATACTACTTAGAAGATTTAGATGAAAAACCTGTACCTCGTCCATGGAATGAAAATAACCTGCAAAGGTATTATTATTAATAAAAGCATCTTTGTCAATTCATATTTTAAGTCTGTCGTGATTGCATGCTTCTTACCTTGATAATCATTTAAGTGTTAGACAGAACTAAGGTCTTGCATAGTCCTCGGACTCAAACCTATGGGGAAACTAACTACTCCGATAAATCCTATAAGTGCTAGACAGAACCAAGGTCTTGCATGGTTCTTGGACTCAAGCCTATGGGGAAACTAGTTACTTCAAAATGATAAGTGTTAGACAGAACCAAGGTCTTGCATGGTTCTTGGACTCAAACCTATGGGGAAACTAACTACTTTGATAAATCCTATAAGTGTTAGACAGAACCAAGGTCTTGCATGGTCCTCGGACTTAAGCCTATGGGGAAACTAGTTACTTCAAAATGATAAGTGTTAGACAGAACCAAGGTCTTGCATGGTTCTCGGACTCAAACCTATGGGGAAACTAACTACTCCGATAAATCCTATAAGTGCTAGACAGAACCAAGGTCTTGCATGGTCCTCGGACTCAAGCCTATGGGGAAACTAGTTACTTCAAAATGATAAGTGTTAGACAGAACCAAGGTCTTGCATGGTCCTCGGATTCAAACATATGGGGAAACTAACTACTTCGATAAATCCTATAAGTGCTAGACAGAACCAAGGTCTTGCATGGTTCTCGGACTTAAGCCTATGGGGAAACTAGTTACTTCAAAATGATAAGTGTTAAACAGAACCAAGGTCTTGCATGGTTCTTGGACTCAAACCTATGGGGAAACTAACTACTCCGATAAATCCTATAAGTGCTAGACAGAACCAAGGTCTTGCATGGTCCTTGGACTCAAGCCTATGGGGAAACTAGTTACTTCAAAATGATAAGTGTTAGACAGAACCAAGGTCTTGCATGGTCCTCGGACTCAAACTTATGGGGAAACTAACTACTTCGATAAATCCTATAAGTGCTAGACAGAACCAAGGTCTTGCATGGTCCTCGGACTCAAGCCTATGGGGAAACTAGTTACTTCAAAATGATAAGTGTTAGATAGAACCAAGGTCTTGCATGGTTCTCGGACTCAAACCTATGAGGAAACTAACTACTTTGACAAATCCTATAAGTGCTAGACAGAACCAAGGTCTTGCATGGTTCTCGGGCTCAAGCCAATGGGGAAACTAGTTACTTCAAAATGGTAAGTGTTAGACAGAACCAAGGCTTTACGTGGTCCTCGGACTCAAGCCTTTGGGGAAACTAACCACTTCAGCAAATTCCATAAGTATCCAATAAGCAAGGGAAAATAAAACGCGCACTATATTAAGTTCATAAAAGGTACACAACAGGAATCGTATTCCAACATCTAAAAAAAAAAAAAAAAAAAAGAAACAAGGCAAAAGTGCCATTACATTGTTCCAAAAAATAGAAAGGAGATAAAACAAAGGCGCCAAAGGGCCTACTTCTTCAACTTAATCTTCTTCCCCCTTATGGGTGGTTGATTTGTGGCAACCTTGGGGTCCTCTGAGCTCTGACTTGGAGGAACAACCTGCAAGGGCGCCGCAGAGGGTGCAGTCTCCTCCGCAAGAGGGGCCTAGACGTTGGCCGAGAGGTTTGCTGTCTCCTGAGATGTTTCTTCATTGGGACCTTTGGCCGTTTCACTCACCTCGAGAGGACCAGCTCTCACGACAGGATCATCAGAAGCTATAGTAATCACGTCGGTAATAACCGCGGCCTCTTCGACTCCTTCACCAGGCGCAGCATCAGCCTCCTCAGCAGTCACCCCGACCCTAGAGCTGGGAGGGACAGCCTCGCGAATGGCAAAGGGATAATATACACTCTCCTCCTTCCATAGGTCGGACGAGGCCTCGACCCTAGCTTGTTTGAGGGCCTCACTGCAAACCTGGGAGCGGTAAAGCCTGTATACCCCAGGGACTTGGGCCTTGAGAGCAGCCTCCGTCTCGGCTACTCCAGCTTCATACGCTGCCGCCTTGGCTTCTTCCTAGGACGCCTGGGCCTCCTATCTGCCAAAGTCCGCCTCAATCTTAGCCCTAAGAGCCTCCTCTTTGGCCCACTCAACCGCCTTCTTAGCCCCCTCAACATCAGCTGCCTGCCTTTTCAAATCAACGATCAACTCGTTTGCGAGCTTCAGCTGCTCCTCCACCCCAGCCAAACGCCTCGTCTGGTTTTGGGCCTGCTTTTGGGCATCAGCCAGGCCTGCTTCGGCGCTATCTCGATCCCTGGTTACTTCCTTTAGCTCATCTCGGGCCTTCGCGAGATCAGTCTTGGTGGCCTTGAAGGTCCGACTAGCCGTTATGCGCTTGTCACGCTCAACGTTAGTGGCTTTGTCTTATTTGATGAAGGCCTCCTCCACTCTGAAAGTAGCCTGAACAGCCTGCCAATTGAAGCAAACGCACAAGTAAGAAAGAAACAAAAAGAAAAAGAAAATTGAAGTCAGAAGAATCATAAGTGCTGAGAATCTCACCATCCCAAAGTATCGCTTGAGTTTGAGGAAGACCTCCTTACTCTTCAAAGCCTCCAACTCAGCCATATCCGCAGGGAGTAGCAGGGATCTCTCCAGCGCATCGGCTACAAGTGTGCCTTCGCCCCCTTGGAAATCCCTAAGAGAGGCATTGTCCATCAGAGGCCCCCCATGGAGCATTGGGGCTGGGAGCCAGGCATTAGCCTCGGGACGGGCGACGACCTGCTTGTCCTGACCTTGAGGCCCTATCTTCAATTGCTTCGAAGGTCACCAAGTATCGCCCTCCTCCTAGGGGGAATGGGGCTTCTCCCCTCCCATTGGCCTTTTACCCTTATCCTTCTTCTGCATAGGATCAGAGGGCTCGGGCCTGGATGATGGACTCAGTCGAGATGGAGGAAGAGGAAGCCTAGGCTGGGTGGAAGCTGACCTGGTCTGAGCAGGCTGAGACTTAGGTAGAGGAGGAGGAAGCTTAGGCTGATACTTTCCTGACTGGCCTTCAAGGAGATCAAGCAAGTTGGACTGAGTTTTCCTCTTGAAACCCATCTCGGCCTAAGAATAGTCCCCTGTTAACAGTGTTGGGATTTATGCCCTAAAATCCAATTTATTGGCATGTCATAAATAATTAAATTGTTTAATTATATGAGACTATTTATAAATGAACTAATGTGACATTATTTTAGTCCATGAGATGCATAGTATGTGATTTATGTGAAAATTCACAGAAAGATATAAGTCACAAGTTCTTTGTAAACTCAGAATTTTAGTTCGTAGTCGGTGATGAAATTGGGCATTTCATCTGCGAAGACTATAACATATCAACTACGATGATTTGTCTTGATCATGGAAGTGGAGACTTCTAGTTGGTATGTTGATATGTTTTAAGAGTTAAGACATAATGAACTAGACCGCTGTGAGATTTATTATTCTCCTAATTACTGTCAAATGAATAATAAATCTCACGACTTCTATTTACATCAACTCTAAATTCTGAGAGAATAATAGACCTGATCATGAGATGTAGGTTGCTTTGATATATCAGGAGTGAGATCTATTAGTTACGGTCAAAACCTCAGTATGTTGGGCAGCCGCATTTAATGTTGGTGGAACATATATTCTCAAGATGGAATTCATAATCTCTTAACGGAGATATAAAATATTCACTTGAGATAAGTTTAATGGGTTTGGTTATTCAGAATGTTGGGCCCGACCACTTTAGTAATGAGTTACTAAAGTATATATATTTGTGAAATTGGATTTCATAAATATATATTGAATAACATAAGGGATTAAACCAGGTACTCAAGGATTAAGATGTAGTAATCTACAAAGTGGCAGTCAACATTTCATGACTTTGTATTACTACGAATATTTTAATGAAGGGGTTGCATGTACAATAAAGTCTTGGGATATAATTTATTGATAAGGCCTAGAGTGCAACTATATTTATATAGTGGTATTAAATATAGTTAATGGTAACTTTGGACTTGTCAAGAGTTGATAGAAAAGCCCAAGGCCTATTAGAGCTAGTGTCTTATTGGTCCCTTTTGGTCTCACTCCAAGCCACACACTTAAGCCCAATTGGAAAGGCCCAAAAAGCCAGCTCAATTAGATAATTGGTTAGATACAAAAGGGAAAAACGTTCAGAATATTTTTACGAGAGTCACATCATTGTAAAATGGTGTGGATGTGAGTTTTTGTCACTCTCTAATCACCCTTTTGTTACCGATTGAGAGACCACACATCTTAGGCATCAAGTGGAATTGGAGTGAAGATTGAAAGTCTTCCCAAGAATGTTTGATCTTCAAGGCTTTGAATTTCACCACACCAAGGTACGCTTTCTTGTTCTCAAATTCTGAAACTTACATAGTGTATGTTATCAATTGCGAATGAAGTAGATCCGTTAATTTTATAATTTTTTTCGCTGCACACATCTATTTTTCCAACAAATAGGAAGTCTACTTCGGTCAGGCTCTGGTCACCCAAGTCACCAGAAGGATCCTCCGACAGGCGAACTTGTTCGAACACGCCGAAGTTGTCCTCGGTAGGACCCGAGCCGGCACCTCCTTCCTCTGTTTGTTCACCTCCCTCCTCAGCCTCCGCAGCTCGGCGAGATGTAAAGGAACCCGCCAACGGAGTACCCTCTAGAGCAGGAGACCCCTTCGGGATCAAGAAACCGTCCTTGACTACGGTAATTCTCCGGAGCCAAGGATCTTTGGCCCTAATCACACACTTTGGCGCGGTGAACGACTTCTAAATAAGGTCGTACCTCAGGATCCTGTGAGCAGTCCTAACTTGGTTGTTGGCCTCGTTCACAAAGATCTCCGCCCTCAGCACCTTTTCTAAGTCCTCCTTGTTGACCAAGCCAAAATGACACTTGAAAGCGTGTGGATTTGCAAGAAGTAAAAACGTACTACTATTAGCAACGAAACAAAGTAGGCAACAAAAATCCAAAGAAGTAACACCCTCTCCTACTCTGAGTGCCCCAATTGGCGTGCCCTCTACTGTTGGATAATGAAGGCCATCGTGCCACTCCCTGGACACGATGAGAAAGTCCTTATCCAGCCCCTTGCTGGACGAAGGGAGGCACTGAATAAGCCGTACTCTATCCTCCCTCGTCTTCATGTAGTAGGACTTGCCCTTCAGGAGCTGGAGGTTGTAGCACCAATTCACGTCATGATGGGTTAGCCTCAGCCCCATCAAATCATTTAAGGCATTTACACAGCCCAAAATCCTAAACATATTGACGCCGCATTGGGTGGAGGCGAGACGGAAATGCCTAAGGTAATTCGTCATCACCTGACCTATAGGGATCCACATACCATCCTCTAAGAAGGCGATTATGGGAATCATCACCTCTCCCTCTTCCCTCCTAAACCTCCACTCCCCTTCTTCATAGTACCTTAGGCCTACAGTGCTGGGTATCCTATAATCAGCAATGAATTTCTCCATCGTCTTTTCAAATTCAACAAATTTCTTGAGCCTACGCATTCCTAGAGACAACTAAAAGACACAAAGAAAGGAGTCTAAAAGAGGGGAGAACGCAATTTGGAGAGAGAGAAGAAGATTTACAGAAATGGGGAAAAGCTCTTCGGGCAGGCTTTTTGTGCTGAAAGAAGTCCCAAGTTCAGTTGAAGACGTGACCAGATTCGAAGTATGTGCACAATATCTCTTAAATGCGAAAGTAAATGGGCGGATCAATTCAAATGAGTATTTATACCCCCAATAAAAAATAACAACCGTGTAACGTTTTCCAGCCCAAATAATCAAGAAGATCACCACCGTTAGATTATTATCATACCATTAAACGTGGAGAGCACAGGGCCACCCGAATTTAATGCGAGTGCGCTCCGCATACCAAGGCTTCAGAAACGTGCCTTGGACAGGTGAAAGGGCACTGATACTCATGGAGGACAAGACTTAACAAGCAGCGGTAGAGGCCCGAGGACGTCAAAATCCTCCTCTCCGTCCGAGGAGTCTGACAGTATGATTTTGAGGGGCTATTGTGGGGCTAGAGAATTTGGCAACCCTGGCCCACTCTACGCTAAGCCCAAGGCCCATGCTGAAGAGAAAAATGTGTTTGAGGACGAGTCCATTCGCCAGTAATACCGCCGAGGACAACCATGTCCTCGGCCCGCACAGATCATTGTAAGGAAGGGCAAAGTGCCTTTAAAGGTAACTTTCCATAGCAATCCAGGACAGAGGCAAGTACAAGGGGTTGGTCATAGGAGCATGGTGAAGGAGCAATCAGGAGGAACTGTCACGTCCACATTAAATGCCCACAACTAACATTCTGGCCACATTAAATGGAAAAGTGACCCCTGAACAGTGCCGCCTCAGCTGCTACCACCTACAGAAAGCATGGGAAGATGGCTGATGGGACAAGCACTCGCATGATGACCTGCATGAGTGACAAATGGAGGGCCGAGATTAACTAAAAGGGGGTATAAAATGTAACAAGTCCTCTAGAAAGGGGGACAGCAGTAAAAGGAGAAGGGAGGTGTCACAGTATATGCATAATCTTTGTAACCCAATACCAGAAAAGAGATAAGAAAAAGGCTATCAAAGAAAGTGGCCGAGGAGCCTAATTTCATACTTTCAGTCTGTATTCTTGTCAATCGATCCATGTATTACCATGCTTAATTGTACAACCCTCACTAGGGCTTAGTTCTTTAACCCGCTCTCTACAAATTCATTGTATTGAGCCAGCTAGGCTTGAGTCCACTCATTCGCAAGGAATAGTGCTTGAGCTAGGTCCCTACAATTAGATTGCATGTTTTTAATGTTTTTAACACGCACGTCAAGTTTTGTTCAAATTGGATAGTATTTTACTATTAGATCAATTAATTTTTTTTATGCATAATTTTAGACCACAAAAATTTGAAATTTAAACATTTCGATGAGTGACATAGCTATTAATCATTGATATTCTTGAAATTTTGCAAGTATGAATATAATAAGAACATGCAATCAGATGGTTAGATTTTAAAATTCACATTCAATAAAAAAAAATTGTCAAGATTAAAGAAACTCTACGTGTTAGAATACCTAAAAACTCTAGAGGATCTGGATCCTTAGGATACTTTGCGTTGTCACTAACTTCCATATTTTTAATGGCGGAAGCTCTAGAAACTCTCTTAGTGTATGTTTGTCAAAAATTAAAAAGCTAGCTTATTTTACTATTGAGCTTATTTTTAGTACTATTCATGGCCCCATTGCACTTTTGTACTATTCATGGGTCCCACTGTACTATTTCAGCTAACTTTTACCTTTATCTACAGTACTTTCAGCAAAAAGTTTTTAGTTTCAGCAAAATACGTAGATTCCAAACAGATCCTTAGTATCTAATTTTTCTCTTGAAGGTTTTCAAAGCTAGATCAAGAGTAGCGAAGTTTGGTGCCCCACAACATCCTTGGTTACTTTGTGGTTGATGGGTTCGACTCCCCTCTCGTTTAGTAGCCTCCAATTATCTCCTATTTTAAATAGGATGACTGACACATGGCATATAGGCAATCCAGTAGTTATAAACAATAACCACTCAAACGCAATTTTTCTCACTCTCTTCGTTTGTCTCATTCTCTCTCTCATTGATTCTTCTCTTCAGCCCCTCCCATTCCCAACTCAAAAAATCAAGTCTTCCTTATTTTTCTATAAGAACAATAAGAAGTTTTGCACCATAATCATGATATTTGTTGGTGGGATTTCATTTTCTTCTTCCTCATCCTTTTTCTTTCTCGTGCTCTCTTCACTATTTTTTTTTCTTTAGAATTGTTTCCATCTTGTCTATTTCACTCTTTACCTACAATTTTTCAAATAGCCATTTGTTTAACTGTTGAACATTAACCCCAACCACTATTTTTTTCCAACTCCTTAATTTGTTTGGTGACCAAAAATGATGGGAAAGGAAAAGAAAACAAATTATTGTGTAAATAACTGTATTCCTCAATTAGGACCAAAGTTTAAATTTTATAGAATAAAAACTATAAGTTGCCATGGGAATTTTAGCCCCGACCCCTCCAAACCATAATCCAAACATGGATTCCTACTAGCATAATCAAATGATTATCATTCCTTTTAATCGATTTGGTTAAGTATCTAATACGTTAAATCTTGGGCCAAGCCATTAAAGTGAAGTTCTGAGAACATAGTGATCTTGATTAGGCTTTTGCAGGCAAAGTGTTGACAAAGGCAAAGAAAAGGAGAAACAAGAAAGTGATGGAGAGAGAAACAAATTATGAAGGGAAATTTGTGTAGGGGTAGAAAAGAGAAAAAGGAAGACTTGATTTTCAAAGTTAGGAGTTGGGATGGCGAACTGGGAGGTGTAGAACAGTAGAAGAGAAGAAATGCTGAGAGAGAAAGAATTAGACAAACAAAGAAAGTGAGAAATTTTGGTTTGAGTGTTTTTTTTTTGTTTTTGTTTATAACCGTTGGATTGCCTATATGCCATGTGTCAATCATCCTATTTAAAATGGGAGATAACTAGAGGCTGCTAAACGGGAGGGGAGCTGAACCCGTGGTTGATAATGTTTTAGTTCTCTACTTTGAACTTTGTCTTTTCCATGAACAAGTATTTCTACCATTGTAACCAAAATGGTGTTTTCCTTGGCACCCTTAATCTTGACAAAGTAGTTTTGTTTTACAATCTTCATTTGGGTTTGCAAATTTTGCTTTGCAATCTTTATTCGTTCTAATGCCGAAATAGAAAACTCAAATGTGATTCATTCCCTTATATGAGATCGTGAAACACCACAGTGTCGGCATTGACAATAGAGAGAAGAGAAACGTGATAGAAATTTGGGTTATATATGTATTGGAAATCTAAAATTAATTAATGATTTAAAATTTGATGTGTAAAATTTTTTTTTCCTGATGTATCATTTATATTTTAAGGGTTTTTTTTTTTTTTTTTTTAGTGAATTAATGATGATGGGGTAGCAAAAAATACCAACTGTGGTTCGTCCAAGGGAGTCGTCCATGATCTCCAGTCAACTAAATGACCAGAAAGTCTCTGATTCATCCAATGGGGTCGTCCATGAGTTTTAGTCAATTGAATGAACCCCGGGCGATCAGGACGGAAGGGTCGTCCACATGTAAAGCTCATGGACGACCACACGACATCAATTCATATACAAAGAGTCGTCCATGGGCAAGGCACATGGACGACCATGTAACACTTCACAAAATTCTAGAGTGGTTAATCAACCCGTGTTCATCGCCAGTAATTTCTCCTAAGTATGTAACTTCCATCAACGATTACTACTTCTATAGCCGTTGGGGAAGTTATCTCCATAAATCTTGGGGAGGTTACTAAACTAAGTAACTGCCCCAAGGTTCCCTATATAAAGACCAGTTTGAATCAGGCAAAGGTATGAGATTCTGAGATTTTACTCCCGAAAAGTTGGAACTACATTTCTTTGTTAGAAAACTAACTTTATCATTGGAGGGTATTTAGCCGGTCCACCGCGGTCACCCCTTGATTATTTCTTCTTTTCAAGCCTTCATTACGGCCATAGTCCACCGAAGCCGAAGTGTTCAACCAACTGATTTCTCACACCATCAGTTGGCGCCGTCTGTGGGGAGCGTAAATTGTTTTACGATTTGGCTTTCTGCGACAAAAGGTTGAATGGTTCAGACTAGGTCGAGGGCTATAAGCCCAGGCCATCAGGGAAGCAGAGATGCTTCAAGCAACCCCCATCGCGATCGCCAATCCGCACCAGCCATGCAGACGCCCTCTGTCCAACATGTTAACTCTATAGCGGCTGCAATGGCGAAGTTAACTCGCCAGAACCAGGAACTAAGAAGAGAGATCAATCTAAGAAGGCAAACACATGAAGAACAGGAAGGGCAAACGCGTAGGCAAGAAGATGGAGATGATGCTGAAATTGGAAGTCATTCCAAAGGCACCACTTCACGAAGGGTGCCACACTTGGAGAAGGAAATGGGTCAGATGAAGAAAGTGATGGAAGAGATGAAAGAGAACCTTAGAAGGGCAAATCTAGTAGAAGATTTGGTCCATAGAACCGATTCCCCCTTTACGACTTCCATCAACAGTCACCCTCTACCACCTAAGTTCAAATTGCCTTCCCTGGATTCATACGATGGGGCGCGAGATCCTTTTGATCACATAGCCACCTTCAAAACCACTATGCATCTTCAAGGAGTTCCTGATGAAATAATGTGTAGAGCCTTCCCTACCACCCTCAAGAGGCCAGCGCGAGTCTGGTTTAGCAAGATACCTCCAAACACAGTCAGTTCTTTTGAAGAATTGAATAAATTGTTTGTCAACAACTTCATTGGAGGACAAAGGCACAAACGCTCCTCGTCCAGCCTGTTGACTATAAAGCAAGGAGAGAATGAAAGTCTGCGGTCCTTCATCACTCGTTTCAATAGGGAAGCCTTAACAGTAGATGAGGTGGACGACAAGCTATTATTGGCAGCCTTCCACAATGGGGTTAACTCAGACTTGTTCATTCATAAGCTGTATGAGAAAGAGCACCAGTCCATGGCAGAGCTCATCCATTCAGCCCAGAACTTCATGAATGCAGAAGATGCAATCATAGCTAAGAAGAAAAAGAGAGTTGACAGAATGGAAGCAAAACCCCGCTCGTCATTCAGACCAAGGGCCTCGTCCAAAGAAGGAGCGAATGGAAGATAAGAAAGAATGAGATAGTGGTAGCAGGAAGGCAGGTCCTTCAGTGAGGAATTAGAATTACACACCCTTAAATGCCCCACTCGATCAAGTGCTCATGCAAATTAAGGATGATCCTTCCTTGAAGTGGCCAGAGAAGATGAAAGGAGATCCGAACAAGCGCAATAAAAATAAATATTGTCGCTTCCATAGAGATCATGGGCATGACACAGACGAGTGTTGCGACTTGAAGCAACAGATCGAAAATCTCATTAGGCAAGGAAAGTTGAGGCATTTCGTTGGAAAGGACCATAAAGATGAGAAGTTGAAAGGAAAGATGGAAGAGTCATCACGGCCCCCACTTGGAGAGATAAGGGTTATCATTGGTGGGGGTTCAACAGGACAATCTTCCAAAGCAAGGAAGACTTACCTCAAAGCGGTGCAAAATGTCCAACTCTCTGGAAAATCCCCAAGGACGAGGGATACAGACGACCCAGCCATCTCCTTCTCGGATGAAGAAGCTGATTGGATCCACCATCCACATGACGATGCAATTGTCATCACCCAACTCATCGCAGATTATACGACCAGGAGGGTGTTGGTGGATAACGGAAGCTCAGCGGATATATTGTATTATCCCATTTTCCAGCAGATGAGGCTTGGACGAGATCAACTCCGTCCAACATATTCACCACTAATAGGATTTGGAGGAATAAAAGTGCAACCCGTGGGCATCGTTGCATTGCCTGTGGTAGTGGGATCATACCCGCAGCAGATCACTAAGGAGGTAAACTTCCTAGTGGTAAATTGTTCTTCTTCGTACAATGCCATCATCGGAAGACCAACCTTAAACAGTTGGAAGGCAGTAACATCTACCTACCACCTATCAGTCAAATTCCCAACGGAATATGGAATTGGACAGGCAAAAGGAGATCAGTTGGCGGCCTGAGAGTGTTATTTAGCCATGATGGCTTTGGACGAGCAGATGCAGACTATGAGTATTGAAGAGAA
Source organism: Quercus glauca (assembly GCA_023736055.1). Lineage (NCBI taxonomy): Eukaryota > Viridiplantae > Streptophyta > Magnoliopsida > Fagales > Fagaceae > Quercus > Quercus glauca. The sequence continues at coordinate 20,661,193 of CM043321.1, read as the reverse complement.
AAGAGTTGTTGCGGAACCTACTAAAGAGTTGGAGGATGTTTTATTGCAAGAAGGTGATTCTAAGAAGTTCACTAGAATTGGAACAAGTATGAAGGTGAAGGAGAAGGAAGACCTCGTCCAGTTTCTAAGAAAGAATACTGATGTTTTTGCATGGAGTCATGACGACATGCCTGGAATCGATCAGAGTGTAATCACTCATCGGTTGAACGTGTTCCCCTCTTCTAAGCCTGTTCGGCAAAAGAAAAGGGTGTTTGCTCCAGAAAGAGAGAAGGCTATCAAGGAAGAAGTTCAGAAGCTGATCACAGCGCAATTCATCCGGGAAGTCTATTACCCTGATTGGTTAGCGAATGTGGTGATGGTGAAGAAGGCAAATGGAAAGTGGAGGATGTGTGTAGACTTCACTGATTTGAACAAGGCTTGCCCCAAGGATAGTTATTTTTTGCCACGAATCGATCAGCTGGTGGATTCTACAGCTGGACATCAATTGTTGAGTTTCATGGACGCCTTCTCAGGATATAATCAGATCAAGATGGACGAGATTGATCAAGAAAAAACCTCCTTCATTACCAGTCAAGGTTTGTTTTGTTATAAAATGATGCCCTTCAGTCTGAAAAATATAGGGGCAACTTATCAAAGGTTGGTGAATTACATGTTCTGCCCGCAGATAGGACGGAATGTGGAGGTGTATGTAGACGATATACTTGTGAAGAGCTTAGACGAGGGAAGCCACTTGGATGATCTTCAGGAAACCTTTGAAACACTTAGACGATACAAGATGAAGCTGAACCCAAGTAAGTGTGCATTCGGAGTATCGTCAGGAAAGTTTTTCTGATTCATGGTTTCACAGAGAGGAATTGAGGCAAATCCAAACAAGATCCAAGCCATCTTAAACGTGGAACCACCGAAGAACATCAAGGAAGTTCAATCCCTCATTGGACGAGTTGCAGCTCTAAACAGGTTTGCTTCAAAAGCTACAGACAAGTGTTTACGCTTCTTCAAAATTCTTAGGAAGGCATTCGAGTGGACGGACGAATGTCAAAAGGCCTTCCAAGATTTAAAGGATTATCTTGTCGCGGCTCCATTGTTAAGCCCGTCCGTGCTAGGAGAAGAACTCTATCTATATTTGGCAGTGTCCCCACGTGCTGTGAGTTCAGCATTAATCAGAGAAGAAGGGAAGATATAAAAGCCTGTGTACTATACTAGCCGAGCACTCAGAGGCGCAGAAGGTAGATACTCGTTGATGGAGAAGTTAGCTTTCGCCTTGATAACAGCTTCCAGGAAGTTAAGACATTACTTCCAAGTTCATATCATCAATGTCATGACGGATCACCGCTCAAGAAGGCAATGAACAAGCTGGAAGCTATAGGACGATAGATACAATGGGCAGTTGAGCTTAGTGAATTCGATATCCGGTATCAACCAAAAAATGCAATAAAAGCTCAAGTTTTAGCAGATTTCATTGCAGATTTCACTCCAAGTTGCGAAGGCTCAAGTGAAATAGGAGACTATAACAAATGGGTCATCCATGTAGATGGATCGTCCACACAGTATGCAGGGGGAATAGGAGTGGTTTTGTAGACACCAGAAGGAGACAAATTGAATCACAAGGTTCGCTTGCAGTATCAGACGACTAATAACGAAGCGGAGTATGAAGCCCTTCTTAAAGGGTTGGGGTTAGCTAAATCTGTGGAGGCAGACTCAATACTCGTCTTGGGAGATTCTCAGTTGGTCATAGGCCAAGTAAATGAGATGTGTGAAGCCAAGGAAGACAGAATGAAGAGGTATTTGAAGAAAGTGATACGCCTTGTAAAAAAGTTCAGAGAAGTTAATTTTGTTCAAATCCCGAAGGAAGAGAACATAGAAGTAGACACTCTAGCGAAGGAAGCCTCCGCTAGTGAAGTAATGAACAAGTTTGATGAAATACAATACATGTCAAGCATAGACCTTCCGGAGATGTTGCAGATAGAAGCTGAGGAGAATTGGATGACCCTAATAGTATCATACCTAAGTGACGGAAGGCTCCCAGAAGGGAAGGATGAAGCTAGGAAGGTCAGAGTTAAATCAGCCAGATACATTCTAATCGACGAAGTGCTGTACAAAAGAGGTTTCTCACAATCTTACTTGAGGTGTTTAGCTCCAGATGAGGCAAACTATGTGTTAAGGGAAGTTCATGAAGGAGCATGTGGTAATCACTCAGGAGCTAGATCACTCGTCCACAAGGTCATCCGTGCAGGGTACTATTAGCCAACCATCCAAGCTAATGCTAAGGCATATGTCAAGGTATGTGATCAATGTCAATGCTTCAGTAATATTCCTAGACAGCCATCGGAGTATCTTACCCCGATGATGACCCCTTGGCCTTTTGCACAATGGGGTTTAGATATTTTAGGCCCCTTTCCAACTAGAACTAGACAAATGAAGTTTTTGGTGGTGGGAATAGATTACTTCACAAAGTGGGTGGAAGCCGAACCCTTAGTAAAAATTACACAACAGAATGTCAAAAATTTCGTCTAGAAGAGTATTGTATGCAAGTTTGGAGTACCAAGGGTACTAGTATCTGACAATGGATGACAGTTTGATAACACCCCCTTCAGAGAATTCTGTGAACAGCTTGGAATCAAGAATCATTATTCCTCACTCTCCCACCCGCAAGCTAATGGACAAGTAGAAGTAGCAAACCGATCCTTGTTGAAAATCATCAAGACTCGGCTTGAAGGGGCAAAGGGAGTATGGCCGGATGAATTACCAGGTGTTTTGTGGGCTTACAGAACAACAGTGAGGACGCCTACAGGAGAGACTCCTTTCAAATTGGCTTATGAGAGTGAGGCAGTTATACCCGCAGAAGTACATATGGCCAGCCATAGGGTGATGAAGTACCAAGATGAGGAAAATAATGAGCAGCTTCGTCTTAGCCTTGATCTTATAGACGAGGTAAGGATGGACGCGGAGCAAAGAACAGCAAGGTACAAAAATCTCATGGCAAGGCAGCACGACGGCATGGTGAAACCTAGACGCTTCAACATTGGGGATCTCGTCCTGAAGAAAGTTTCTTTGGCCACCAAAAACCCGGCCCACAGGAAATTGGGACCAAATTGGGAAGGACCATATAGGGTAATCAACTGCAAGAGGCAAGGATCCTACTACTTAGAAGCTCTGGATGGAAGAAAGCTGGAACACACTTGGAATGTTGAACACCTGAGAAGGTACTATCAATAAAGGGTGATCATGGATGAATATTGCTGTAGGGCGAATGCCATGGACGAGTTAAAGCATGAAGTGTTTTCTTGTTTACTTATTACTACTATGATGTTTTAAGTATAAGTATTTTGTGTTAGTCATGGACAAAGTAATGTTGTATAAGTATTTGTAGTTTCCTAAAAGCACTAGCTCTTAAGCATGTGCTATGATTGTGGACGAATGATTACATAGTATGGATTTCCAAATATATATATATGATGTATTTCTAAGTATATGTATGATTGTATGGGAATTCTTAATTTTCTGTGATTCAAGATGATCCACGGAAGGCGAAAGGCCAAAGACGAATGAAATCCTTGGAAGCTAAGGAATATCGTCTATTTTCTTTCCTTCAAGTTAGGATAAAGCATGGAAAATAAAACCTAAGGTATATCCGTCTAAAGCTCAAGCCGAGATAAAACCTAAGGTATATCCGTCTACAGCTCAAGACGAGATAAAACTTGAAGTATATCCGTCTAAAGCTCAAGACGAGATAAGACTTGAGGTATATCCGTCCAAGCTTAAGACGAGATAAAACCTATGGTATAATCGTCCAAACTAAGGACCAAAAATGTTTAAGGGAATACCATGAACCCCTGTTCAAATCAAAACAGTCCAAGTAATCCAACATATGGACGAGCATTTGCTGAAATTACTTTCGTCAAGGACGAGTAAACGATAATAGGTTTAAATAAATCCTTGAGCTGGTCAAAAGACAATAGTCATGGACGAATTAAAGAATGGTACTTTCGAGGTTCATTTTTACTCCAGCTTTGTGACGAAAGGACTTCGTCCATAAGTGCAAGTTGAGATAAAATGTTTTCCTAAATGGTATGGACGATACTAATAAAGTTTTTCTGTAATATCTTAAACACATTCAAATATGATAAAAACAAAGAAAAAGCATTCATTCATTCATAAACTCCAAGGGTAGACGACCATCATCCAAAAACCCTTGAAAGTAGAGTAATAGTTAATAAAACTCGTCTATAAATTTGGACGAGGGAATTGTACTTGAATGAATTTTAAAATAAAAAAGAAAGATAAAAGCCCAAAACATGGGCACTTCTAACGAAAGTAAAAAATAAAAATAAATAAATAAATAAACAATTTCTAAAAAAAAAGCTGAAGTTGCTTTGGTGGGTTGGTCTTCGGATCGTCCTGGGTTACTTCGTTATTAGCATCGTCCTCCACATTGACGTCCTCAAAACCCGTCACAAGCAAGGAACTCTCTGTAGCGAGGGGGATCTAAATGTATCGAAGTTCAAGTCAGGGAACACGTCCTTGGCGTCAGCATGGAAGTCCTCATACCCAGCAGCATAATGGCTGTCTAGACGATTCTTATACTCGTCAGACTTCTTAAAGGCTGATATGGCTTCCGCATGTGCTTTCTTCAAGGACGAAGAAAGTTCTGAAACTTGTCCCTCCAAATAAGTGATGCAAGATTCCTTTTCAATAGCATCAGCTTTAAGTTCCTCAACCTCCTCCTTCAACTTCGTCTCAGTTCCTCGCAAACGATTGAGATCGTCCGTTAGCCTGATCACTTCCCCCTTTTTCAAAAAAACTTCATTACTCTGCTCCTTAGCCTTCTCTTTTGTCGTCTTCGCCTCCTCAGCAAGTTCCTTGGCCTGGCATGTTGCTGTATAAAACTTTGACATAGCCTGTGCATGGATGAAGGAAAGTTAGATTTATTTTTCACAAAAAAAAAAAAAAAAAAAAAAAAAAAAAGAAGAAGCTTAATGAAAATACACCAGGACGAATAAAGGTCCTACCTTAAAGAGGTCATGAATGCCAGAACGTTCAAATTCCTTCATTGACATATTGTAACATTCGTTAACTTCATTGTCAGTGACGATTCCTTTGAACGTTCTCCATGCATAGCCCTCGTCCAGCACCAAGTTAGAAGGACGGTCAGAAGGCTCTGACGGATAAGGCTTCCGAGGAGTTTTAGCTGGAGGGGGAGTAGGATCAGTTTGAACAGGGTGAAGTATTTGGACGGGTTCCACGTCAATAGGAGGGTCGTCCAAATCCACCGTCGGAGGTATAAATTTTGGGACCTTGGGAAGAGATGAAGACTGAGTGGTTTTTGGTTTTTGGTTTTTTGGAGCCTCGACGACTAGGAAGGTTGTCCAGGTCCACAGCATTAGAAATCTTCTTGGATTTTCTCTTCCTAGCCTGGACGGGAGCTTTCTGGACGACTGGAGGCGCAGGGGCATCTTCATCCCCACTAGCTATTGTTTTTTCCTTGTTTTCTCTCATCGTAATTATTCCTATGACAAAAGAAGTTAGTTAAAAAAAAAAAAAAGAGAGAAAAGAAGATAAAAAGGAAATGAAATGGAGATGGACGATACTTACTTTTGCGAGTAGTTTTTTCGTGGCCTAGGTTTTCAGCAGTAGGTTCTGGACCAAGCCCCCACGTAGCCAAACTGCTAAAAGTAACTAAATCGTGAAAAATCCTTTTAGGGAAGGCACGTACTTGGTCAATTCGATCCAAGAAAGACTTGTTCAAACGTGGACGAACAACAGCTGCACCAATAAGAAGAAAGAAGGTTAAACGATTGAAAGATAGAAAAAGTGTAAGAAATAAATGAAAACAACATGGAAGGAAAACATACCCTCAGGATGAAGACGACCTATGGGACTGGTAAAAGGAGGGAAGGGGGCATTACCAACATCTATTGGGTCCCCAGCCCAATTTTCAAAAATAATAAAAAAACTCTTGTTTCCAGAGCCTGTCAGACGAGCTGCGGCCCTTTATTAAACTATAGTATGAGCCTCTGGACGAGAACTGGTAAAAACCAGTAGACTTTTTTATCTCTGAGGGCTTATAACAGTAAAGGAACTCGTCCACTGTTAAAGGACAGTCCCCCTCCAATGCCTCACGCCATAGCACTTGCATGGCAACTACCGTCCTCCATCCGTTGGGGTTAAGTTGGTTAGGTCCAATACCTAACCTATAGAGAATACCTCTAACAAAAGAATTTAAAGGAAATCTAAGACCAGCCAAAAGGTAAGAAGCATATACTCCTAAACCAGAAGAAGGGGAACAACACCATTCCCCTTCCCTGGGTAGACGAGGGTTGAATTTCCTAGGAATCTGATATCTATCTACAAGAATTTTTAGCTTGGGGGCATCTAAGGTGGACGCTACTTTAGGAACGCAGCTATATATCACATCCTCCTCCTCCTCGTCTTGAGGAGGGCTAGGTGATCTTTTGGACGAGCTAGCCCCAGCTTCAGAAGCCATCCTACGCTGCATTTCCTGGAATTCCTCTATAGAAATACCAGGAACCCCAGACGAATAGTGTTCGTTTGAAGAACTATCACTACTACTTGTATTATCCTCACCACTCTCATAGCTATCCCCACTTCCAGAAGAAACGTCCTGATAATCGTCTATCTCTCTCTCAACACTATCATTAGACTCAGACATAACAGTTTGAAAGAAAACCTAAGGAAGAAGGAAGGAGAATACCTGACGAGACTAGATGACGAAGCCTAGACGAGAATCTTAGACGAGATGGCAGAAGGGAGATTATGAGAAAGGTGAGAGGCAAGAAAGAGAATCTGCCTATTTATAGGGCCCAGAGGTGGGGTCACGACAGCACACGAGCCAATCAAAAAATGATGCGTGGCACTTTCATGGAAAAATGGAATCGACGAGACAGACAACCAATACGATTCTGACGTGTGGCACGATCTAGAACAATATAATGATGACACGTGCCAGAAGTCCAAAACAGTGAAAAAAAACCTACAGTGCTATAGACGACCCCTGGACAGGGGGGCAATTGATGGGGTAGCAAAAAATACCAACTGTGGTTCGTCCAAGGGAGTCATCCATGATCTCCAGTCAACTAAATGACCAAAAAGTATCTGATTCGTCCAGTGGGGTCATCCATGAGTTTTAGTCAATTGAATGAACCCCAGGCGATTAGAACGGAAGGGTCGTCCACATGCAAAGCTCATGGATGACCACACGACATCAATTTATATACAAAAAGTCGTCCATGGGCAAGGCACATGGACGACCATGTAACACTTCACAAAATTCTAGAGTGGTTAATCAACCTTTGTTCATTGCCAGTAATTTCTCCTAAGTATATAACTTCCATCAACGGTTACTACTTCTATAATCGTTGGGGAAGTTATTTCCATAAATCTTGGGGAGGCTACTAAACTAAGTAACTGCCCCAAGGTTCCATATATAAAGACCGGTCTGAATCAGGCAAAGGTATGAGATTCTGAGATTTTACTCCCGAAAAGTTGGAACTACATTTCCTTGTTAGAAAACTAACTTTATCATCGGAGGGTATTTAGCCAGTCCACCCCGGTCACCCCTTAATTGTTTCTTCTTTTCAGGCCTTCGCTACCGCCGTAGTCCACTGAAGCCGAAGTGTTCAACCAACTGATTTCTCATACCATCAAATGATATGGCATCATCTAAACCATTTATTATAAAATGAAAAGTCAAGATTAAAACTCAGGTGGGTTCGTCAAGTGGTTGGGCACTTGGTCTCAAAGTGCTTGTCCTAAGTTTGACTGGGTGTGGTCCCCAGTTCAAGTTCGGGTACCTACACTTTGAAAAAAACCCCCTGGGCCAGCAATTTACCCCACTAGGGCCCACCTGTCGTGAACAGTGATTAGTCTCTAGTTGAAAGGTTTGAGGATACACTATGGGAAACCAAAAAAAAAAAAAAAAAAAAAAGTCAAGATTAAAAGAACTCTATGTGATAGAGTTCCTTAGGAAGTTTAGAGTACCTTAGGAAGTTTAGAAGATTTGGATCTATACTCCAAGAATTCTAGAGGATTTGGATCACAAAAAGTATACACTAGCAATCTAATATAATTTAATAAATCTAAAGTTAGGCTGGATTTTTAATGTAAGTGCAGGGCAATAGCCTATGACTACAAGAATTGGGAGAAATCATCTCATTAATAAAAGTCATATGTTGAATGAAAAAGTATTCGAGCACACAAAATTATAGATTTTCAGATGTAACCAAATCAAATGGACTACTAAAGAAAACAAGATTAAAAATTAAGCTTGTTGCAGAATCTTTGAACCAATAATGGGGCTTTTGCACCATTTTTTTTTTTTTTTTTTTATATAAGTAATGGGGCTTTTGTACTTGACATTAAGATTGAATGAGACCAAATGAGAACAGAATATTTTGCACGATGGTCTGATTGAATGAGACCAAAATATTCCAAGGCCCTTAAGGGTTGGATATAAAAGCAGTTGTCCATGATTTAAAAAGCAAATGCAATAGCATCTGAAGAAGAAAAAGAAGAATATAAATTTACCTATTGGTGAGTCAGAATTGAACTACTCACAGCAAACAATAGTAATATGGCTTCATTGCCTTCTTCTTCTTCTTTTTTCCTTGCACGCATTGGTGACTAACTACCAATGGTAAAAAGAAAAGCAAACACTTTTCATCTCATCCCCTCCACTCTTCCCCCTCTTCCATCTACAATCACTAAGATGAGAAGTCAAATCCGCACACCTTTTTATTCATCATTCCCCTAAATGCATAACACCAAACAATGAAAATTAGCAAACTAATTTCAAACCCTAAAATATGAGGCTGGAAGTTACATGAGTTGAAAACTGGTCAATTACCTAGCTCACCTTTCATCTGCCACCATATAATATGGATTACACAAGATATGTTCCATGATGCACATCCTTGCTTCCATTATAAAATGATAAGAGGGCCCGCTTTTGTGAACCTTTCTCAAATGTGCATTAACGTGTAAAACTTTGATTCTTCACAAAACGTACTTCCCTAGATATTCGTCAAAAAAATTTGATTTCCCACAAAACATTCATTAGGCCACAAGACAATACAGCTTCAACATTTACATGAGCTAAGAATTAGCAATTACAGGAGTATAGGTTTCAAACCAAAGGTTTATCTTTGTTGAAGTTCAAATCAATGTACACAGCACTTCAATCAGTTCATAGAGTCACTCAATTAAATTTAAGGATATTAAGAAAATAAGATATCTTATTAATGCATTAAAGAACTTCAAAATTTACATTGAGCTTATAATTGATATGAGAAAATGCTAGACTCTTATAAATTAAGCATCAAAATTTGCTGTTTAATACATATAGTAGATAAGATTGAACCATTGGTGTCATTGTCTTGTGATTTTGGCCAAAATTTGATAAAAATATTTGCCAAAGTCGTGCAATATGTTTAATTCTCAAGGGAATCTTGAGAGATGTGTAGGATGATAATTAGCATGTTGGTCTAATAAATGGAGCAGATGAAGTAGAAGAAGTTACACTACAAAAAAAGTGAGCTATTGCCTGCGTTTTTTTTAGCCACGTTTACAAAAAACACATCTATAGTCTCAGTCTATAGCTGCGTTTTTAAAGTGTGGTTATAGGTTAAGTATATAGTTGCGTTTCTAAGTGTTTTTAGCCACATTTTTTTGGATAGGGCCTATTGCCGCATTCAAAAAACATGGCTATAAGTCCAGCCAAATTTTTTATTTTTAAGGAGGGCCTATAGCCACGTTTTTGCATTTAAAAAACGTGGCTATAGCTAACCTATAGCCTATAGCCGCATTTTTAAACACAGCCCAAACATGGTCTATAGCCGCGTTTTTAAAAACACAGTTATAAGTTCCAGCCTATAGCCATGTTTTTAAAAAACGCAGCTATAGGACTCAATCTATAGCCACATTTAAAAAAACGCAGCTATAGGTCTCAGCCTATAGCCGCATTTTAAAAAAACGTGGCTATAGACCTATTGGACCTATAGTCGCAAAGAATAGGCTGTGCTTGTAAACGCGGCTATAGAAAACGCAGCTATAGGCTATAGTCACGTTTTTTAAATGCGGCTAAAGCCCTCATTTTTTGTAGTGAAAGTTACCTCTAGGTTAAATTCCTAATCGTCTATTTGCAAAATTTTGTAATCAATTAGTATGTTTAATTGATATATATATATATATATATATATATATATTTCAAAATAAAAGAAGAAGCCCAAGGAGAAGAAGTTACCTCTAAGTTAACTTCATAACCATCTCTTTGCACATACTCATCATTAATCTGGATGTTTGGGATGTTGGAAATCTTGTGCTAGTCCTCTCCTGTCACTCTTTTGCAATGTTTGCTGATAATTGGATTGTATTTGATCTACAATTTTTGTAATGGAGTTGCAAGAAGGAAGTTCGACAGCGACTTCAACTTTGGACAGTAGCAGATTTTCAAGTATCGAAGACTTGGCATTATAGTAACAATACATTTTTCTTCTTCCTCTTCTTCTCCTCCAATCCCATTCCATTCTTCCCACTCATGAAAATATTCAAATGTGAGAGATTTCAAATTTGGGAATACTATTAGTAGGTCTTTCTTCTTTTCTGAATCTATTCCCAAAAGTTTCCCACCTTTTTGAATGAAAAAAAGTTCTCCATAGCTAAAGATTCTAGGACCAGAAGCTTTCCAAGAGGTGGTAAACGCTCTAAATTTAGGCACCCATCCAGAGTAAGCGTTTTCAATTTGGTCAATGACATTAATCAGGAAACATTGTGGTGCGATTGTACCATTCAATGCGTAAATCTTCCAAGCATGAAGGTGGCTCTAAGGCATTTAGAACTAATACATCATTCTCCCTTCTTGTATCCTGACAATCCCATCTGATAAACCTTAGGGACAAAGTACGAAGGCCTATCTTCTTCTTGAGCTGTGCATTCTTGGCCTCACAAGCATCTACCATGTTCCCCAGGCCTTTTATTTGAAGAGTCCCTTGAAGGTGGTCCAATTTTTTTAATTCTCTTAGTTTACATCCTTCGGTATCATCCTTACCACTAACAAGGATATGACTTATTGTTCTGAGAGAAATCAATCTCCCAAACCCTCTTGGAAACTCTCAATCTAGCCCTAGGATAATTTTCCAAACATGTCGCTTCAAATTATAATTTTCAAAAATTGTAAATTGCATAGATTACATATGGTTTCAGGCAACCTATCTCCACAATAATTAATCAAATCAAGATATCTTAAATGTATGAAATTTTCCACCGCATTTGGAAGTTCCTTTAACATATCACCTTGACAATACAAACTTAATGTTCTTAAACATCTAAAATGCTGGAATAAATTAGACAAATTATAATCACTTTGATATTCAAAAATGAGGCTACGCAAATTTTTTGCACTATAAAATGGACTTAGGAAATTTGGCTACTCTGAGAATTTTTAATTGCAAATGGCAAACATTTTTATAATCTGATCCTAACTCCATATGAATATTGATTGTGAAGCATTCATTTTTTGACATTAATTGCGCAAAGTCATGCACTATGTCATGCATTTCGCAATTTATTATCTTGACATCATCCTCATCTTTCTCAAAATCTTTGAAGAAAGAAAGCATGGCTAAATTTTCAAAGTATTCTCTTGCTATGAATTCCATATCCATATTTTCTTTTGAGTCAATATATCCTTGTGCCATCCACATAGAGATCAAGTTATCAATATAAAAGACATAATTTTTTGGTAAGACAGCACAATATAAGAAACATTGTTTCAGTCGTGAAGGCAAATCATAATAACTTAGTAACAACAGTGCAAAAAGACATCTTTCAACATCTTCCATTCCCCACAAACTACTACACAAAACCATCTCTCATTGTTCTCTACTCCTCTTGAAGCTCAATAGACTTCCTAGAGTCTTTGCAGCAAGTGGCAAGCCTTTACACTTCTTCGCTATTTCCATGCCAATGTCTTCTAGTTGGTTACGCTCCTCATAATTCTTACCATAAAATGCTATTTTACTAAACACCAACCAACAATCTTCTTTAGACAATATCCCCAAATTGGTAATGTGTGCACTTTCCATCATCTCTGCAACTTTATATTTACATGTGGTCACTAGAATTCTACTACTTTGGGAACCACAATATTTGAGCGCATCTCTAAATGGCTTCCACATTGCATAATCTTCAATCCACACATCATCAAAGACAAGGAAAAAATTCATTTCCTCAATCAATTCACAAATTTTTTCCAATAAGATTTGCAATTCAGTAATCTTGGAGTCACGGCCTCCTAAAGCTTCAAGGATCGCTTTGGCAACCGTACACTAATCAAAAGGTTTAGAAACACAAACCCAAATTCTTTTGTCAAAATTGGCCTTCACCAGACGATAATTATAGACTAGTTGGGTAAGAGTTGTTTTTCCAATACCACTCATACCCACTAAAGAGATGACATGAGGTTTTCTTTCTTCTTCACTACCCTTGCCCAATAGGATACTCACTAGATTATCCCTAATCTTATCACGCCCCAGAATTTCAGACACATCAACAATGGAAGTAGTTCTTGGTCTCTCAACTTCTTCATTGCCCCTAGTAAATACAAACTTGTACATCTCTCCCTCTCTATCAATCTCATCTAATTTTTCGTTCAGTTCTTTTATCATATGAGCAATATCACGATCCTGAAAAGTATTAGAAACTGAGAATTGAAGTAGGTGATGAGGGGCCTTACCTTCCTCTTCTTAGCAGTGCTAGTTTTAGCTTTTTCTTTTTCTTCTTCCTGTTTTTATTGTTTCTCAACCTCAGCTTTGATCATGACAGTGTTCCACTCGTCCAATACATCGTCCATCTCATAGGATATGTCTTTGAGCTTATCTAACCAGAGCTTTGCAGCTTCCTCCTTTACTTGCCTTTTCTCTGCATCATTGAGCATCGCCTTACTTTCAAGCTTTTGAACTTCTTCCTTGACATTTGCAATTGCCATGAACTCTGAAGTAATGAAAGAACTAAGTTGGTCCTTGATAGTAGAAACAAGAGCCCACGCCATACTTGGAATTTGGAAATGGAAATTGGTTGGATAACACGAGAGACTGAAATGGATAGTGGTAAGTCAAGGTTGATGATTAGGTAGAAAGTAGAAACCAAATTCTAGCCAACGATGACCGTAACAAATTACAAAACTTTTGCCACTATTCACAGACGCGACCCATCAATCACTACTTAACTCGCCATATGAAAACAACTGGCTGCATGAATCATAACAAAAATTGTATAGTCTATTACTAAATTACTAGCATTTTAAAATTCAAGCTGCTCAAAGTCCAATAATGTTCAGCCTGTTGTAAAGAGGAACATTGGGCGGTCCATTTTGCATTACACGGCATTATTGCCGTGTGATCTCAAGCAAAGACTTTTTTGGCTCTCTGTAGCTTTTTATTTAATGTTCTACCACCAAGTTGTTCCTTGAGAAAACTTCAATGATTTCAAATGATTTAAAAATATATTTAAATTTGTAAAAAAAATTATATACATAATTATATTTAAATTAACATGTTTATTTATCCTAAAATAATATTGAGTACACTGAACTTGATAATTTCAAGAATTTGAGTTTAATAAAAATAAGAGTAATGCTAGGAACACAATAAAATATCGCAACAATTTCTCAACATTACAAATTAGCATGCCAACTCACACATAAATTTATTTTAGTTTTTAATTATATTTTTTATATGCTAATATTGGAAATGTTGTGATATTTTTTTGTGTCCCTAGCATTTCTCCCAAAAGGACAAAATTTAGCTATAAAATTGGTTGTAGCCTGTTGTGAAATTTTAAAATACTCGCAAGTGTACGAACCGTACCGAAGTATAGTTTGACAAGTACGAGGTTGAACCCACAGGGACTTAAATGAACGTAGGAAAATTAATCAAATCTTAACCAAATTAATCATAATCTAGTTTAATAAAAATTGGTTGTTTTGAAATTAAAATAAACTAAGCAAATAATAAAATTAAGCAAATAGTTAAACTAAGTAAGAGATATAAAACAATAAAAAGATGTAAACAATCAAGGGAAATGAATTAAGGTTTTGGAATCCGCCTTGTTAATTCATATCAACATATATTTATGATCATTAATTTTTTCCAACTCACTACATGATAATCTAGAAACCAATCTTGCTATCATGGAAAATATCCTCATTAAAAGCCTTATTTTAGAAACCAAAAGCATGTTCTTCTTCGCTTCTTAAGTATAAAATCAAATCATCAATTGTATCCGTAGCCAAACAAATCACAAAATATATCCAATTCTAAAAATCAAATCATAAATTGTATCCATTGACAGACAAATCACAAACGATATCCAATTTTATAATCAAGAATTAATAAACCAAGCATTCAATTAATTAAGATAAATCCTAAATCATGAGAAAAACATGATTGAACTCATATCTAGAATCTCATCTTAGTCAATTGATATGAAGCAAGAACAATTTAAATCATTAAAGTACAACTATTGTGGGAAAAATCAAATCACATAAATATTACTGATAATCCTTAACAAGGTTTCATCCTCAACCCTAATTATAAATTTAGTTATTCATGGTAATTGAAAGAAAACACAAAAATAAAATACTAAACATTAAACTAGAAAAATAAAATAAAACTAACTGTCATGGAAGGAAACCAAAGAGGTAGCCACAACCGTAGCTCTCTCTACGTTCAGCCCTCAGCCCTAGCACCAGCCTCCCTAAATTTTGCCCTAAAAAGCCTTTAAATAGGTCAAGGAATCCTATTACAAGTTGAATTCCCGTTTGGAGAAAATTCCAGATATTTAGGCTTCACTTAACCGACTATTTTGGCCCATTTAACGTTAGAATTCGGGCTTTTGGTAAACTACAAAGTTGTAGCCCTTTAAGTTAACTTTCCAGCCCAACTTGAATCATCTCGATTGGACATCTGAGACGAAAGTTATGCTGAAAATACTAACTGATGTCCAGGCTAGAATCCTAATCCGAATTGGACTTAAATTTGGTGCAAATTTCCTTTGATTCCTTGCTCCAATTTGACTAAAATTTAATTCAGTTGGCCTTCTCTTGAATTCATGCATGGCTGGATGTAAGTTGGCTTGATTCAATTGGTTTAGCCCCACTTTTCATGTAAAACCCTTGTTACCTGCAATACAAAGATATTATATAACCAGTCACAAAATAACATAAAAGTAAGGCTATATATGTAGATATGTGAGTACTTTATTGTATATATTTCATGCATATCAAATACCCCCAAACCTACATTTTGCTAGTCCTCGAGCAAAACAGATAAAGAGTAAAACAAAACAAAGGGTTGAGTCCGAAGACCATGCAAGGCCTTGGTTCTATCCAGTACCTAGTTTTCTTCTTTTAAGTAGTTAGTTTCCCCAGAGGCTTGAGTCCGAGGACCATGCAATGCCTAGGTTCTGTCTAACACTTAGTTTTTTGTCTGAAGTAGCTAGTTTCCCCAGAGGCTTGAGTCCGAAGACCATGCAAGCCCTTGGGTCTGTCCAGTACCTAGTTTTCTTCTTTTAAGTAGTTAGTTTCCCCAGAGGCTTGAGTCAGAGGACCATGCAATGCCTAGGTTCTGTCTAACACTTAGTTTTTTGTCTGAAGTAGCTGGTTTCCCCAGAGGCTTGAATCCGAAGACCATGCAAGGTCTTGGTTCTGTCCAGTACCTAGTTTTCTTCTTTTAAGTAGTTAGTTTCCCCAAAGGTTTGAGTCCGAGGACCATGCAATGCTTAGGTTCTGTCTAACACTAAATTTTTTGTCTGAAGTAGCTGGTTTCCCCAGAGGCTTGAGTCTGAGGACCATGCAATGCTTAGGTTCTGTTTAACACTTAGTTTTTTGTCTGAAGTAGCTGGTTTCCCCAGAGGCTTGAGTCCGAAGACCATGCAAGGCCTTGGTTCTATCCATGGTTTTAAAAACCGAACCGGGCATCAAACCGTTTTTTTCTCAATTTCCGGTTCAACCCCGGTTTTTGGCCGGTTTTCCGGTTGTTGACCGGTTATTGACCGGTTTTTAGGCTTTTAACCGGACCGGTTTGGCTACCGGTTCCCGGTTGAACCGGTCGGACCGGTCGGTCCGATCCGGTTTTTAAAACAGTGGTTCTATCCAGTACCGAGTTTTCTTCTTTTAAGTAGTTAGTTTCCCCAGAGGCTTGAGTCTGAGGACCATGCAATGCCTAGGTTCTGTCTAACACTTAGTTTTTTATCTGAAGTAGCTGGTTTCCCCAGAGGCTTGAGTCCGAAGACCATGCAAGGCCTTGATTCAGTCCAGTACCTAGTTTTCTGATTTTTTAAGTAGTTAGTTTCCCCAGAGGCTTGAGTCCGAGGACCATGCAATGCCTAGGTTTTGTCTAATACTTAGCTTTTTGTCTGAAGTAGCTGGTTTCCCTAGAGGCTTGAGTCCGAAAACCATGCAAGGCCTTGGTTCTGTCCAGTATCTAGTTTTCTTCTTTTAAGTAGTTAGTTTCCCCAGAGGCTTGAGTCCGAGGACCATGCAATGCCTAGGTTCTGTCTAACACTTAGTTTTTTGATTGAAGTAGCTGGTTTCCCCAAAGGCTTGAGTCCGAAGACCATGCAAGGCCTTGGTTCTGTCCAGTACCTAGTTTTCTGATTTTTTAAGTAATTAGTTTCCCCAGAGGCTTGAGTCCGAGGACCATGCAATGCCTAGGTTCTGTCTAATACTTAGTTTTTTGTCTGAAGTAGCTGGTTTTCCCAGAGGCTTGAGTCAGAAGACCATGCAAGGCCTTGGTTCTGTCCAGTACCTAGTTTTCTTCTTTTAAGTAGTTAGTTTCCCCAGAGGCTTGAGTCCGAGGACCATGCAATGCCTAGGTTCTGTCTAACACTTAGTTTTTTGTCCGAAGTAGCTGGTTTCCCCAGAGGCTTGAGTCCGAAGACCATGCAAGGCCTTGGTTCTGTCCAGTACCTAGTTTTCTTCTTTTAAGTAGTTAGTTTCCCCAGAGGCTTGAGTCAGAGGACCATGCAATGCCTAGAATCTGTCTAACACTTAGTTTTTTGTCTAAAGTAGCTGGTTTCCCCAGAGGCTTGAATCCGAAGACCATGCAAGGCCTTGGTTCTGTCCAGTACCTAGTTTTCTTCTTTTAAGTAGTTAGTTTCCCCAAAGGCTTGAGTCCGAGGACCATGCAATGCTTAGGTTCTGTCTAACACTTAATTTTTTGTCTGAAGTAGCTGGTTTCCCCAGAGGCTTGAGTCTGAGGACTATGCAATGCCTAGGTTTTGTTTAACACTTAGTTTTTTGTCTGAAGTAGCTGGTTTCCCCAGAGGTTTGAGTCCGAAGACCATGCAAGGCCTTGGCTCTGTCCAGTACCTAGTTTTCTTATTTTAAGTAGTTAGTTTCCCCAGAGGCTTGAGTCTGAGGACCATGCAATGCCTAGGTTCTGTCTAACACTTAGTTTTTTATCTGAAGTAGCTGGTTTCCCCAAAGGCTTGAGTCCGAAGACCATGCAAGGCCTTGGTTCTGTCCAGTACCTAGTTTTCTGATTTTTTAAGTAGTTAGTTTCCCAAGAGGCTTGAGTCCGAGGACCATGCAATGCCTAGGTTCTGTCTAATACTTAGTTTTTTGTCTGAAGTAGCTGGTTTCCCCAGAGGCTTGAGTCCGAAGACCATGCAAGGCCTTGGTTCTGTCCAGTACCTAGTTTTCTTCTTTTAAGTAGTTAGTTTCCCCCAGAGGCTTGAGTCCGAGGACCATGCAATGCCTAGGTTCTGTCTAACACTTAGTTTTTGTCTGAAGTAGCTGGTTTCCCCAAAGGCTTGAGTCCGAAGACCATGCAAGGCCTTGGTTCTGCCCAGTACCTAGTTTTCTTCTTTTAAGTAGTTAGTTTCCCCAGAGGCTTGAGTCAGAGGACCATGCAATGCCTAGAATCTGTCTAACACTTAGTTTTTTGTCTAAAGTAGCTGGTTTCCCCAGAGGCTTGAATCCGAAGACCATGCAAGGTCTTGGTTCTGTCCAGTACCTAGTTTTCTTCTTTTAAGTAGTTAGTTTCCCCAAAGGTTTGAGTCCGAGGACCATGCAATGCTTAGGTTCTGTCTAACACTAAATTTTTTGTCTGAAGTAGCTGGTTTCCCCAGAGGCTTGAGTCTGAGGACCATGCAATGCTTAGGTTCTGTTTAACACTTAGTTTTTTGTCTGAAGTAGCTGGTTTCCCCAGAGGCTTGAGTCCGAAGACCATGCAAGGCCTTGGTTCTATCCAGTACCGAGTTTTCTTCTTTTAAGTAGTTAGTTTCCCCAGAGGCTTGAGTCTGAGGACCATGCAATGCCTAGGTTCTGTCTAACACTTAGTTTTTTATCTGAAGTAGCTGGTTTCCCCAGAGGCTTGAGTCTGAAGACCATGCAAGGCCTTGATTCTGTCCAGTACCTAGTTTTCTGATTTTTTAAGTAGTTAGTTTCCCCAGAGGCTTGAGTCCGAGGACCATGCAATGCCTAGGTTTTGTCTAATACTTAGCTTTTTGTCTGAAGTAGCTGGTTTCCCTAGAAGCTTGAGTCCGAAAACCATGCAAAGCCTTGGTTCTGTCCAGTATCTAGTTTTCTTCTTTTAAGTAGTTAGTTTCCCCAGAGGCTTGAGTCTGAGGCCCATGCAATGCCTAGGTTCTGTCTAACACTTAGTTTTTTGTTTGAAGTAGCTGGTTTCCCCAAAGGTTTGAGTCCGAAGACCATGCAAGGCCTTGGTTCTGTCCAGTACCTAGTTTTCTGATTTTTTAAGTAATTAGTTTCCCCAGAGGCTTGAGTCCGAGGACCATGCAATGCCTAGGTTCTGTCTAATACTTAGTTTTTTGTCTGAAGTAGCTGGTTTCCCCAGAGGCTTGAGTCCGAAGACCATGCAAGGCCTTGGTTCTGTCCAGTACCTAGTTTTCTTCTTTTAAGTAGTTAGTTTCCCCCAGAGGCTTGAGTCCGAGGACCATGCAATGCCTAGGTTCTGTCTAACACTTAGTTTTTGTCTGAAGTAGCTGGTTTCCCCAAAGGCTTGAGTCCGAAGACCATGCAAGGCCTTGGTTCTGCCCAGTACCTAGTTTTCTTCTTTTAAGTAGTTAGTTTCCCCAGAGGCTTGAGTCAGAGGACCATGCAATGCCTAGAATCTGTCTAACACTTAGTTTTTTGTCTAAAGTAGCTGGTTTCCCCAGAGGCTTGAATCCGAAGACCATGCAAGGTCTTGGTTCTGTCCAGTACCTAGTTTTCTTCTTTTAAGTAGTTAGTTTCCCCAAAGGTTTGAGTCCGAGGACCATGCAATGCTTAGGTTCTGTCTAACACTAAATTTTTTGTCTGAAGTAGCTGGTTTCCCCAGAGGCTTGAGTCTGAGGACCATGCAATGCTTAGGTTCTGTTTAACACTTAGTTTTTTGTCTGAAGTAGCTGGTTTCCCCAGAGGCTTGAGTCCGAAGACCATGCAAGGCCTTGGTTCTATCCAGTACCGAGTTTTCTTCTTTTAAGTAGTTAGTTTCCCCAGAGGCTTGAGTCTGAGGACCATGCAATGCCTAGGTTCTGTCTAACACTTAGTTTTTTATCTGAAGTAGCTGGTTTCCCCAGAGGCTTGAGTCTGAAGACCATGCAAGGCCTTGATTCTGTCCAGTACCTAGTTTTCTGATTTTTTAAGTAGTTAGTTTCCCCAGAGGCTTGAGTCCGAGGACCATGCAATGCCTAGGTTTTGTCTAATACTTAGCTTTTTGTCTGAAGTAGCTGGTTTCCCTAGAAGCTTGAGTCCAAAAACCATGCAAAGCCTTGGTTCTGTCCAGTATCTAGTTTTCTTCTTTTAAGTAGTTAGTTTCCCCAGAGGCTTGAGTCTGAGGCCCATGCAATGCCTAGGTTCTGTCTAACACTTAGTTTTTTGTTTGAAGTAGCTGGTTTCCCCAAAGGCTTGAGTCCGAAGACCATGCAAGGCCTTGGTTCTGTCCAGTACCTAGTTTTCTGATTTTTTAAGTAATTAGTTTCCCCAGAGGCTTGAGTCCGAGGACCATGCAATGCCTAGGTTCTGTCTAATACTTAGTTTTTTGTCTGAAGTAGCTGGTTTCCCCAGAGGCTTGAGTCCGAAGACCATGCAAGGCCTTGGTTCTGTCCAGTACCTAGTTTTCTTCTTTTAAGTAGTTAGTTTCCCCAGAGGCTTGAGTCCGAGGACCATGCAATGCCTAGGTTCTGTCTAACACTTAGTTTTTTGTCTGAAGTAGCTGGTTTCCCCAGAGGCTTGAGTCCGAAGACCATGCAAGGCCTTGGTTCTGTCCAGTACCTAGTTTTCTTCTTTTAAGTAGTTAGTTTCCCCAGAGGCTTGAGTCAGAGGACCATGCAATGCCTAGAATCTGTCTAACACTTAGTTTTTTGTCTAAAGTAGCTGGTTTCCCCAGAGGCTTGAATCCGAAGACCATGCAAGGCCTTGGTTCTGTCCGGTACCTAGTTTTCTTCTTTTAAGTAGTTTGTTTCCCCAAAGGCTTGAGTCCGAGGACAATGCAATGCTTAGGTTCTGTCTAACACTTAATTTTTTGTCTGAAGTAGCTGGTTTCCCCAGAGGCTTGAGTCTGAGGACTATGCAATGCCTAGGTTTTGTTTAACACTTAGTTTTTTGTCTAAAGTAGCTAGTTTCCCCAGAGGTTTGAGTCCGAAGACCATGCAAGGCCTTGGTTCTGTCCAGTACCTAGTTTTCTTCTTTTAAGTAGTTAGTTTCCCTAGAGGCTTGAGTCTGAGGACCATGCAATGCCTAGGTTCTGTCTAACACTTAGTTTTTTATCTGAAGTAGCTGGTTTCCCCAAAGGCTTGAGTCCGAAGACCATGCAAGGCCTTGGTTCTGTCCAGTACCTAGTTTTCTGATTTTTTATGTAGTTAGTTTCCCAAGAGGCTTGAGTCCGAGGACCATGCAATGCCTAGGTTCTGTCTAATACTTAGTTTTTTGTCTGAAGTAGCTGGTTTCCCCAGAGGCTTGAGTCCGAAGACCATGCAAGGCCTTGGTTCTGTCCAGTACCTAGTTTTCTTCTTTTAAGTAGTTAGTTTCCCCCAGAGGCTTGAGTCCGAGGACCATGCAATGCCTAGGTTCTGTCTAACACTTAGTTTTTTGTATGAAGTAGCTGGTTTTCCCAAAGGCTTGAGTCCGAAGACCATGCAAGGCCTTGGTTCTGCCCAGTACCTAGTTTTCTTCTTTTAAGTAGTTAGTTTCCCCAGAGGCTTGAGTCTGAGGACCATGCAATGCCTAGGTTCTATCTAACACTTAGTTTTTTGTCTAAAGTAGCTGGTTTCCCCAGAGGCTTGAATTCGAAGACCATGCAAGGCCTTGGTTCTGTCCAGTACCTAGTTTTCTTCTTTTAAGTAGTTAGTTTCCCCAGAGGCTTGAGTCCGAGGACCATGCAATGCTTAGGTTCTGTCTAACACTTAGTTTTTTGTCTGAAGTTGCTGGTTTCCCCAGAGGCTTAAGTCCAAAGACCATGCAAGGCCTTGGTTCTATCGAGGACCTAGTTTTCTTTTTTAAGTAGTTAGTTTCCCCAGAGGCTTGAGTCCAAGGACCATGCAATGCCTAGGTTCTGTCTAGCACTTAGTTTTTTGTCTGAAGTAGCTGGTTTCTCTAGAGGCTTGAGTCCGAAGACCATGCAAGGCCTCGGTTCTGTCCAGTACCTAGTTTTCTTCTTTTAAGTCATTAGTTTCCCCAGAGGCTTGAGTCCGTGGACCATGCAATGCCTAGATTCTGTCTAACACTTGGTTTTTTGTCTGAAGTAGCTGGTTTCCTCAGAGGCTTGAGTCCGAAAACCGTGCAAGGCCTTGGTTCTGTCCAGTACCTAGTTTTCATTTTTTAAGTAGTTAGTTTCCCCAGAGGCTTGAGTCCAAGGATCATGCAATGCCTAGGTTCTGTCTAACACTTAGCTTTTTGTCTGAAGTAGCTAGTTTCCCCAGAGGCTTGAGTCCGAAGACCATGCAAGACCTAAATTTTTTCTAATGCTTGTCTTCGTCTGAGGTAACTGATTTTCCCAGAGGCTTGAGTCCGAGGACCATGCAAGACCTTAATTCTGTCCAGTACCTAGTTTTCCTCTTTTTAGTAGTTAGTTTCTCCAGAGGCTTGAGTCTAAGGACCATGCAATGTCTAGGTTCTATCTAACACTTAGTTTTTTGTCTGAAGTAGCTGGTTTCCCCAGAGGTTTGAGTCCGAAGACCATGCAAGGCCTTGGTTCTGTCCAGTACCTAGTTTTCTTCTTTTAAGTAGTTAGTTTCCCCAGAGGCTTGAGTCAGAGGACCATGCAATGCCTAGAATCTGTCTAACACTTAGTTTTTTGTCTAAAGTAGCTGGTTTCCCCAGAGGCTTGAATCCGAAGACCATGCAAGGCCTTGGTTCTGTCCAGTACCTAGTTTTCTTCTTTTAAGTAGTTAGTTTCCCCAAAGGCTTGAGTCCGAGGACCATGCAATGCTTAGGTTCTGTCTAACACTTAATTTTTTGTCTGAAGTAGCTGGTTTCCCCAGAGGCTTGAGTCTGAGGACTATGCAATGCCTAGGTTTTGTTTAACACTTAATTTTTTGTCTGAAGTAGCTGGTTTCCCCAGAGGCTTGAGTCCGAAGACCATGCAAGGCCTTGGTTCTATCCATGGTTTTAAAAACCGAAACGGGCATCAAACCGTTTTTTTCTCAATTTCCGGTTCAACCCCGGTTTTAGGCCGGTTTTCCGGTTGTTGACCGGTTATTGACCGGTTTTTAGGCTTTTAACCGGACCGGTTTGGCTACCGGTTCCCGGTTGAACCGGTCGGACCGGCCGGTCCGATCCGGTTTTTAAAACAGTGGTTCTATCCAGTACCGAGTTTTCTTCTTTTAAGTAGTTAGTTTCCCCAGAGGCTTGAGTCTGAGGACCATGCAATGCCTAGGTTCTGTCTAACACTTAGTTTTTTATCTGAAGTAGCTGGTTTCCCCAGAGGCTTGAGTCCGAAGACCATGCAAGGCCTTGATTCAGTCCAGTACCTAGTTTTCTGATTTTTTAAGTAGTTAGTTTCCCCAGAGGCTTGAGTCCGAGGACCATGCAATGCCTAGGTTTTGTCTAATACTTAGCTTTTTGTCTGAAGTAGCTGGTTTCCCTAGAGGCTTGAGTCCGAAAACCATGCAAGGCCTTGGTTCTGTCCAGTATCTAGTTTTCTTCTTTTAAGTAGTTAGTTTCCCCAGAGGCTTGAGTCCGAGGACCATGCAATGCCTAGGTTCTGTCTAACACTTAGTTTTTTGATTGAAGTAGCTGGTTTCCCCAAAGGCTTGAGTCCGAAGACCATGCAAGGCCTTGGTTCTGTCCAGTACCTAGTTTTCTGATTTTTTAAGTAATTAGTTTCCCCAGAGGCTTGAGTCCGAGGACCATGCAATGCCTAGGTTCTGTCTAATACTTAGTTTTTTGTCTGAAGTAGCTGGTTTTCCCAGAGGCTTGAGTCCGAAGACCATGCAAGGCCTTGGTTCTGTCCAGTACCTAGTTTTCTTCTTTTAAGTAGTTAGTTTCCCCAGAGGCTTGAGTCCGAGGACCATGCAATGCCTAGGTTCTGTCTAACACTTAGTTTTTTGTCCGAAGTAGCTGGTTTCCCCAGAGGCTTGAGTCCGAAGACCATGCAAGGCCTTGGTTCTGTCCAGTACCTAGTTTTCTTCTTTTAAGTAGTTAGTTTCCCCAGAGGCTTGAGTCAGAGGACCATGCAATGCCTAGAATCTGTCTAACACTTAGTTTTTTGTCTAAAGTAGCTGGTTTCCCCAGAGGCTTGAATCCGAAGACCATGCAAGGCCTTGGTTCTGTCCAGTACCTAGTTTTCTTCTTTTAAGTAGTTAGTTTCCCCAAAGGCTTGAGTCCGAGGACCATGCAATGCTTAGGTTCTGTCTAACACTTAATTTTTTGTCTGAAGTAGCTGGTTTCCCCAGAGGCTTGAGTCTGAGGACTATGCAATGCCTAGGTTTTGTTTAACACTTAGTTTTTTGTCTGAAGTAGCTGGTTTCCCCAGAGGTTTGAGTCCGAAGACCATGCAAGGCCTTGGCTCTGTCCAGTACCTAGTTTTCTTATTTTAAGTAGTTAGTTTCCCCAGAGGCTTGAGTCTGAGGACCATGCAATGCCTAGGTTCTGTCTAACACTTAGTTTTTTATCTGAAGTAGCTGGTTTCCCCAAAGGCTTGAGTCCGAAGACCATGCAAGGCCTTGGTTCTGTCCAGTACCTAGTTTTCTGATTTTTTAAGTAGTTAGTTTCCCAAGAGGCTTGAGTCCGAGGACCATGCAATGCCTAGGTTCTGTCTAATACTTAGTTTTTTGTCTGAAGTAGCTGGTTTCCCCAGAGGCTTGAGTCCGAAGACCATGCAAGGCCTTGGTTCTGTCCAGTACCTAGTTTTCTTCTTTTAAGTAGTTAGTTTCCCCCAGAGGCTTGAGTCCGAGGACCATGCAATGCCTAGGTTCTGTCTAACACTTAGTTTTTGTCTGAAGTAGCTGGTTTCCCCAAAGGCTTGAGTCCGAAGACCATGCAAGGCCTTGGTTCTGCCCAGTACCTAGTTTTCTTCTTTTAAGTAGTTAGTTTCCCCAGAGGCTTGAGTCAGAGGACCATGCAATGCCTAGAATCTGTCTAACACTTAGTTTTTTGTCTAAAGTAGCTGGTTTCCCCAGAGGCTTGAATCCGAAGACCATGCAAGGTCTTGGTTCTGTCCAGTACCTAGTTTTCTTCTTTTAAGTAGTTAGTTTCCCCAAAGGTTTGAGTCCGAGGACCATGCAATGCTTAGGTTCTGTCTAACACTAAATTTTTTGTCTGAAGTAGCTGGTTTCCCCAGAGGCTTGAGTCTGAGGACCATGCAATGCTTAGGTTCTGTTTAACACTTAGTTTTTTGTCTGAAGTAGCTGGTTTCCCCAGAGGCTTGAGTCCGAAGACCATGCAAGGCCTTGGTTCTATCCAGTACCGAGTTTTCTTCTTTTAAGTAGTTAGTTTCCCCAGAGGCTTGAGTCTGAGGACCATGCAATGCCTAGGTTCTGTCTAACACTTAGTTTTTTATCTGAAGTAGCTGGTTTCCCCAGAGGCTTGAGTCTGAAGACCATGCAAGGCCTTGATTCTGTCCAGTACCTAGTTTTCTGATTTTTTAAGTAGTTAGTTTCCCCAGAGGCTTGAGTCCGAGGACCATGCAATGCCTAGGTTTTGTCTAATACTTAGCTTTTTGTCTGAAGTAGCTGGTTTCCCTAGAAGCTTGAGTCCAAAAACCATGCAAAGCCTTGGTTCTGTCCAGTATCTAGTTTTCTTCTTTTAAGTAGTTAGTTTCCCCAGAGGCTTGAGTCTGAGGCCCATGCAATGCCTAGGTTCTGTCTAACACTTAGTTTTTTGTTTGAAGTAGCTGGTTTCCCCAAAGGCTTGAGTCCGAAGACCATGCAAGGCCTTGGTTCTGTCCAGTACCTAGTTTTCTGATTTTTTAAGTAATTAGTTTCCCCAGAGGCTTGAGTCCGAGGACCATGCAATGCCTAGGTTCTGTCTAATACTTAGTTTTTTGTCTGAAGTAGCTGGTTTCCCCAGAGGCTTGAGTCCGAAGACCATGCAAGGCCTTGGTTCTGTCCAGTACCTAGTTTTCTTCTTTTAAGTAGTTAGTTTCCCCAGAGGCTTGAGTCCGAGGACCATGCAATGCCTAGGTTCTGTCTAACACTTAGTTTTTTGTCTGAAGTAGCTGGTTTCCCCAGAGGCTTGAGTCCGAAGACCATGCAAGGCCTTGGTTCTGTCCAGTACCTAGTTTTCTTCTTTTAAGTAGTTAGTTTCCCCAGAGGCTTGAGTCAGAGGACCATGCAATGCCTAGAATCTGTCTAACACTTAGTTTTTTGTCTAAAGTAGCTGGTTTCCCCAGAGGCTTGAATCCGAAGACCATGCAAGGCCTTGGTTCTGTCCGGTACCTAGTTTTCTTCTTTTAAGTAGTTTGTTTCCCCAAAGGCTTGAGTCCGAGGACAATGCAATGCTTAGGTTCTGTCTAACACTTAATTTTTTGTCTGAAGTAGCTGGTTTCCCCAGAGGCTTGAGTCTGAGGACTATGCAATGCCTAGGTTTTGTTTAACACTTAGTTTTTTGTCTAAAGTAGCTAGTTTCCCCAGAGGTTTGAGTCCGAAGACCATGCAAGGCCTTGGTTCTGTCCAGTACCTAGTTTTCTTCTTTTAAGTAGTTAGTTTCCCCAGAGGCTTGAGTCTGAGGACCATGCAATGCCTAGGTTCTGTCTAACACTTAGTTTTTTATCTGAAGTAGCTGGTTTCCCCAAAGGCTTGAGTCCGAAGACCATGCAAGGCCTTGGTTCTGTCCAGTACCTAGTTTTCTGATTTTTTATGTAGTTAGTTTCCCAAGAGGCTTGAGTCCGAGGACCATGCAATGCCTAGGTTCTGTCTAATACTTAGTTTTTTGTCTGAAGTAGCTGGTTTCCCCAGAGGCTTGAGTCCGAAGACCATGCAAGGCCTTGGTTCTGTCCAGTACCTAGTTTTCTTCTTTTAAGTAGTTAGTTTCCCCCAGAGGCTTGAGTCCGAGGACCATGCAATGCCTAGGTTCTGTCTAACACTTAGTTTTTTGTATGAAGTAGCTGGTTTTCCCAAAGGCTTGAGTCCGAAGACCATGCAAGGCCTTGGTTCTGCCCAGTACCTAGTTTTCTTCTTTTAAGTAGTTAGTTTCCCCAGAGGCTTGAGTCTGAGGACCATGCAATGCCTAGGTTCTATCTAACACTTAGTTTTTTGTCTAAAGTAGCTGGTTTCCCCAGAGGCTTGAATTCGAAGACCATGCAAGGCCTTGGTTCTGTCCAGTACCTAGTTTTCTTCTTTTAAGTAGTTAGTTTCCCCAGAGGCTTGAGTCCGAGGACCATGCAATGCTTAGGTTCTGTCTAACACTTAGTTTTTTGTCTGAAGTTGCTGGTTTCCCCAGAGGCTTAAGTCCAAAGACCATGCAAGGCCTTGGTTCTATCGAGGACCTAGTTTTCTTTTTTAAGTAGTTAGTTTCCCCAGAGGCTTGAGTCCAAGGACCATGCAATGCCTAGGTTCTGTCTAGCACTTAGTTTTTTGTCTGAAGTAGCTGGTTTCTCTAGAGGCTTGAGTCCGAAGACCATGCAAGGCCTCGGTTCTGTCCAGTACCTAGTTTTCTTCTTTTAAGTCATTAGTTTCCCCAGAGGCTTGAGTCCGTGGACCATGCAATGCCTAGATTCTGTCTAACACTTGGTTTTTTGTCTGAAGTAGCTGGTTTCCTCAGAGGCTTGAGTCCGAAAACCGTGCAAGGCCTTGGTTCTGTCCAGTACCTAGTTTTCATTTTTTAAGTAGTTAGTTTCCCCAGAGGCTTGAGTCCAAGGATCATGCAATGCCTAGGTTCTGTCTAACACTTAGCTTTTTGTCTGAAGTAGCTAGTTTCCCCAGAGGCTTGAGTCCGAAGACCATGCAAGACCTAAATTTTTTCTAATGCTTGTCTTCGTCTGAGGTAACTGATTTTCCCAGAGGCTTGAGTCCGAGGACCATGCAAGACCTTAATTCTGTCCAGTACCTAGTTTTCCTCTTTTTAGTAGTTAGTTTCTCCAGAGGCTTGAGTCTAAGGACCATGCAATGTCTAGGTTCTATCTAACACTTAGTTTTTTGTCTGAAGTAGCTGGTTTCCCCAGAGGTTTGAGTCCGAAGACCATGCAAGGCCTTGGTTCTGTCCAGTACCTAGTTTTCTTCTTTTAAGTAGTTAGTTTCCCCAGAGGCTTGAGTCAGAGGACCATGCAATGCCTAGAATCTGTCTAACACTTAGTTTTTTGTCTAAAGTAGCTGGTTTCCCCAGAGGCTTGAATCCGAAGACCATGCAAGGCCTTGGTTCTGTCCAGTACCTAGTTTTCTTCTTTTAAGTAGTTAGTTTCCCCAAAGGCTTGAGTCCGAGGACCATGCAATGCTTAGGTTCTGTCTAACACTTAATTTTTTGTCTGAAGTAGCTGGTTTCCCCAGAGGCTTGAGTCTGAGGACTATGCAATGCCTAGGTTTTGTTTAACACTTAATTTTTTGTCTGAAGTAGCTGGTTTCCCCAGAGGCTTGAGTCCGAAGACCATGCAAGGCCTTGGTTCTATCCGTGGTTTTAAAAACCGAAACGGGCATCAAACCGTTTTTTTCTCAATTTCCGGTTCAACCCCGGTTTTAGGCCGGTTTTCCGGTTGTTGACCGGTTATTGACCGGTTTTTAGGCTTTTAACCGGACCGGTTTGGCTACCGGTTCCCGGTTGAACCGGTCGGACCGGCCGGTCCGATCCGGTTTTTAAAACAGTGGTTCTATCCAGTACCGAGTTTTCTTCTTTTAAGTAGTTAGTTTCCCCAGAGGCTTGAGTCTGAGGACCATGCAATGCCTAGGTTCTGTCTAACACTTAGTTTTTTATCTGAAGTAGCTGGTTTCCCCAGAGGCTTGAGTCCGAAGACCATGCAAGGCCTTGATTCAGTCCAGTACCTAGTTTTCTGATTTTTTAAGTAGTTAGTTTCCCCAGAGGCTTGAGTCCGAGGACCATGCAATGCCTAGGTTTTGTCTAATACTTAGCTTTTTGTCTGAAGTAGCTGGTTTCCCTAGAGGCTTGAGTCCGAAAACCATGCAAGGCCTTGGTTCTGTCCAGTATCTAGTTTTCTTCTTTTAAGTAGTTAGTTTCCCCAGAGGCTTGAGTCCGAGGACCATGCAATGCCTAGGTTCTGTCTAACACTTAGTTTTTTGATTGAAGTAGCTGGTTTCCCCAAAGGCTTGAGTCCGAAGACCATGCAAGGCCTTGGTTCTGTCCAGTACCTAGTTTTCTGATTTTTTAAGTAATTAGTTTCCCCAGAGGCTTGAGTCCGAGGACCATGCAATGCCTAGGTTCTGTCTAATACTTAGTTTTTTGTCTGAAGTAGCTGGTTTTCCCAGAGGCTTGAGTCCGAAGACCATGCAAGGCCTTGGTTCTGTCCAGTACCTAGTTTTCTTCTTTTAAGTAGTTAGTTTCCCCAGAGGCTTGAGTCCGAGGACCATGCAATGCCTAGGTTCTGTCTAACACTTAGTTTTTTGTCCGAAGTAGCTGGTTTCCCCAGAGGCTTGAGTCCGAAGACCATGCAAGGCCTTGGTTCTGTCCAGTACCTAGTTTTCTTCTTTTAAGTAGTTAGTTTCCCCAGAGGCTTGAGTCAGAGGACCATGCAATGCCTAGAATCTGTCTAACACTTAGTTTTTTGTCTAAAGTAGCTGGTTTCCCCAGAGGCTTGAATCCGAAGACCATGCAAGGCCTTGGTTCTGTCCAGTACCTAGTTTTCTTCTTTTAAGTAGTTAGTTTCCCCAAAGGCTTGAGTCCGAGGACCATGCAATGCTTAGGTTCTGTCTAACACTTAATTTTTTGTCTGAAGTAGCTGGTTTCCCCAGAGGCTTGAGTCTGAGGACTATGCAATGCCTAGGTTTTGTTTAACACTTAGTTTTTTGTCTGAAGTAGCTGGTTTCCCCAGAGGTTTGAGTCCGAAGACCATGCAAGGCCTTGGCTCTGTCCAGTACCTAGTTTTCTTATTTTAAGTAGTTAGTTTCCCCAGAGGCTTGAGTCTGAGGACCATGCAATGCCTAGGTTCTGTCTAACACTTAGTTTTTTATCTGAAGTAGCTGGTTTCCCCAAAGGCTTGAGTCCGAAGACCATGCAAGGCCTTGGTTCTGTCCAGTACCTAGTTTTCTGATTTTTTAAGTAGTTAGTTTCCCAAGAGGCTTGAGTCCGAGGACCATGCAATGCCTAGGTTCTGTCTAATACTTAGTTTTTTGTCTGAAGTAGCTGGTTTCCCCAGAGGCTTGAGTCCGAAGACCATGCAAGGCCTTGGTTCTGTCCAGTACCTAGTTTTCTTCTTTTAAGTAGTTAGTTTCCCCCAGAGGCTTGAGTCCGAGGACCATGCAATGCCTAGGTTCTGTCTAACACTTAGTTTTTGTCTGAAGTAGCTGGTTTCCCCAAAGGCTTGAGTCCGAAGACCATGCAAGGCCTTGGTTCTGCCCAGTACCTAGTTTTCTTCTTTTAAGTAGTTAGTTTCCCCAGAGGCTTGAGTCAGAGGACCATGCAATGCCTAGAATCTGTCTAACACTTAGTTTTTTGTCTAAAGTAGCTGCTTTCCCCAGAGGCTTGAATCCGAAGACCATGCAAGGTCTTGGTTCTGTCCAGTACCTAGTTTTCTTCTTTTAAGTAGTTAGTTTCCCCAAAGGTTTGAGTCCGAGGACCATGCAATGCTTAGGTTCTGTCTAACACTAAATTTTTTGTCTGAAGTAGCTGGTTTCCCCAGAGGCTTGAGTCTGAGGACCATGCAATGCTTAGGTTCTGTTTAACACTTAGTTTTTTGTCTGAAGTAGCTGGTTTCCCCAGAGGCTTGAGTCCGAAGACCATGCAAGGCCTTGGTTCTATCCAGTACCGAGTTTTCTTCTTTTAAGTAGTTAGTTTCCCCAGAGGCTTGAGTCTGAGGACCATGCAATGCCTAGGTTCTGTCTAACACTTAGTTTTTTATCTGAAGTAGCTGGTTTCCCCAGAGGCTTGAGTCTGAAGACCATGCAAGGCCTTGATTCTGTCCAGTACCTAGTTTTCTGATTTTTTAAGTAGTTAGTTTCCCCAGAGGCTTGAGTCCGAGGACCATGCAATGCCTAGGTTTTGTCTAATACTTAGCTTTTTGTCTGAAGTAGCTGGTTTCCCTAGAAGCTTGAGTCCGAAAACCATGCAAAGCCTTGGTTCTGTCCAGTATCTAGTTTTCTTCTTTTAAGTAGTTAGTTTCCCCAGAGGCTTGAGTCTGAGGCCCATGCAATGCCTAGGTTCTGTCTAACACTTAGTTTTTTGTTTGAAGTAGCTGGTTTCCCCAAAGGTTTGAGTCCGAAGACCATGCAAGGCCTTGGTTCTGTCCAGTACCTAGTTTTCTGATTTTTTAAGTAATTAGTTTCCCCAGAGGCTTGAGTCCGAGGACCATGCAATGCCTAGGTTCTGTCTAATACTTAGTTTTTTGTCTGAAGTAGCTGGTTTCCCCAGAGGCTTGAGTCCGAAGACCATGCAAGGCCTTGGTTCTGTCCAGTACCTAGTTTTCTTCTTTTAAGTAGTTAGTTTCCCCAGAGGCTTGAGTCCGAGGACCATGCAATGCCTAGGTTCTGTCTAACACTTAGTTTTTTGTCTGAAGTAGCTGGTTTCCCCAGAGGCTTGAGTCCGAAGACCATGCAAGGCCTTGGTTCTGTCCAGTACCTAGTTTTCTTCTTTTAAGTAGTTAGTTTCCCCAGAGGCTTGAGTCAGAGGACCATGCAATGCCTAGAATCTGTCTAACACTTAGTTTTTTGTCTAAAGTAGCTGGTTTCCCCAGAGGCTTGAATCCGAAGACCATGCAAGGCCTTGGTTCTGTCCGGTACCTAGTTTTCTTCTTTTAAGTAGTTTGTTTCCCCAAAGGCTTGAGTCCGAGGACAATGCAATGCTTAGGTTCTGTCTAACACTTAATTTTTTGTCTGAAGTAGCTGGTTTCCCCAGAGGCTTGAGTCTGAGGACTATGCAATGCCTAGGTTTTGTTTAACACTTAGTTTTTTGTCTAAAGTAGCTAGTTTCCCCAGAGGTTTGAGTCCGAAGACCATGCAAGGCCTTGGTTCTGTCCAGTACCTAGTTTTCTTCTTTTAAGTAGTTAGTTTCCCCAGAGGCTTGAGTCTGAGGACCATGCAATGCCTAGGTTCTGTCTAACACTTAGTTTTTTATCTGAAGTAGCTGGTTTCCCCAAAGGCTTGAGTCCGAAGACCATGCAAGGCCTTGGTTCTGTCCAGTACCTAGTTTTCTGATTTTTTATGTAGTTAGTTTCCCAAGAGGCTTGAGTCCGAGGACCATGCAATGCCTAGGTTCTGTCTAATACTTAGTTTTTTGTCTGAAGTAGCTGGTTTCCCCAGAGGCTTGAGTCCGAAGACCATGCAAGGCCTTGGTTCTGTCCAGTACCTAGTTTTCTTCTTTTAAGTAGTTAGTTTCCCCCAGAGGCTTGAGTCCGAGGACCATGCAATGCCTAGGTTCTGTCTAACACTTAGTTTTTTGTATGAAGTAGCTGGTTTTCCCAAAGGCTTGAGTCCGAAGACCATGCAAGGCCTTGGTTCTGCCCAGTACCTAGTTTTCTTCTTTTAAGTAGTTAGTTTCCCCAGAAGCTTGAGTCTGAGGACCATGCAATGCCTAGGTTCTATCTAACACTTAGTTTTTTGTCTAAAGTAGCTGGTTTCCCCAGAGGCTTGAATTCGAAGACCATGCAAGGCCTTGGTTCTGTCCAGTACCTAGTTTTCTTCTTTTAAGTAGTTAGTTTCCCCAGAGGCTTGAGTCCGGGGACCATGCAATGCTTAGGTTCTGTCTAACACTTAGTTTTTTGTCTGAAGTTGCTGGTTTCCCCAGAGGCTTAAGTCCAAAGACCATGCAAGGCCTTGGTTCTATCGAGGACCTAGTTTTCTTTTTTAAGTAGTTAGTTTCCCCAGAGGCTTGAGTCCAAGGACCATGCAATGCCTAGGTTCTGTCTAGCACTTAGTTTTTTGTCTGAAGTAGCTGGTTTCTCTAGAGGCTTGAGTCCGAAGACCATGCAAGGCCTCGGTTCTGTCCAGTACCTAGTTTTCTTCTTTTAAGTCATTAGTTTCCCCAGAGGCTTGAGTCCGTGGACCATGCAATGCCTAGATTCTGTCTAACACTTGGTTTTTTGTCTGAAGTAGCTGGTTTCCTCAGAGGCTTGAGTCCGAAAACCGTGCAAGGCCTTGGTTCTGTCCAGTACCTAGTTTTCATTTTTTAAGTAGTTAGTTTCCCCAGAGGCTTGAGTCCAAGGATCATGCAATGCCTAGGTTCTGTCTAACACTTAGCTTTTTGTCTGAAGTAGCTGGTTTTCCCAAAGGCTTGAGTCCGAAGACCATGCAAGGCCTTGGTTCTGCCCAGTACCTAGTTTTCTTCTTTTAAGTAGTTAGTTTCCCCAGAGGCTTGAGTCTGAGGACCATGCAATGCCTAGGTTCTATCTAACACTTAGTTTTTTGTCTAAAGTAGCTGGTTTCCCCAGAGGCTTGAATTCGAAGACCATGCAAGGCCTTGGTTCTGTCCAGTACCTAGTTTTCTTCTTTTAAGTAGTTAGTTTCCCCAGAGGCTTGAGTCCGAGGACCATGCAGTGCTTAGGTTCTGTCTAACACTTAGTTTTTTGTCTGAAGTTGCTGGTTTCCCCAGAGGCTTAAGTCCAAAGACCATGCAAGGCCTTGGTTCTATCGAGGACCTAGTTTTCTTTTTTAAGTAGTTAGTTTCCCCAGAGGCTTGAGTCCAAGGACCATGCAATGCCTAGGTTCTGTCTAGCACTTAGTTTTTTGTCTGAAGTAGCTGGTTTCTCTAGAGGCTTGAGTCCGAAGACCATGCAAGGCCTCGGTTCTGTCCAGTACCTAGTTTTCTTCTTTTAAGTCATTAGTTTCCCCAGAGGCTTGAGTCCGTGGACCATGCAATGCCTAGATTCTGTCTAACACTTGGTTTTTTGTCTGAAGTAGCTGGTTTCCTCAGAGGCTTGAGTCCGAAAACCGTGCAAGGCCTTGGTTCTGTCCAGTACCTAGTTTTCATTTTTTAAGTAGTTAGTTTCCCCAGAGGCTTGAGTCCAAGGATCATGCAATGCCTAGGTTCTGTCTAACACTTAGCTTTTTGTCTGAAGTAGCTAGTTTCCCCAGAGGCTTGAGTCCGAAGACCATGCAAGACCTAAATTTTTTCTAATGCTTGTCTTCGTCTGAGGTAACTGATTTTCCCAGAGGCTTGAGTCCGAGGACCATGCAAGACCTTAATTCTGTCCAGTACCTAGTTTTCCTCTTTTTAGTAGTTAGTTTCTCCAGAGGCTTGAGTCTAAGGACCATGCAATGTCTAGGTTCTATCTAACACTTAGTTTTTTGTCTGAAGTAGCTGGTTTCCCCAGAGGTTTGAGTCCGAAGACCATGCAAGGCCTTGGTTCTGTCCAGTACCTAGTTTTCTTCTTTTAAGTAGTTAGTTTCCCCAGAGGCTTGAGTCAGAGGACCATGCAATGCCTAGAATCTGTCTAACACTTAGTTTTTTGTCTAAAGTAGCTGGTTTCCCCAGAGGCTTGAATCCGAAGACCATGCAAGGCCTTGGTTCTGTCCAGTACCTAGTTTTCTTCTTTTAAGTAGTTAGTTTCCCCAAAGGCTTGAGTCCGAGGACCATGCAATGCTTAGGTTCTGTCTAACACTTAATTTTTTGTCTGAAGTAGCTGGTTTCCCCAGAGGCTTGAGTCTGAGGACTATGCAATGCCTAGGTTTTGTTTAACACTTAATTTTTTGTCTGAAGTAGCTGGTTTCCCCAGAGGCTTGAGTCCGAAGACCATGCATGGCCTTGGTTCTATCCATGGTTTTAAAAACCGAACCGGGCATCAAACCGTTTTTTTCTCAATTTCCGGTTCAACCCCGGTTTTTGGCCGGTTTTCCGGTTGTTGACCGGTTATTGACCGGTTTTTAGGCTTTTAACCGGACCGGTTTGGCTACCGGTTCCCGGTTGAACCGGTCGGACCGGCCGGTCCGATCCGGTTTTTAAAACAGTGGTTCTATCCAGTACCGAGTTTTCTTCTTTTAAGTAGTTAGTTTCCCCAGAGGCTTGAGTCTGAGGACCATGCAATGCCTAGGTTCTGTCTAACACTTAGTTTTTTATCTGA
The DNA here is from genome assembly GCA_023736055.1 of Quercus glauca. NCBI lineage: Eukaryota > Viridiplantae > Streptophyta > Magnoliopsida > Fagales > Fagaceae > Quercus > Quercus glauca. The sequence continues at coordinate 20,626,583 of CM043321.1, read as the reverse complement.
AGTAGCTGGTTTCCCCAGAGGCTTGAGTCCGAAGACCATGCAAGGCCTTGATTCAGTCCAGTACCTAGTTTTCTGATTTTTTAAGTAGTTAGTTTCCCCAGAGGCTTGAGTCCGAGGACCATGCAATGCCTAGGTTTTGTCTAATACTTAGCTTTTTGTCTGAAGTAGCTGGTTTCCCTAGAGGCTTGAGTCCGAAAACCATGCAAGGCCTTGGTTCTGTCCAGTATCTAGTTTTCTTCTTTTAAGTAGTTAGTTTCCCCAGAGGCTTGAGTCCGAGGACCATGCAATGCCTAGGTTCTGTCTAACACTTAGTTTTTTGATTGAAGTAGCTGGTTTCCCCAAAGGCTTGAGTCCGAAGACCATGCAAGGCCTTGGTTCTGTCCAGTACCTAGTTTTCTGATTTTTTAAGTAATTAGTTTCCCCAGAGGCTTGAGTCCGAGGACCATGCAATGCCTAGGTTCTGTCTAATACTTAGTTTTTTGTCTGAAGTAGCTGGTTTTCCCAGAGGCTTGAGTCCGAAGACCATGCAAGGCCTTGGTTCTGTCCAGTACCTAGTTTTCTTCTTTTAAGTAGTTAGTTTCCCCAGAGGCTTGAGTCCGAGGACCATGCAATGCCTAGGTTCTGTCTAACACTTAGTTTTTTGTCCGAAGTAGCTGGTTTCCCCAGAGGCTTGAGTCCGAAGACCATGCAAGGCCTTGGTTCTGTCCAGTACCTAGTTTTCTTCTTTTAAGTAGTTAGTTTCCCCAGAGGCTTGAGTCAGAGGACCATGCAATGCCTAGAATCTGTCTAACACTTAGTTTTTTGTCTAAAGTAGCTGGTTTCCCCAGAGGCTTGAATCCGAAGACCATGCAAGGCCTTGGTTCTGTCCAGTACCTAGTTTTCTTCTTTTAAGTAGTTAGTTTCCCCAAAGGCTTGAGTCCGAGGACCATGCAATGCTTAGGTTCTGTCTAACACTTAATTTTTTGTCTGAAGTAGCTGGTTTCCCCAGAGGCTTGAGTCTGAGGACTATGCAATGCCTAGGTTTTGTTTAACACTTAGTTTTTTGTCTGAAGTAGCTGGTTTCCCCAGAGGTTTGAGTCCGAAGACCATGCAAGGCCTTGGCTCTGTCCAGTACCTAGTTTTCTTATTTTAAGTAGTTAGTTTCCCCAGAGGCTTGAGTCTGAGGACCATGCAATGCCTAGGTTCTGTCTAACACTTAGTTTTTTATCTGAAGTAGCTGGTTTCCCCAAAGGCTTGAGTCCGAAGACCATGCAAGGCCTTGGTTCTGTCCAGTACCTAGTTTTCTGATTTTTTAAGTAGTTAGTTTCCCAAGAGGCTTGAGTCCGAGGACCATGCAATGCCTAGGTTCTGTCTAATACTTAGTTTTTTGTCTGAAGTAGCTGGTTTCCCCAGAGGCTTGAGTCCGAAGACCATGCAAGGCCTTGGTTCTGTCCAGTACCTAGTTTTCTTCTTTTAAGTAGTTAGTTTCCCCCAGAGGCTTGAGTCCGAGGACCATGCAATGCCTAGGTTCTGTCTAACACTTAGTTTTTGTCTGAAGTAGCTGGTTTCCCCAAAGGCTTGAGTCCGAAGACCATGCAAGGCCTTGGTTCTGCCCAGTACCTAGTTTTCTTCTTTTAAGTAGTTAGTTTCCCCAGAGGCTTGAGTCAGAGGACCATGCAATGCCTAGAATCTGTCTAACACTTAGTTTTTTGTCTAAAGTAGCTGGTTTCCCCAGAGGCTTGAATCCGAAGACCATGCAAGGTCTTGGTTCTGTCCAGTACCTAGTTTTCTTCTTTTAAGTAGTTAGTTTCCCCAAAGGTTTGAGTCCGAGGACCATGCAATGCTTAGGTTCTGTCTAACACTAAATTTTTTGTCTGAAGTAGATGGTTTCCCCAGAGGCTTGAGTCTGAGGACCATGCAATGCTTAGGTTCTGTTTAACACTTAGTTTTTTGTCTGAAGTAGCTGGTTTCCCCAGAGGCTTGAGTCCGAAGACCATGCAAGGCCTTGGTTCTATCCAGTACCGAGTTTTCTTCTTTTAAGTAGTTAGTTTCCCCAGAGGCTTGAGTCTGAGGACCATGCAATGCCTAGGTTCTGTCTAACACTTAGTTTTTTATCTGAAGTAGCTGGTTTCCCCAGAGGCTTGAGTCTGAAGACCATGCAAGGCCTTGATTCTGTCCAGTACCTAGTTTTCTGATTTTTTAAGTAGTTAGTTTCCCCAGAGGCTTGAGTCCGAGGACCATGCAATGCCTAGGTTTTGTCTAATACTTAGCTTTTTGTCTGAAGTAGCTGGTTTCCCTAGAAGCTTGAGTCCGAAAACCATGCAAAGCCTTGGTTCTGTCCAGTATCTAGTTTTCTTCTTTTAAGTAGTTAGTTTCCCCAGAGGCTTGAGTCTGAGGCCCATGCAATGCCTAGGTTCTGTCTAACACTTAGTTTTTTGTTTGAAGTAGCTGGTTTCCCCAAAGGTTTGAGTCCGAAGACCATGCAAGGCCTTGGTTCTGTCCAGTACCTAGTTTTCTGATTTTTTAAGTAATTAGTTTCCCCAGAGGCTTGAGTCCGAGGACCATGCAATGCCTAGGTTCTGTCTAATACTTAGTTTTTTGTCTGAAGTAGCTGGTTTCCCCAGAGGCTTGAGTCCGAAGACCATGCAAGGCCTTGGTTCTGTCCAGTACCTAGTTTTCTTCTTTTAAGTAGTTAGTTTCCCCAGAGGCTTGAGTCCGAGGACCATGCAATGCCTAGGTTCTGTCTAACACTTAGTTTTTTGTCTGAAGTAGCTGGTTTCCCCAGAGGCTTGAGTCCGAAGACCATGCAAGGCCTTGGTTCTGTCCAGTACCTAGTTTTCTTCTTTTAAGTAGTTAGTTTCCCCAGAGGCTTGAGTCAGAGGACCATGCAATGCCTAGAATCTGTCTAACACTTAGTTTTTTGTCTAAAGTAGCTGGTTTCCCCAGAGGCTTGAATCCGAAGACCATGCAAGGCCTTGGTTCTGTCCGGTACCTAGTTTTCTTCTTTTAAGTAGTTTGTTTCCCCAAAGGCTTGAGTCCGAGGACAATGCAATGCTTAGGTTCTGTCTAACACTTAATTTTTTGTCTGAAGTAGCTGGTTTCCCCAGAGGCTTGAGTCTGAGGACTATGCAATGCCTAGGTTTTGTTTAACACTTAGTTTTTTGTCTAAAGTAGCTAGTTTCCCCAGAGGTTTGAGTCCGAAGACCATGCAAGGCCTTGGTTCTGTCCAGTACCTAGTTTTCTTCTTTTAAGTAGTTAGTTTCCCCAGAGGCTTGAGTCTGAGGACCATGCAATGCCTAGGTTCTGTCTAACACTTAGTTTTTTATCTGAAGTAGCTGGTTTCCCCAAAGGCTTGAGTCCGAAGACCATGCAAGGCCTTGGTTCTGTCCAGTACCTAGTTTTCTGATTTTTTATGTAGTTAGTTTCCCAAGAGGCTTGAGTCCGAGGACCATGCAATGCCTAGGTTCTGTCTAATACTTAGTTTTTTGTCTGAAGTAGCTGGTTTCCCCAGAGGCTTGAGTCCGAAGACCATGCAAGGCCTTGGTTCTGTCCAGTACCTAGTTTTCTTCTTTTAAGTAGTTAGTTTCCCCCAGAGGCTTGAGTCCGAGGACCATGCAATGCCTAGGTTCTGTCTAACACTTAGTTTTTTGTATGAAGTAGCTGGTTTTCCCAAAGGCTTGAGTCCGAAGACCATGCAAGGCCTTGGTTCTGCCCAGTACCTAGTTTTCTTCTTTTAAGTAGTTAGTTTCCCCAGAGGCTTGAGTCTGAGGACCATGCAATGCCTAGGTTCTATCTAACACTTAGTTTTTTGTCTAAAGTAGCTGGTTTCCCCAGAGGCTTGAATTCGAAGACCATGCAAGGCCTTGGTTCTGTCCAGTACCTAGTTTTCTTCTTTTAAGTAGTTAGTTTCCCCAGAGGCTTGAGTCCGGGGACCATGCAATGCTTAGGTTCTGTCTAACACTTAGTTTTTTGTCTGAAGTTGCTGGTTTCCCCAGAGGCTTAAGTCCAAAGACCATGCAAGGCCTTGGTTCTATCGAGGACCTAGTTTTCTTTTTTAAGTAGTTAGTTTCCCCAGAGGCTTGAGTCCAAGGACCATGCAATGCCTAGGTTCTGTCTAGCACTTAGTTTTTTGTCTGAAGTAGCTGGTTTCTCTAGAGGCTTGAGTCCGAAGACCATGCAAGGCCTCGGTTCTGTCCAGTACCTAGTTTTCTTCTTTTAAGTCATTAGTTTCCCCAGAGGCTTGAGTCCGTGGACCATGCAATGCCTAGATTCTGTCTAACACTTGGTTTTTTGTCTGAAGTAGCTGGTTTCCTCAGAGGCTTGAGTCCGAAAACCGTGCAAGGCCTTGGTTCTGTCCAGTACCTAGTTTTCATTTTTTAAGTAGTTAGTTTCCCCAGAGGCTTGAGTCCAAGGATCATGCAATGCCTAGGTTCTGTCTAACACTTAGCTTTTTGTCTGAAGTAGCTAGTTTCCCCAGAGGCTTGAGTCCGAAGACCATGCAAGACCTAAATTTTTTCTAATGCTTGTCTTCGTCTGAGGTAACTGATTTTCCCAGAGGCTTGAGTCCGAGGACCATGCAAGACCTTAATTCTGTCCAGTACCTAGTTTTCCTCTTTTTAGTAGTTAGTTTCTCCAGAGGCTTGAGTCTAAGGACCATGCAATGTCTAGGTTCTATCTAACACTTAGTTTTTTGTCTGAAGTAGCTGGTTTCCCCAGAGGTTTGAGTCCGAAGACCATGCAAGGCCTTGGTTCTGTCCAGTACCTAGTTTTCTTCTTTTAAGTAGTTAGTTTCCCCAGAGGCTTGAGTCAGAGGACCATGCAATGCCTAGAATCTGTCTAACACTTAGTTTTTTGTCTAAAGTAGCTGGTTTCCCCAGAGGCTTGAATCCGAAGACCATGCAAGGCCTTGGTTCTGTCCAGTACCTAGTTTTCTTCTTTTAAGTAGTTAGTTTCCCCAAAGGCTTGAGTCCGAGGACCATGCAATGCTTAGGTTCTGTCTAACACTTAATTTTTTGTCTGAAGTAGCTGGTTTCCCCAGAGGCTTGAGTCTGAGGACTATGCAATGCCTAGGTTTTGTTTAACACTTAGTTTTTTGTCTGAAGTAGCTGGTTTCCCCAGAGGTTTGAGTCCAAAGACCATGCAAGGCCTTGGTTCTGTCCAGTACCTAGTTTTCTTCTTTTAAGTAGTTAGTTTCCCCAGAGGCTTGAGTCTGAGGACCATGCAATGCCTAGGTTCTGTCTAACACTTAGTTTTTTATCTGAAGTAGCTGGTTTCCCCAAAGGCTTGAGTCCGAAGACCATGCAAGGCCTTGGTTCTGTCCAGTACCTAGTTTTCTGATTTTTTAAGTAGTTAGTTTCCCAAGAGGCTTGAGTCCGAGGACCATGCAATGCCTAGGTTCTGTCTAATACTTAGTTTTTTGTCTGAAGTACCTGGTTTCCCCAGAGGCTTGAGTCCGAAGACCATGCAAGGCCTTGGTTCTGTCCAATACCTAGTTTTCTTCTTTTAAGTAGTTAGTTTCCCCCAGAGGCTTGAGTCCGAGGACCATGCAATGCCTAGGTTCTGTCTAACACTTAGTTTTTTGTCTGAAGTAGCTGGTTTCCCCAAAGGCTTGAGTCCGAAGACCATGCAAGGCCTTGGTTCTGCCCAGTACCTAGTTTTCTTCTTTTAAGTAGTTAGTTTCCCCAGAGGCTTGAGTCTGAGGACCATGCAATGCCTAGGTTCTATCTAACACTTAGTTTTTTGTCTAAAGTAGCTGGTTTCCCCAGAGGCTTGAATTCGAAGACCATGCAAGGCCTTGGTTCTGTCCAGTACCTAGTTTTCTTCTTTTAAGTAGTTAGTTTCCCCAGAGGCTTGAGTCCGAGGACCATGCAATGCTTGGGTTCTGTCTAACACTTAGTTTTTTGTCTGAAGTTGCTGGTTTCCCCAGAGGCTTAAGTCCAAAGACCATGCAAGGCCTTGGTTCTATCGAGGACCTAGTTTTCTTTTTTAAGTAGTTAGTTTCCCCAGAGGCTTGAGTCCAAGGACCATGCAATGCCTAGGTTCTGTCTAGCACTTACTTTTTTGTCTGAAGTAGCTGGTTTCCCCAGAGGCTTGAGTCCGAAGACCATGCAAGGCCTTGGTTCTATCCATGGTTTTAAAAACCGAACCGGGCATCAAACCGTTTTTTTCTCAATTTCCGGTTCAACCCCGGTTTTTGGCCGGTTTTCCGGTTGTTGACCGGTTATTGACCGGTTTTTAGGCTTTTAACCGGACCGGTTTGGCTACCGGTTCGATCCGGTTTTTAAAACAGTGGTTCTATCCAGTACCGAGTTTTCTTCTTTTAAGTAGTTAGTTTCCCCAGAGGCTTGAGTCTGAGGACCATGCAATGCCTAGGTTCTGTCTAACACTTAGTTTTTTATCTGAAGTAGCTGGTTTCCCCAGAGGCTTGAGTTCGAAGACCATGCAAGGCCTTGATTCAGTCCAGTACCTAGTCTTCTGATTTTTTAAGTAGTTAGTTTCCCCAGAGGCTTGAGTCCGAGGACCATGCAATGCCTAGGTTTTGTCTAATACTTAGCTTTTTGTCTGAAGTAGCTGGTTTCCCTAGAGGCTTGAGTCCGAAAACCATGCAAGGCCTTGGTTCTGTCCGGTACCTAGTTTTCTTCTTTTAAGTAGTTAGTTTCCCCAAAGGCTTGAGTCCGAGGACCATGCAATGCTTAGGTTCTGTCTAACACTTAATTTTTTTTCTGAAGTAGCTGGTTTCCCCAGTGGCTTGAGTCTGAGGACTATGCAATGCCTAGGTTTTGTTTAACACTTAGTTTTTTGTCTGAAGTAGCTGGTTTCCCCAGAGGTTTGAGTCCGAAGACCATGCAAGGCCTTGGTTCTGTCCAGTACCTGGTTTTCTTATTTTAAGTAGTTAGTTTCCCCAGAGGCTTGAGTCTGAGGACCATGCAGTGCCTAGGTTCTGTCTAACACTTAGTTTTTTATCTGAAGTAGCTGGTTTCCCCAAAGGCTTGAGTCCGAAGACCATGCAAGGCCTTGGTTCTGTCCTGTACCTAGTTTTCTGATTTTTTAAGTAGTTAGTTTACCAAGAGGCTTGAGTCCGAGGACCATGCAATGCCTAGGTTCTGTCTAATACTTAGTTTTTTGTCTGAAGTAGCTGGTTTCCCCAGAGGCTTGAGTCCGAAGACCATGCAAGGCCTTGGTTCTGTCCAGTACCTAGTTTTCTTCTTTTAAGTAGTTAGTTTCCCCCAGAGGCTTGAGTCCGAGGACCATGCAATGCCTAGGTTCTGTCTAACACTTAGTTTTTGTCTGAAGTAGCTGGTTTCCCCAAAGGCTTGAGTCCGAAGACCATGCAAGGCCTTGGTTCTGCCCAGTACCTAGTTTTCTTCTTTTAAGTAGTTAGTTTCCCCAGAGGCTTGAGTCAGAGGACCATGCAATGCCTAGAATCTGTCTAACACTTAGTTTTTTGTCTAAAGTAGCTGGTTTCCCCAGAGGCTTGAATCCGAAGACCATGCAAGGTCTTGGTTCTGTCCAGTACCTAGTTTTCTTCTTTTAAGTAGTTAGTTTCCCCAAAGGTTTGAGTCCGAGGAACATGCAATGCTTAGGTTCTGTCTAACACTAAATTTTTTGTCTGAAGTAGCTGGTTTCCCCAGAGGCTTGAGTCTGAGGACCATGCAATGCTTAGGTTCTGTTTAACACTTAGTTTTTTGTCTGAAGTAGCTGGTTTCCCCAGAGGCTTGAGTCCGAAGACCATGCAAGGCCTTGGTTCTATCCAGTACCGAGTTTTCTTCTTTTAAGTAGTTAGTTTCCCTAGAGGCTTGAGTCTGAGGACCATGCAATGCCTAGGTTCTGTCTAACACTTAGTTTTTTATCTGAAGTAGCTGGTTTCCCCAGAGGCTTGAGTCTGAAGACCATGCAAGGCCTTGATTCTGTCCAGTACCTAGTTTTCTGATTTTTTAAGTAGTTAGTTTCCCCAGAGGCTTGAGTCCGAGGACCATGCAATGATTAGTTTTGTCTAATACTTAGCTTTTTGTCTGAAGTAGCTGGTTTCCCTAGAAGCTTGAGTCCGAAAACCATGCAAGGCCTTGGTTCTGTCCAGTATCTAGTTTTCTTCTTTTAAGTAGTTAGTTTCCCCAGAGGCTTGAGTCCGAGGACCATGCAATGCCTAGGTTCTGTCTAACACTTAGTTTTTTGTTTGAAGTAGCTGGTTTCCCCAAAGGCTTGAGTCCGAAGACCATGCAAGGCCTTGGTTCTGTCCAGTACCTAGTTTTCTGATTTTTTAAGTAATTAGTTTCCCCAGAGGCTTGAGTCCGAGGACCATGCAATGCCTAGGTTCTATCTAATACTTAGTTTTTTGTCTGAAGTAGCTGGTTTCCCCAGAGGCTTGAGTCCGAAGACCATGCAAGGCCTTGGTTCTGTCCAGTACCTAGTTTTCTTCTTTTAAGTAGTTAGTTTCCCCAGAGGCTTGAGTCCGAGGACCATGCAATGCCTAGGTTCTGTCTAACACTTAGTTTTTTGTCTGAAGTAGCTGGTTTCCCCAGAGGCTTGAGTCCGAAGACCATGCAAGGCCTTGGTTCTGTCCAGTACCTAGTTTTCTTCTTTTAAGTAGTTAGTTTCCCCAGAGGCTTGAGTCAGAGGACCATGCAATGCCTAGAATCTGTCTAACACTTAGTTTTTTGTCTAAAGTAGCTGGTTTCCCCGGAGGCTTGAATCCGAAGACCATGCAAGGCCTTGGTTCTGTCCAGTACCTAGTTTTCTTCTTTTAAGTAGTTTGTTTCCCCAAAGGCTTGAGTCCGAGGACAATGCAATGCTAAGGTTCTGTCTAACACTTAATTTTTTGTCTGAAGTAGCTGGTTTCCGCAGAGGCTTGAGTCTGAGGACTATGCAATGCCTAGGTTTTGTTTAACACTTAGTTTTTTGTCTAAAGTAGCTGGTTTCCCCAGAGGTTTGAGTCCGAAGACCATGCAAGGCCTTGGTTCTGTCCAGTACCTAGTTTTCTTCTTTTAAGTAGTTAGTTTCCCCAGAGGCTTGAGTCTGAGGACCATGCAATGCCTAGGTTCTGTCTAACACTTAGTTTTTTATCTGAAGTAGCTGGTTTCCCCAAAGGCTTGAGTCCGAAGACCATGCAAGGCCTTGGTTCTGTCCAGTACCTAGTTTTCTGATTTTTTATGTAGTTAGTTTCCCAAGAGGCTTGAGTCCGAGGACCATGCAATGCCTAGGTTCTGTCTAATACTTAGTTTTTTGTCTGAAGTAGCTGGTTTCCCCAGAGGCTTGAGTCCGAAGACCATGCAAGGCCTTGGTTCTGTCCAGTACCTAGTTTTCTTCTTTTAAGTAGTTAGTTTCCCCCAGAGGCTTGAGTCCGAGGACCATGCAATGCCTAGGTTCTGTCTAACACTTAGTTTTTTGTATGAAGTAGCTGGTTTCCCCAAAGGCTTGAGTCCGAAGACCATGCAAGGCCTTGGTTCTGCCCAGTACCTAGTTTTCTTCTTTTAAGTAGTTAGTTTCCCCAGAGGCTTGAGTCTGAGGACCATGCAATGCCTAGGTTCTATCTAACACTTAGTTTTTTGTCTAAAGTAGCTGGTTTCCCCAGAGGCTTGAATTCGAAGACCATGCAAGGCCTTGGTTCTGTCCAGTACATAGTTTTCTTCTTTTAAGTAGTTAGTTTCCCCAGAGGCTTGAGTCCGAGGACCATGCAATGCTTAGGTTCTGTCTAACACTTAGTTTTTTGTCTGAAGTTGCTGGTCTCCCCAGAGGCTTAAGTCCAAAGACCATGCAAGGCCTTGGTTCTATCGAGGACCTAGTTTTCTTTTTTAAGTAGTTAGTTTCCCCAGAGGCTTGAGTCCAAGGACCATGCAATGCCTAGGTTCTGTCTAGCACTTAGTTTTTTGTCTGAAGTAGCTGGTTTCTCTAGAGGCTTGAGTCCGAAGACCATGCAAGGCCTCGGTTCTGTCCAGTACCTAGTTTTCTTCTTTTAAGTCATTAGTTTCCCCAGAGGCTTGAGTCCGTGGACCATGCAATGCCTAGATTCTGTCTAACACTTGGTTTTTTGTCTGAAGTAGCTGGTTTCCTCAGAGGCTTGAGTCCGAAAACCGTGCAAGGCCTTGGTTCTGTCCAGTACCTAGTTTTCATTTTTTAAGTAGTTAGTTTCCCCAGAGGCTTGAGTCCAAGGATCATGCAATGCCTAGGTTCTGTCTAACACTTAGCTTTTTGTCTGAAGTAGCTAGTTTCCCAAGAGGCTTGAGTCCGAAGACCATGCAAGACCTAAATTTTGTCTAATGCTTGTCTTCGTCTGAGGTAACTGATTTTCCCAGAGGCTTGAGTCCGAGGACCATGCAAGACCTTGGTTTTGTCCAGTACCTAGTTTTCCTCTTTTTAGTAGTTAGTTTCTCCAGAGGCTTGAGTCTAAGGACCATGCAATGTCTAGGTTCTATCTAACACTTAGTTTTTTGTCTGAAGTAGCTGGTTTCCCCAGAGGTTTGAGTCCGAAGACCATGCAAGGCCTTGGTTCTGTCCATTACCTAGTTTTCTTCTTTTAAGTAGTTAGTTTCCCCAGAGGCTTGAGTCAGAGGACCATGCAATGCCTAGAATCTGTCTAACACTTAGTTTTTTGTCTAAAGTAGCTGGTTTCCCCAGAGGCTTGAATCCGAAGACCATGCAAGGCCTTGGTTCTGTCCAGTACCTAGTTTTCTTCTTTTAAGTAGTTAGTTTCCCCAAAGGCTTGAGTCCGAGGACCATGCAATGCTTAGGTTCTGTCTAACACTTAATTTTTTGTCTGAAGTAGCTGGTTTCCCCAGAGGCTTGAGTCTGAGGACTATGCAATGCCTAGGTTTTGTTTAACACTTAGTTTTTTGTCTGACGTAGCTGGTTTCCCCAGAGGTTTGAGTCCAAAGACCATGCAAGGCCTTGGTTCTGTCCAGTACCTAGTTTTCTTCTTTTAAGTAGTTAGTTTCCCCAGAGGCTTGAGTCTGAGGACCATGCAATGCCTAGGTTCTGTCAAACACTTAGTTTTTTATCTGAAGTAGCTGGTTTCCCCAGAGGCTTGAGTCCGAAGACCATGCAAGGCCTTGATTCAGTCCAGTACCTAGTTTTCTGATTTTTTAAGTAGTTAGTTTCCCCAGAGGCTTGAGTCCGAGGACCATGCAATGCCTAGGTTTTGTCTAATACTTAGCTTTTTGTCAGAAGTAGCTGGTTTCCCTAGAGGCTTGAGTCCGAAAACCATGCAAGGCCTTGGTTCTGTCCAGTATCTAGTTTTCTTCTTTTAAGTAGTTAGTTTCCCCAGAGGCTTGAGTCCGAGGACCATGCAATGCCTAGGTTCTGTCTAACACTTAGTTTTTTGTTTGAAGTAGCTGGTTTCCCCAAAGGCTTGAGTCCGAAGACCATGCAAGGCCTTGGTTCTGTCCAGTACCTAGTTTTCTGATTTTTTAAGTTATTAGTTTCCCCAGAGGCTTGAGTCCGAGGACCATGCAATGCCTAGGTTCTGTCTAATACTTAGTTTTTTGTCTGAGGTAGCTGGTTTTCCCAGAGGCTTGAGTCCGAAGACCATGCAAGGCCTTGGTTCTGTCCAGTACCTAGTTTTCTTCTTTTAAGTAGTTAGTTTCCCCAGAGGCTTGAGTCCGAGGACCATGCAATGCCTAGGTTCTGTCTAACACTTAGTTTTTTGTCTGAAGTAGCCGGTTTCCCCAGAGGCTTGAGTCCGAAGACCATGCAAGGCCTTGGTTCTGTCCAGTACCTAGTTTTCTTCTTTTAAGTAGTTAGTTTCCCCAGAGGCTTGAGTCAGAGGACCATGCAATGCCTAGAATCTGTCTAACACTTAGTTTTTTTGTCTAAAGTAGCTGGTTTCCCCAGAGGCTTGAATCCGAAGACCATGCAAGGCCTTGGTTCTGTCCAGTACCTAGTTTTCTTCTTTTAAGTAGTTAGTTTCCCCAAAGGCTTGAGTCCGAGGACCATGCAATGCTTAGGTTCTGTCTAACACTTAATTTTTTGTCTGAAGTAGCTGGTTTTCCCAGAGGCTTGAGTCTGAGGACTATGCAATGCCTAGGTTTTGTTTAACACTTAGTTTTTTGTCTGAAGTAGCTGGTTTCCCCAGAGGTTTGAGTCCGAAGACCATGCAAGGCCTTGGTTCTGTCCAGTACCTAGTTTTCTTATTTTAAGTAGTTAGTTTCCCCAGAGGCTTGAGTCTGAGGACCATGCAATGCCTAGGTTCTGTCTAACACTTAGTTTTTTATCTGAAGTAGCTGGTTTCCCCAAAGGCTTGAGTCCGAAGACCATGCAAGGCCTTGGTTCTGTCCAGTACCTAGTTTTCTGATTTTTTAAGTAGTTAGTTTACCAAGAGGCTTGAGTCCGAGGACCATGCAATGCCTAGGTTCTGTCTAATACTTAGTTTTTTGTCTGAAGTAGCTGGTTTCCCCAGAGGCTTGAGTCCGAAGACCATGCAAGGCCTTGGTTCTGTCCAGTACCTAGTTTTCTTCTTTTAAGTAGTTAGTTTCCCCCAGAGGCTTGAGTCCGAGGACCATGCAATGCCTAGGTTCTGTCTAACACTTAGTTTTTGTCTGAAGTAGCTGGTTTCCCCAAAGGCTTGAGTCCGAAGACCATGCAAGGCCTTGGTTCTGCCCAGTACCTAGTTTTCTTCTTTTAAGTAGTTAGTTTCCCCAGAGGCTTGAGTCAGAGGACCATGCAATGCCTAGAATCTGTCTAACACTTAGTTTTTTGTCTAAAGTAGCTGGTTTCCCCAGAGGCTTGAATCCGAAGACCATGCAAGGTCTTGGTTCTGTCCAGTACCTAGTTTTCTTCTTTTAAGTAGTTAGTTTCCCCAAAGGTTTGATTCCGAGGACCATGCAATGCTTAGGTTCTGTCTAACACTAAATTTTTTGTCTGAAGTAGCTGGTTTCCCCAGAGGCTTGAGTCTGAGGACCATGCAATGCTTAGGTTCTGTTTAACACTTAGTTTTTTGTCTGAAGTCGCTGGTTTCCCCAGAGGCTTGAGTCCGAAGACCATGCAAGGCCTTGGTTCTATCCAGTACCGAGTTTTCTTCTTTTAAGTAGTTAGTTTCCCCAGAGGCTTGAGTCTGAGGACCATGCAATGCCTAGGTTCTGTCTAACACTTAGTTTTTTATCTGAAGTAGCTGGTTTCCCCAGAGGCTTGAGTCTGAAGACCATGCAAGGCCTTGATTCTGTCCAGTACCTAGTTTTCTGATTTTTTAAGTAGTTAGTTTCCCCAGAGGCTTGAGTCCGAGGACCATGCAATGCCTAGGTTTTGTCTAATACTTAGCTTTTTGTCTGAAGTAGCTGGTTTCCCTAGAAGCTTGAGTCCGAAAACCATGCAAGGCCTTGGTTCTGTCCAGTATCTAGTTTTCTTCTTTTAAGTAGTTAGTTTCCCCAGAGGCTTGAGTCCGAGGACCATGCAATGCATAGGTTCTGTCTAACACTTAGTTTTTTGTTTGAAGTAGCTGGTTTCCCCAAAGGCTTGAGTCCGAAGACCATGCAAGGCCTTGGTTCTGTCCAGTACCTAGTTTTCTGATTTTTTAAGCAATTAGTTTCCCCAGAGGCTTGAGTCCGAGGACCATGCAATGCCTAGGTTCTGTCTAATACTTAGTTTTTTGTCTGAAGTAGCTGGTTTCCCCAGAGGCTTGAGTCCGACGACCATGCAAGGCCTTGGTTCTGTCCAGTACCTAGTTTTCTTCTTTTAAGTAGTTAGTTTCCCCAGAGGCTTGAGTCCGAGGACCATGCAATGCCTAGGTTCTGTCTAACACTTAGTTTTTTGTCTGAAGTAGCTGGTTTCCCCAGAGGCTTGAGTCCGAAGACCATGCAAGGCCTTGGTTCTGTCCAGTACCTAGTTTTCTTCTTTTAAGTAGTTAGTTTCCCCAGAGGCTTGAGTCAGAGGACCATGCAATGCCTAGAATCTGTCTAACACTTAGTTTTTTGTCTAAAGTAGCTGGTTTCCCCAGAGGCTTGAATCCGAAGACCATGCAAGGCCTTGGTTCTGTCCGGTACCTAGTTTTCTTCTTTTAAGTAGTTTGTTTCCCCAAAGGCTTGAGTCCGAGGACAATGCAATGCTTAGGTTCTGTCTAACACTTAATTTTTTGTCTGAAGTAGCTGGTTTCCCCAGAGGCTTGAGTCTGAGGACTATGCAATGCCTAGGTTTTGTTTAACACTTAGTTTTTTGTCTAAAGTAGCTGGTTTCCCCAGAGGTTTGAGTCCGAAGACCATGCAAGGCCTTGGTTCTGTCCAGTACCTAGTTTTCTTCTTTTAAGTAGTTTGTTTCCCCAGAGGCTTGAGTCTAAGGACCATGCAATGCCTAGGTTCTGTCTAACACTTAGTTTTTTATCTGAAGTAGCTGGTTTCCCCAAAGGCTTGAGTCCGAAGACCATGCAAGGCCTTGGTTCTGTCCAGTACCTAGTTTTCTGATTTTTTATGTAGTTAGTTTCCCAAGAGGCTTGAGTCCGAGGACCATGCAATGCCTAGGTTCTGTCTAATACTTAGTTTTTTGTCTGAAGTAGCTGGTTTCCCCAGAGGCTTGAGTCCGAAGACCATGCAAGGCCTTGGTTCTGTCCAGTACCTAGTTTTCTTCTTTTAAGTTGTTAGTTTCCCCCAGAGGCTTGAGTCCGAGGACCATGCAATGCCTAGGTTCTGTCTAACACTTAGTTTTTTGTATGAAGTAGCTGGTTTCCCCAAAGGCTTGAGTCCGAAGACCATGCAAGGCCTTGGTTCTGCCCAGTACCTAGTTTTCTTCTTTTAAGTAGTTAGTTTCCCCAGAGGCTTGAGTCTGAGGACCATGCAATGCCTAGGTTCTATCTAACACTTAGTTTTTTGTCTAAAGTAGCTGGTTTCCCCAGAGGCTTGAATTCGAAGACCATGCAAGGCCTTGGTTCTGTCCAGTACCTAGTTTTCTTCTTTTAAGTAGTTAGTTTCCCCAGAGGCTTGAGTCCGAGGACCATGCAATGCTTAGGTTCTGTCTAACACTTAGTTTTTTGTCTGAAGTTGCTGGTTTCCCCAGAGGCTTAAGTCCAAAGACCATGCAAGGCCTTGGTTCTATCGAGGACCTAGTTTTCTTTTTTAAGTAGTTAGTTTCCCCAGAGGCTTGAGTCCAAGGACCATGCAATGCCTAGGTTCTGTCTAGCACTTAGTTTTTTGTCTGAAGTAGCTGGTTTCTCTAGAGGCTTGAGTCCGAAGACCATGCAAGGCCTTGGTTCTGTCCAGTACCTAGTTTTCTTCTTTTAAGTCATTAGTTTCCCCAGAGGCTTGAGTCCGTGGACCATGCAATGCCTAGATTCTGTCTAACACTTGGTTTTTTGTCTGAAGTAGCTGGTTTCCTCAGAGGCTTGAGTCCGAAAACCGTGCAAGTCCTTGGTTCTGTCCAGTACCTAGTTTTCATTTTTTAAGTAGTTAGTTTCCCCAGAGGCTTGAGTCCAAGGATCATGCAATGCCTAGGTTCTGTCTAACACTTAGCTTTTTGTCTGAAGTAGCTAGTTTCCCCAGAGGCTTGAGTCCGAAGACCATGCAAGACCTAAATTTTGTCTAATGCTTGTCTTCGTCTGAGGTAACTGATTTTCCCAGAGGCTTGAGTCCGAGGACCATGCAAGACCTTGGTTCTGTCCAGTACCTAGTTTTCCTCTTTTTAGTAGTTAGTTTCTCCAGAGGCTTGAGTCTAAGGACCATGCAATGTCTAGGTTCTATCTAACACTTAGTTTTTTGTCTGAAGTAGCTGGTTTCCCCAGAGGTTTGAGTCCGAAGACCATGCAAGGCCTTGGTTCTGTCCAGTACCTAGTTCTCTTCTTTTAAGTAGTTAGTTTCCCCAGAGGCTTGAGTCAGAGGACCATGCAATGCCTAGAATCTGTCTAACACTTAGTTTTTTGTCTAAAGTAGCTGGTTTCCCCAGAGGCTTGAATCCGAAGACCATGCAAGGCCTTGGTTCTGTCCAGTACCTAGTTTTCTTCTTTTAAGTAGTTAGTTTCCCCAAAGGCTTGAGTCCGAGGACCATGCAATGCTTAGGTTCTGTCTAACACTTAATTTTTTGTCTGAAGTAGCTGGTTTCCCCAGAGGCTTGAGTCTGAGGACTATGCAATGCCTAGGTTTTGTTTAACACTTAGTTTTTTGTCTGAAGTAGCTGGTTTCCCCAGAGGTTTGAGTCCGAAGACCATGCAAGGCCTTGGTTCTGTCCAGTACCTAGTTTTCTTATTTTAAGTAGTTAGTTTCCCCAGAGGCTTGAGTCTGAGGACCATGAAATGCCTAGGTTCTGTCTAACACTTAGTTTTTTATCTGAAGTAGCTGGTTTCCCCAAAGGCTTGAGTCCGAAGACCATGCAAGGCCTTGGTTCTGTCCAGTACCTAGTTTTCTGATTTTTTAAGTAGTTAGTTTACCAAGAGGCTTGAGTCCGAGGACCATGCAATGCCTAGGTTCTGTCTAATGCTTAGTTTTTTGTCTGAAGTAGCTGGTTTCTCCAGAGGCTTGAGTCCGAAGACCATGCAAGGCCTTGGTTCTGTCCAGTACCTAGTTTTCTTCTTTTAAGTAGTTAGTTTCCCCCAGAGGCTAGAGTCCGAGGACCATGCAATGCCTAGGTTCTGTCTAACACTTAGTTTTTGTCTGAAGTAGCTGGTTTCCCCAAAGGCTTGAGTCCGAAGACCATGCAAGGCCTTGGTTCTACCCAGTACCTAGTTTTCTTCTTTTAAGTAGTTAGTTTCCCCAGAGGCTTGAGTCAGAGGACCATGCAATGCCTAGAATCTGTCTAACACTTAGTTTTTTGTCTAAAGTAGCTGGTTTCCCCAGAGGCTTGAATCCGAAGACCATGCAAGGTCTTGGTTCTGTCCAGTACCTAGTTTTCTTCTTTTAAGTAGTTAGTTTCCCCAAAGGTTTGAGTCCGAGGACCATGCAATGCTTAGGTTCTGTCTAACACTAAATTTTTTGTCTGAAGTAGCTGGTTTCCCCAGAGGCTTGAGTCTGAGGACCATGCAATGCTTAGGTTCTGTTTAACACTTAGTTTTTTGTCTGAAGTAGCTGGTTTCCCCAGAGGCTTGAGTCCGAAGACCATGCAAGGCCTTGGTTCTATCCAGTACCGAGTTTTCTTCTTTTAAGTAGTTAGTTTCCCCAGAGGCTTGAGTCTGAGGACCATGCAATGCCTAGGTTCTGTCTAACACTTAGTTTTTTATCTGAAGTAGCTGGTTTCCCCAGAGGCTTGAGTCTGAAGACCATGCAAGGCCTTGATTCTGTCCAGTACCTAGTTTTCTGATTTTTTAAGTAGTTAGTTTCCCCAGAGGCTTGAGTCCGAGGACCATGCAATGCCTAGGTTTTGTCTAATACTTAGCTTTTTGTCTGAAGTAGCTGGTTTCCCTAGAAGCTTGAGTCCGAAAACCATGCAAGGCCTTGGTTCTGTCCAGTATCTAGTTTTCTTCTTTTAAGTAGTTAGTTTCCCCAGAGGCTTGAGTCCGAGGACCATGCAATGCCTAGGTTCTGTCTAACACTTAGTTTTTTGTTTGAAGTAGCTGGTTTCCCCAAAGGCTTGAGTCCGAAGACCATGCAAGGCCTTGGTTCTGTCCAGTACCTAGTTTTCTGATTTTTTAAGTAATTAGTTTCCCCAGAGGCTTGAGTCCGAGGACCATGCAATGCCTAGGTTCTGTCTAATACTTAGTTTTTTGTCTGAAGTAGCTGGTTTCCCCAGAGGTTTGAGTCCGAAGACCATGCAAGGCCTTGGTTCTGTCCAGTACCTAGTTTTCTTCTTTTAAGTAGTTAGTTTCCCCAAAGGCTTGAGTCTGAGGACCATGCAATGCCTAGGTTCTGTCTAACACTTAGTTTTTTATCTGAAGTAGCTGGTTTCCCCAAAGGCTTGAGTCCGAAGACCATGCAAGGCCTTGGTTCTGTCCAGTACCTAGTTTTCTGATTTTTTAAGTAGTTAGTTTCCCAAGAGGCTTGAGTCCGAGGACCATGCAATGCCTAGGTTCTGTCTAATACTTAGTTTTTTGTCTGAAGTAGCTGGTTTCCCCAGAGGCTTGAGTCCGAAGACCATGCAAGGCCTTGGTTCTGTCCAATACCTAGTTTTCTTCTTTTAAGTAGTTAGTTTCCCCCAGAGGCTTGAGTCCGAGGACCATGCAATGCCTAGGTTCTGTCTAACACTTAGTTTTTTGTCTGAAGTAGCTGGTTTCCCCAAGGCTTGAGTCCGAAGACCATGCAAGGCCTTGGTTCTGCCCAGTACCTAATTTTCTTCTTTTATGTAGTTAGTTTCCCCAGAGGCTTGAGTCTGAGGACCATGCAATGCCTAGGTTCTATCTAACACTTAGTTTTTTGTCTAAAGTAGCTGGTTTCCCCAGAGGCTTGAATTCGAAGACCATGCAAGGCCTTGGTTCTGTCCAGTACCTAGTTTTCTTCTTTTAAGTAGTTAGTTTCCCCAGAGGCTTGAGTCCGAGGACCATGCAATGCTTAGGTTCTGTCTAACACTTAGTTTTTTGTCTGAAGTTGCTGGTTTCCCCAGAGGCTTAAGTCCAAAGACCATGCAAGGCCTTGGTTCTATCGAGGACCTAGTTTTCTTTTTTAAGTAGTTAGTTTCCCCAGAGGCTTGAGTCCAAGGACCATGCAATGCCTAGGTTCTGTCTAGCACTTAGTTTTTTGTCTGAAGTAGCTGGTTTCTCTCGAGGCTTGAGTCCGAAGACCATGCAAGGCCTTGGTTCTGTCCAGTACCTAGTTTTCTTCTTTTAAGTCATTAGTTTCCCCAGCGGCTTGAGTCCGTGGACCATGCAATGCCTAGATTCTGTCTAACACTTAGTTTTTTGTCTGAAGTAGCTGGTTTCCTCAGAGGCTTGAGTCCGAAAACCGTGCAAGGCCTTGGTTCTTTCCAGTACCTAGTTTTCTTTTTTTAAGTAGTTAGTTTCCCCAGAGGCTTGAGTCCAAGGATCATGCAATGCCTAGGTTCTGTCTAACACTTAGCTTTTTGTCTGAAGTAGCTAGTTTCCCCAGAGGCTTGAGTCCGAAGACCATGCAAGACCTAAATTTTGTCTAATGCTTGTCTTCGTCTGAAGTAACTGATTTTCCCAGAGGCTTGAGTCCGAGGACCATGCATGACCTTGGTTCTGTCCAGTACCTAGTTTTCCTCTTTGTAGTAGTTAGTTTCTCCAGAGGCTTGAGTCTAAGGACCATGCAATGTCTAGGTTCTATCTAACACTTAGTTTTTTGTCTGAAGTAGCTGGTTTCCCCAGAGGCTTGAGTCCGAGGACCATACAAGGCCTTGGTTCTGTCCAGTACCTAGTTTTCTGACTTGCTCCGCCGAGAAGGGGACCCTGCTCTATTCTAGCCTCTTCGTTTGGTGTGCTTCTTCGTTTGGTGTGCCTCTTCTGATTACGAGGCGTCCCGTGGGCTGTTCGAGTAACGCGCTTTGACGCTTCGGTGCCTCCTCGTTAATGAGGTGCCTCCTCATTAATGTCCTTGCGGATTTACAAGCATCTAGCGGCAGATAAGCCCCTTGGAAATTGGGCGAAGTTATTGCCTCCGGTAATTTCTCCCTAGGATTTTGTGCGGGTTGGCTCTCACCAATTTTCGCCTTCTATAAAAAGGCATTTCTGGGACAACCCTTTTCTTCAAACTTCACAAACATCTGAATTCAAATTTCACAAACACACTATTCATGGGCTCTGCAAAAATAGCAGTTTGTGCCCCATAAAATGAATTGGCCCTTGGAAAGGGTGGTTATGAGCAAGCCTAGCCCCTTTTAGGAGACGAGGATGGCACCCCGACCCTGGACGTCATGCTGGGGTTGGGGTAGGAGGAGGCCGAAGATTCTTCTTCTTTTTAACCTAACCAGAGGTGGAACCCTCCCTACTGTTTGGAGGGAGATCTAGAAAGAACATAACCTCCCTTCCTTGGATTTGGATCCGTCAGCCGTCCAAGCTGGCAGTGATGGGGTTGGGAGGGAAACAAGGTGGAACCGAGAGGTAGAACCGTCAGGTGCTGCGGCCTCTCCATCCTTCAACGTTGCCTTCCTTCCTTCCTTTCCTCTTCTCTTGCTTCTCCACGAGCCTTGTTAGGCGTCTTTCTTTATAGTTAGCTTTAGAACGAGCCTGCATGGGTATCAATTGTAAGATGTAAACTATTTCTTCATATATTAATAAAGAAGTAGACCCACTTCATCTCTTCCTTCCTTTCCTCTTCTCTTGCTTCTCCACGAGCCTTGTTAGGCGTCTTTCTTTATAGTTAGCTTTAGAACGAGCCTGCATGGGTATCAATTGTAAGATGTAAACTATTTCTTCATATATTAATAAAGAAGTAGACCCACTTCATCTCTTTTATTTTTCGCATCTTTTTGTTTCTTGTGATTGTTACCTTCTGAGTGAATGTTGTTGCTGCACGCTGTATTGTTTTTTGTTGGTTTTTTTTTTTTTTAGAAGTGTTGCTCTTAATCTTTTCACACCAACCATCACACTTGCTAGTGCACAAGTCCTCCCCACAGACGGCGCCAATTGTAGGGACTCAAATTGTTTTGGACCTAAACAATAAAATTTGTAGAGTAAGGGTAGAAGGGCTAAGCACCAGCAAAGCGAACTATGGTCGACATGAGATTCATAGGAATAATAATAAAGGAATTTGACTAAGTGTTTGGGAGGATAATAACAATGATTTTTGCTAAGTGTTTGTGAAGAAAATTCATCATCGGCTCAGTCCGAGGATCTCTTTCCTTTAGAACTGACAAATACAAGGGTTGTCCTCAGACTCCCTGAAAACCACTTTTACGTTTCTATTCAAGGGTCCTCACCTCCTCTTCCCCTCCTCCTTCTACGTTGGGGGTTCTACTTATTATATAGTCTTGTTTAGTTGATCTCTGTTGTCCACTTGTTGATCATCTGAACTTATGTCTAAGGGCTTGTCCCATTGGTCACCTCTGTAGGCTTTTTGTTAGTTGGAGTAACCAAGGCTGCACTGTTAACTGGTCAATTCACCATTAATGCGGCCAGTGTTGGTGGCATGCATTTAATGAGCGAGTGACAGCTTCCATCAATCAATGTCGGCTTGCCGAGGACGTGGGCATCCTTGGCGAGGTCCCTTGACGACTTGGGCCTCGTCCGCTTATCCTCGGGTTCTGCCTCTCCTCGGCGTGGACCATGGGCCCAATGTGGAGTGGGCCTGGGTTGCTAAATATTTGGCGCCCCACAATATATATATATATATATATATATATATATATATATATAACACGTTTTGGTCAAATTTTTGATCAAATTCTAGAAGGGAGTTGTCCTCATTTTGCCTTTCATATTGAAAGGTTATTCCTGTGAGACTTTAGCCTACTTGTTTATTTAAAAAATTAAACAGACAAATTTTAAAAAACTTATATTGCAACCCAAAAAAAAATTGAAATAAAAAAGAGAAAAAAAAATATTGTCTATATATATATATTCATCTTGAGCAATTTAATGTTGTTATATTTTTGTTGCGTCACTTCATTCGCCATGTCATTGGTCACATCATCATTCTTTTTATTATTTATTTTTTTACTCCTAAATTGATTTTACACATTCACCTTGTGCGATTTTAACTTTACACATAGTGGAAAAGATACTTTACACATAGTGGGAAGATTGTACTTTCTATGGGAAAGTATGTACATTTTGTTGAAAATTGTGTGTATTTTACTGAATGTCTATTTATTTTGTGTGAATGTCTATACACTTTATGGAAAAGTCTGTATGTTCTCTAGAAAAATATGTACATTTTGTGAAAAAGTCTATATATTAGAAGGGAAGTCTATATATTTTATAGTAAAGTCTATACAGACAATGGAAAAGTTTGTACCTCTTTATGGGAAATCTACGCCTTTTATGGGAAAGTTTATATGTTTTGGGGGAAAATTTGTATATTGTATTAGAAGCATGTATATTTTGTGCAATAGTATGTACACTTTGTGAGAAAGTTTATATACTTTATAAGAAAGTTTGTATAACTAATGGGAAAATCTATATATTTTATGGGAAAATTTGTACACTTTGTGGGAAAGTTTGTGTGTTCTATGGGAAATTTTGTACATTTTGTAGGAAAATTTGTATATTTTAGAAGAAAGTATGTATATTTTATTGGAAAGTTTGTACATTTTATAAGAAAAAATTGTATATTTTGTGGGAAAGTCTATACATTTCGTAAAAAAAATTTACATTTTATAGATTCTATATGTTATATGGGAAAATCTGTACATTTTGTGATAAATTGTGTATATTTTATAGGAAAGCATGTATATTTTCTGGGAATGTTTGTATATTTTGTGAGAAAATCTGTATATATAATGATGGGGAAGTCTGTATATTTTGTAGGAAAATCTATACACTATGGAAAGGAAAATGTCTGTACATTTTGTGAGAAAATTTGAATATTTTATGGGAAATTTTGTACATTTGAGAGAAAATTGTATATTTTGTGAGAAAGTCTTTAAATTCTATGGGAAGTCTGTATATTTTGTGAAAATATCTGTACAGTATGAGAAAGTCTACATATTTTATGCAAATGTCTATACAATTTGATGGAGAGTGTGTGTATTTTATGGGAAAGTCTATATATGTTATGGGAAACTTTGTATATTTGATTGGAAAGTCTGTACTATTTGTGGGAAACCAAGCTGCTGTTGGGGTTTATGCCCTAAAATCAAATTTATTGGTATGTCATAAATAATTAAATTGTTTAATTATACAAGACTATCTATAGATGAACTAATGGGACATTATCTTAGTCCATGAGATGCATAATATGTGATTTATGTGAAATATCACAGAAGATATAAATCACAAGTTCTTTGTAAACTCAGAATTTTAATTCGTAGTCGGTGATGAAATTGAACATTTCATCTACGAAGACTATAACATATCAACTAAGATGATTTGTCTTGATCATGCAAGTAGAGACTTCTAGTTGATATGTTGATATGTTTTAAGAGTTAAGACATATTGAACTGGACCGCTGTGAGATTTATTATTCTCTTAACAACTATCAAATGAATAATAAATCTCACAACTTCTATTTACATCAACTCTAAATCCTAAGAGAATAATGGATCTGATCATGAGGTGTAGGTTGCTTTGATATATCAGGAGTGAAATCTATAAGTATCGGTCAAAACCTTAGTATGTTAGGCAGCCGTATTTAGTGTTGATGGAACATATATTTTCAAGATGGAATTCATAATCTCTTAACGGAGATATAAAATATTCCCTTGAGATAAGTTTAATGGGTTTGGTTATTCAGAATGTTGGGTCCAACCACTTTAGTAAGGATTTACTAAAGTATATATATTTATGAAATTGGAAATTATAAATATATGATGAATAACATAAAGGATTAAACCGGGTACTCAAGGATTAGGATGTAGTAATCATCAAAGTGGCAGTCAACATTCATGATTTTGTATTACTACGAATATTTTAATGACATGGTTGTATGTATAATAAAGTCTTGGAATATAATTTATTAATAAGGCCTAGAGTGCAATTATATTCTTATAGTGGTATTGAATATAATTAATGGTAACTTTGGATTTGTCAAGAGTTGACGGAAAAGCCCAAGGCCCATTGGAGCTAGAGTCTTATTTGTTCCCTTTTGGTCCCACTCCATGCCACACACTAGAGCCCAATTGGAATGGCCCAAATGGCTAGCCCAATTTGATAATCAATTATATATATAAGAAGAGAAACATACAGAATTTCATAAGACTTTCAAGTAGGTTTTCATTAAGATCATATAAGGAATGAAATGGTTTGATAAATTTTGAAAATATCCCCCCGGTTTTGGGATGATTTATTTTTTTTGGTATATTTTTTCAGGTTATCGTGGCCAATTACCATCCCAAAATTGACCAAACAACAACGTCTTGTACATCACACCGCACATGTGACTACAAAACAGGCTAATTACCATTCCAAAACTAACCAAACAACATCTTGTACACTACACCGCACACATGATCACAAAACTGAGGTGCAATGCAAAAATAGTTTTGCCTGCAAGGGCAGTGCTAAATAACCCTAGTTGTGGCAGCTGATTATAGTTGTTAATTTAGGTTCAATAACACAAAATTTGGCTACAAACTTGGTTGTAGCCTAAGGCTAAGACTCCTATTTAAAAAATTAACAAGATTACGTATTTTAAAAATATCAATAGGATTGCTTTTTTTTTTTTTTAATGTTCATAACACATAAAATTTCATGTCAATTAAATTTTGTTTAATATTCGATCTATCTATTTATTTTTATGCATAATTTAAACTACAAAAACTTGAAATTTAAAAATGAAGGATACAAGAAGAAAATATAATCTAAGAGTTTGTCAAAATTCACATACAATAAAAAAAAATTTAAATGAAATTATAGCTTGAGCTACAACAAAATGACAACCAAGATGTGGTGTTTGATTTGTTTTATACCATGGCTGTTTCAGGATAATAACAATCAGGGAAAAATGCTCTGACACCCCCTAAACTTTCAACTACTGATCAAGACACCCCCTAAACTTTTACATTGGCTAATTTACTCTATAAACTATTCACAGTTGCCAAATCAATACATTACTTAATCTCGTTAGAATACTAACAGAACAATCATGTGAGACTCACATTGAATTCAAAAAACTAAATCTAATCCATGAACCCGGTGGTAGAGGAGAGAGAAACCTTGGGGTCAAATTTAGAGAGAAAGGGAGAAAGCCCATTAAACCAGACCAGCCATTTGTTGTCTCACCGGAGTCGGAGCCTATCAAACCAAACCAAATTTTAGTACGCTCAACTCAACTCACCTCAAAACCAGCTTTGTTCTGTTGTGTTTATGAAAAATAAGTTCAATTAAAGAAGGGTTTGATAATATAGGTCATCCAAAAAAAATCTAATTATTTTCCTAATAATGGGTTGGATGGGAAAGTAGGGAAGAAGGGTTTGATAATACACGGGTGACGGATGGGCACCTCAATTGTTGATATTAAGTCATCCATCAACAGGTAGATTTGTATCTCGTTGTGGTTTGAACTCTATTGTAAAGGCAATTGTTTGTGGGGTCCCACTCTTGGCATGACCCATTATGGGTGACCAATACTATAATGCCATGTTGGTGGTGAATCATCTTAATGTTGGGGCCATGGTCTCAAAATACCCAGCTGATATGGTAAACAAGGATGATATATTAGGATTTTTTTACCATTTAACACCATTTTAGGAACAATTTCATTAGTTAGCCGGTTTTCGGAAATATTTAGGAACTAGCATCTTGAGTCTAAAAGACTTGAGTTCAATGTACAAATCAAGCCTATAACACTTGAGTCCCAAGCTGATGAGGAAAAAATTATCCACGTGGAACTCGAGTGAAGAAGAAGGAGTGAAGAAGAAAGAAGGCATTCGATAAAGGTTATGATGGTTTTGGTGAAAACGACATTAGCCGCGATGGCCTTTTTGTCTCCAACAGAACAGTGCTTCCTTTGCAGACTAAGATGAAGTCCAAAGAATTTTTCACTCTTCAAGAATGGAGGCGGTGAGGATTTCATTTCAACTCGTTTGATTCATATTTATTCAGTTTTTCATCTCTGATACAATCTCTCTTTCCTTTTCTATCTGTTTTTCATTTCTCCACCATTGTTACTCTAAGCTCTTCTTTTAAGCTTTGCCTCTTGTTTACAATTCAAAATTAAAATTATTTGAGAATTTATTTTTTCTCTCTATTTTTAATTTTCCACCGTTGTTAGTTTATGCTCTTCTTTAAGCTTTTAGTTCTTGTTTTCTGGGTTTCTTTAAGCTTTGGTTCTTGTTTTGTTATTGTTTTCTAGGTTTCTTGAGAGAAGATGAGAGTTGGGTTTTGGGGTTTGTTGAGAGAAGATGAGAGCTGGGTTTTTGAGAGAAGATGAGCGTGTGTTTTCTGGGTTTTGCTATGGGAACTTGAGTCTTAAAGACTCGAGTTCCATGTGGAAAAAATTTCCACTACCAACACATTGAACTCGAGTCTTTGAGACTCGAGTTGCTACAGTGAACTTGAGTCTGACAGACTCGAGATGTTAGTTTCCCAAATAGTTTGGAAATGATGTTAACTAACGAAATTGTTAGCATTTTGGTGTTAAATTGCAAAAAAAATCCTAATATATTGGGTGGGATGCAAAGGGTTTTGAAAGACAATGAGATTAGAAGGCAGTTTGAGATACTTGGTGCCAAGTTTGAGCAAGGCTTTCTAGTAAGCTCGTTGGCCTCCTTGGATGCTTTTACTGATTTTAGCATTTTCAATTGAGCTTCTTCTTTTTTTCTTTTCTTCTTTTTTTGTTGTTGTCATTGTTGTTGTTGTTGATGGTGGCAAGACTTGGGTTCAATTGGTTGTAAGCTCTCTCTCACCCAAAAAAAAAAAAAAAAAAAAAAAAAGGTTGTAAGCTCTAAAGGAGACAGTCATGTAGGTAAGGTATTTGATGAGATTGGTGTTGATTTTTCATTTTATTTGGAATTTCAAGTATTACGTTAGACCTATGTTTGCTTCAATCACAAGCTCCGGAGCACTAGCATTGGGGGGTGTAAACACCCCCCAGTTGCTATTTTAGCAACTACACTCTTAAATTCATGCTCTATCCGAGTATCTAAATCCAAAAAATTTTACATCCCAGCTACAGTAAGGTTGCATATATGCAACCTCACTGTTCATGGGATTGTAAAGGAAAAATTATTTTTTAATCTCACTCTCTTTTCCTCACTTTCAGAGTTTCTCTCTTTCTCCCACGCTTTCTCCTTCCTCTCACCTTGAAAGCTTCTCCTCTCTCAATATTAGCTTTTGGGCTTCAGATTGACGCGGCACAAATCAGCGTGGAGGCTTTGGGTGGGTGGAATTTTGATTAGCATGGAGGCTTTGGGTGGGTGGGATTCAGATCGTTTTGGACTGGTGTGGGCTCGTGGCTCGCCGTGGGTGAGGTGGTCGTGGTGGCTCACCATGGGTGGGGTGATCATGGCTCATCGTGGGCTTGTTGGATTCAATGGGTTGGCTAGGTTGGATTCGATGGTAGCTAGGTTGGCGATTTGATGGTGGCTAAGTTGGCTACGGTGGTGGGCCTCGGTGGTTGTTGGGTTAGTTTAGGTGGTGGGCTTGTGGCTTGGAAGAACTAAAGGGTATAGATCTCAATGGTTGTTTGTGGCTCAGCAATGGGTTTGGGTATGAATCTTAGCTGGTGATTTGGCAGTGGCAATGGGTATGTATCTTAGAGGTTGTTTATGGCTCACGACTATGGAAATTTTGTTGAAATTTTTGAATTTATGGTGTGTCAATGTAGTGGTGGTGGCTATTGATTTGTGGGTTGTTGTGGTTCGGTGGTGGTTGTGGCTAGTGCTGTGGTTGGGCTGGGTTTTAGTGGGAGGTGGTTGCTAGAGGTGGCAGTGATCTTATGATTACTGGCTGTGGCTTTAATGGAGAGTGAGGAGTGAATTGTTGCTTATATTATATTATTATCTAATTGGGTAATTTATATTATTTTAATGAAGTGTATGTAAATATAGAAATTGGAATGTAGAGTGATTTATAAAATGAGTTGGTAAAATAGATAGAGTAACATTTGAGATTGTAAAATAGGTAATTTTTTAGAATCTCCAATGCTAGTGCTCGAGGTTTTCTTTCCTAATTTTTTTTTTTCACTTTTAATTGGGTTTCTACTATTTGGTTTATGTTGATTTGATCCTGCAGATGGGTGTGTTTTGTGTTGATATTGATTTGATTTTGCATTTTGCGTTGGATGAGTTTCTACTCTGGCCTAACTGACTTGCATAGGATTTGGACGACGGCAGGACACAAACTCTGGCTTTGGTGAGACAAATGGTTGGTCTGGTTTGATGGGCTCTCTCTCTCTCTCTCTCTCTCTAAACCTGACCCCAAGGTTTCTCTCTCCTCTACCATCAAGTTGATGGATTAGATTTGGTTTTTTGAAGTACACTTGATTGTTATGTTAGAATACTAATGGGAGACTAACTAATGTATTGATTCGGCAACTATGAATAGTTTATAGAATAAATTAGCCAATATAGAAGTTCAAGAGGGGCTGTAGGGGCTGTCTTGACAAGTAGTTGAAAGTTCAAGGGGCTGTGAGGGCATTTTTTCCTAACAATCAAGACTATGCACTTTACTATAATAATATAATTCATTCTACCAAAGTTTATTTTCTATATATCAAAATTTATTTGAATCAAACAGAATATATATATATATATATATATATATACACATTTCATAGCATTCCCTCAAGATCCTTCAATGATTTATAAAGAAAAAATAATCCCTTAAAAAGGAAAGGAAAAAAAAGACAGAAAATAGATACATTTCTTTCCTCTGTTTCTTCCTTTATCCATTACAAAACCTTGTCCCCAAAGGAAAACAAACCATACATGAATATGACATACCTTCACGAATGTAAACACACCATACATTTGATCTCACTCCACAGGAAACATCGGTCTTGCCATTTTCAAGCGCCCCTTTATTCTTCAATAAACATCATCACATTCACATTCATACCTTCCGCTCCACCCTATGGACCAGCTGTTGTTAATTCCATTTTCTCTTGCTGACTAGAAAAATAATATCAATAAAAAATAATAATAAAAACTTGCAAAATAATAGATGCTAGCAGTAATCACAACTTTACTTATTATTAAACGAACAACGAGACAATGAATTAACACTTCAAATACCAAGTTTAAACCACAACAGAACAAATACAGAACACTTCCATAGACTGAAACATTCATATACCACCATAATCTACCCGCTAATCAATCAATCAAAATCAGGTTGATTTAGCATTGCAATTTAGTGGAGAAAAAAAGCAATTTTGAATGAAAACACACACACACAAAACATGTTTTCAGAACTCAACTTTTAAAATTGCCTTTTTTTTTTTCAAAATACAAAGTTTTCAAAGTTCAAAACGCTAACCCAACAAAACCCCTCAAAGTTTCAAAGATAATTTCCCATTGCAATCAAACCCCATATTTCCTTTTATCCAAAAAAGAAACCTCTCGATTAGATTCTTATTTTCCTTGAAAAAAAAACAAATAATATGCATCAATTTAATGAAAAAGAAAGAACTAAAAAAAAAAAAAAAAAAAAAACAAATATAGGATTGGGAAGCCCGCGAAGCCATCACAGCCCTCTCGATTGAAAAATCGAAGTGGGGTGGGCTCAGACTGCAGGCAGTCTTCATCACAAAAGGGTGAAAGTGAAAGTGATAAAAGACATTGCCAGCAAAAAGGGCTCTTTCACTCTTTTTCCAGAAAAACAGAGCCGCCAGCAACCCCTACGAATGAGAAGGAGGGGTGGCTCTTACTGATTTAGAGATTTGAGAGATGAGAAGAGACCCCCTAAGCTGTGTCCTTACACCCATAGTCACCTTCACCTTTCTGCTCAGATAAGATCAAGTAGTTTGATAATCTCTGTTCTAGGGTTTCTGCTTCTTTTATAGTTCTTCTTTTCCCATCTTTGCCCTTTTCTATAATTACGAAATTCCCACTATACCCATGAAAGTTTGCCATCGTTTAACTACTTTTTTTTTATTTTTTTTAAAGAAGATATTACAGTTCCTATGATATGTTGCAAGTTTAGAAATTAACCAATGCCAATTCTCAAAATACCAAAATAATGAAAATATAAAATAAATTAAAATAAGTGTAATAAAATGAACTTCTATATTTGATGGGTTGAGTTACGTCAGATGAGTTGAAAGCAAAGTTGTTAAAACGTTAATCGAATCGTAAATCGATTTTTAATTTTTGCATATCTTGTATCGAATCGTATCGTGTATCGTAAAATACACAAACACTTAATAAAATTTATAAAAAATTATAAATATACATATATATATATATATAAAGGATATATTCATTATAAATTTTGAATATATTCAACTAATGACTAATTTATTCATCACTTATATAATAATATTTAACAAGCTAACTAAATAAATCAAACTAGCATGTGTTTATAATATACACATTCAAACTACTTAAATTCAAAAGTGATAATATATTATAAATGACCCAAAAATAATAATTTATTTTCATCATATTTATCAAATTACCTAATCAACCCCATCTAAGTCAACACTATCATCATGTTTATAATTTTGCAAATTTATTTCTTCATTAAAATTTTCTTCATCATTAACATTTACTATCTCTTCTTGTTCTTTTTATTTTAATAATTTTTTTATAAATTTTTTTTGGCATTCTAGTTTCTTGGACTTATAACAATAACAATAAAAATAAAAATAAAAATTTAAAATATTAAAGTGCAAGGTAAGTATGTACTGTGTAGTCCAATTGTAGGAGAGAGAAGAAAAAAAACTTATGAATATGTTATTTTAGTAGGCTAAATTAACTAAATTACTAATTTTTTGCAAAAAATAAGTCTAACAACTTGTTAGATTCAAATAAAAGTACAAATTTTAACAAAAAAAAAAAATCTCATTTTAAAGCATTTATCTATGTATCGTACGATTTTACAATACAATACGATTCATACGATACGCACATTGTATCATATGATTCATGAGCACTTACGATACGCCGATATGATATAGAATTTTTCCACACGATACGATACGTATTGCATATTGTACGATACTAACAGCTATGGTTGAAAAAACTATCAACCTAAGGTCCTGAACTCAATCCAACTTGAGGCTTAAAATAAAATTCCAACTCATCTCAATCCCCATAAAAACCGACCCAAGGCATTAGGCTAGATTGTGTTGTATCGGTTTGGTAGGGTTAGTGTGGGTTGGATGCATTCTTTGTATAAATGATTTCACGTTACAAGGGAATTTGCAGGGGATTCTAGCCTTTTACCCCTATTTTTAAAAATATTTGGCAATATGCCCTGTTTTAAAATTATTTAGGTCCATGCCCTTATTTCGAAACTTGATTATATTAAAATCGAGTTTCAATCATAAAAATCGATTGGTAGAAAATCGAGTATGGGGCAATCAAAAAAAAAAAAAAAAACTTTCATGAAACTCAAGTTCAGGGAGCTCGAATTCCATACTTATAGCTACGTTTTATAAGACCTATAGCGGCATTTTATACAGAACTTGAGCTCAATAAACTCGAGTTTCATGCAATTTTTTTTTTAAAGTTTGATCACCCCAAACCTATAGCTGCATTCAAGAAGACTTATAGCAGCATTTTATATGGAAGTCGAGTTGCAATGTTTCTTTTTTTTTTTTTCTTTTTTTAAGTCTGATCACCCCAAATCTATAGTTGCATTCAAAAAGACCTATAGTGGCATTTTATATGGAACTCGAGTTCCATGCAATTTTTTTTAAAATTTTTTTTTTTTAAGTTTGATCGGGCATAACTCAATTTTAAACCAATCGAGTTTTTCATTGAAACTCGATTTTGAAACTCGATTTTGAGAAAATCGAGTTTCAAAACAGGGGCATGGACCTAAATAGTTTGGAAACAGGGGCATATATTGCCAAATATTTTTAAAAATAGGGGTAAAAGGCTAGAATCCCCGGAATTTGCATGGGAAAAAAAATTCTAAAATTTCATGTGGTAGTATTGAAGTAAAAGAAAATTAAGGAATTTATTTATATATATTATTGTATAAATTAAGATATAAATAACTAAATAATTTTTAATAGGCTTTTTCCCAATAAATTTGTTAATAGAATTTAGTAATAAATGAAGAGTTCACTGTACTATTAAACTTACATTATGAAAAATGATTTATATTACTGAATTGGTCTTATTTAAAGGCTAACCTATTGTTTTTGTCCCTAAATAGCATCAATTTTGGTTTTCACCTTTAAAATTTGGATGAATTTTATTTTTCATCTCTAAATTTGTTATAATTATTTAATTCTTAAACTATTGAAAATGTTATACATTTTCTCCTTGAACTTTTTTTTAAAATATTATTTTTCATTCTTAAACTATTAAAAAAGTTCACTTTTATTCTTATTTTTGCCCATAAATTATTGAAAAAAAATTTTCATAAAAGTTCAGGAACAAAAAAAAAAAAAAAAAAAAACTTTTTTTAAAGTTTGGGATGAAAAAGAAATTCATGCAAGATTTAGGAACAAAATTTTTTTTTTTCTATATTTAAAAAACAAGAGTGAAAAAGCAACCAATAAAAATGAGCGATCTCTAGTTTTAGGTCTAGCTTGGATTTACTCATTGTTCAAAGTGGTGATGTTATAAATAATTTTGAGTAACCAACATTTATTGAGATTTCTTCCTTTTAAAAAAAAAAAACATTTATTGAGATTTCACAAAATAGATTTCCCTACATATTTCAAGAATTGACACACTGGCACTTTTTTTGAGGCTTATATAAATATAATAGATAAATCTATACCCTCTCACATTATGGCTTTCCTATAGGAAAATTTCATCTTTAAATAAAATTCCTACAAAATTATACAAAACTCAAGAATAATGTCATGCATCAATAAACCTTAATATGTGGAGTATAATTTCATCCATAGTTTGAGTAAGATTTCTTAAAAATGAATTTTTTTTATGAAAGTAATTGTGTGAGAGGGCATAGAAAATTGAAACATGTATTTCCACAATACTGAAAACTGAACAACAATACTTAAATACTGCTACCAAACGGGCCCTAAATTTTCCTATATATTTCAAGAATTGACACATTGTCACTCTTTTTGAGGTTTATATATATATAATAGATAAATCTATGCCCTCTCACATTATGGCTTTCCAATAGGAAAATTTCATCTTTAAATAAGATTCCTACAAAATTATACAAAACTCAAGAATAGAGTGTCATGCATCAATAAACCTTAATATGTGGAGTATAATTTCATTCATAGTTTGAGTAAGCTTTTTGAAAAATGAAATTTTTTTAATGAAAGTTTTTATATTTTATATTTTTATTATTTTTATTATTTTTTATATTTTTTATGAAAGTAATTGTGTGAGAGGGCATGGACTTATTTATTGCATTTAAATAAACTTCAAAAGATGAATATCATTTCTTGAAATGTTTAGGGAAGTGTCATTTTGTGAAACTTCAAGCAAGGTTGATGTATTTTGTACAATAATTTATTAATAATTATTTAATAATAGCATAATTTATAATAACAAAAAATAGTTGATGTAAAATCTAAAAGATTGATTCATTTAATTTCCTACTTTTTTTTCTTTTAAAAAATAAAAACATGTATATAAAGCATTATATTGAGAAGTATTTTCTACCGATGGTAACCTTTTAAAAGAATAAATATGGCATCATTTAACAATAGTCAACTTTCCAAGACTTACTAATTATTGGACAAGCTAAGCATTTTATGATGGGCAACTACTTATTGCTCACACAATAACGCACAAACCTTTACACAATCGTGACTTCAAGTCATAAATTTCAATTGCTTTTTTTGCTTGTGTAAAGGTGTGTGCACTGACGTGTGTGTAATAAAAGGTAGAAAGTCACGATATTTTTTAAAATGGAGACAAAACTGAGTGGACGAAATCAATATGCATATGAAAACAGTGGAACTGGATCTTCTTGAGCTGGAAGACTGTTCTTTACTTTGCACATCCTCCTCTTTGCTCTCTAATTGCGGCATTTTTATGCTAGGCTTTCCTTATGTAACATGCTATTCCTTCCTTCTGATAACTTGTTCACAGTAATGTCTATTTTGTTTTAACTTACCAAGTTGGTGGCCTGTTCTGTTTAGATTTGGACTATAGAGTTTAGACCCCAGTTTTTCAAATAGCTTAATTTTAGCTTCCGTTCATATTAGAAGAATCATGGCAAGTTTAACCCTTTTCATAGTCCTTTGTATTTGTGAAGTTCTATATTCTTTGTTCCACAGGATTTAATCCAGCTTCGTTGGAAGAGAGCATACAGAAATCCTGATTTCCATTTGGGACAGGCCCTATTTGCCTAATCAATTCAGAGAAGCTGAATATGATGCATGTATAGACAAGGAAATACGAGACAATTAAAATATAAAAAATAAAAAAATTAAAAAAAAAATTAAAAAAAAAACCAATACATTGACAAAATTGTGGGCGCAGTGCACCTAAAATATCAATTCATTAATCTCTAATATTGTCACCAAAATCCAAAACATCTATAGTCATTAATCCCTCATATTCTCTCCAAAATCCAATGTGAATACTCAAAACAACCGTTCTAACCTTAAATAAACTCAAAGAAAAGCTGACAAAATTAGGAGCTGCAAAATTTAGATGATCATTAACTCAAACATCCCACAACATATCAATTAACAGACAAGATCTTGATAACAGAAGCAGTGTCTACTTTATGCAACACCACAACTGAGTCTCCAGGCTTGCTAAGTTCCTTGACCTTGGCATGTTGGAGGGCCAACTCTATGGTTTCATTGGTTGACTCTGCATTAGAAGCTCTTGCAGATCCTGCGCTCAAAACAGGCATTAGACCCCGATAAATAAGGCTATGCCTTGCTGGAGCTGCATCACTGCATGACCACTCAAAATTATCAGTTGTTATCTCTGGAACCACCACTGACAAAATTGGCATGTTTGGCCTGTACTTAGCCACCAGCTTTGCCGTGCTTCCTCCTTTGGTTAGGACAACAATCAGAGCAGCTTTAATGGAATGGGCTGTCCTCACTGCAGAAGAAGCCAGACTCTCTATTGGGCTCATAGGCATTGGTGCAGTTTCCATTATTCTCTTAAAAAGATCCCCATAGTTTATAAAATTCTCTGCCTCTGCGCAAATTCTAGACATGGTCTGAACAGCAATTTCAGGATAGGCCCCTGCGGCAGTTTCTCCACTAAGCATCACACAGTCAGTACCATCAAGAACTGCATTAGCAACATCAGTGGCTTCAGCTCGGGTAGGGCGGGGAGATTTGGTCATGGACTCCAACATCTGAGTGGCTGTCACCACAGGTTTTCCTAGTATGTTGGCCTTCATTATCATCACTTTCTGAGCTAGGAATATCTTTTCAATTGGAATTTCCATTCCCAGGTCACCCCGTGCCACCATAAATGCATCTGAGCTTGCTAGAATTTCATCAAAATTAGCAACACCTTCTTGATTCTCAACCTACAAAAAAACAACAAAACATTTAATGGATATAACAGAAACTTCTGAAAAGAATGCATACATATAGAACCTGATTTCAGCTGTATAAATGTTACACTACACTCAATATTGAGTGGTGACATAAAGCTGAGTATAATTTTAACTGTTCTAGTTTGTGACGCAAGATAAACACAACTTAGTTCTACTTTCCAACAAATTCTCTAATAATTAAACATACCTTTGACATGAGAATGATATTCTTTGCATGTGGTCCTAGCACTTTTCTGGCCTCAGCAAGGTCAGAACCTTTACGAACAAAAGACAAAGCAATCATATCAACCTTATTTGGAACTCCCCAACCCAAAATATCTTCTATGTCTTTCTCAGTTAAGGTTGGCAGATCAACAACTACCCCAGGAAGATTCACATTCTTCCTCTCACCAAGAAGAGCAGAGTTCTCACACCGACAACGGACCAAACCCTGTTCCTTGTCACAAGCCAGAACAGTAAGGGAAATAGTCCCATCAGCACACAGAATAACACTTTGTGGCTTCACATGCTCAGCCAACTTCATGTAGCTCATACTTATCAGATTCTCATCACCTTTTATGCTATAGTCAGTAGTGATGGTAATCTCTTGACCTTGTTGGAGTTGTATTGGTTTGGATTCCTTCAAAAATCCGGTTCGAATCTCAGGACCCTGAAAATTTTCAAATATAAGAAAACCACGTTGTCAGTCACCTTACCAGAAACAAAAATGTCAGACAAGTACCTCATATCATAACCGATTTGTATTCTAAATGAAATCTACAAAAGCAGAATACCAAGAAGCCTATGTGCTTATTGGAATTTTTGTTTGGAAAAGGAAAAGAATCAAGTAATTGGTTTCCAAAACAATTACTTGTTGAACAGGACAAATACCAATTTGTAATCAAGTAATGAAATCTTAAAAACAAATATCCTATGTGCTAATAATGGGTGGTGAGATATTGACCATGGATCCAATCCCCAATGAATAAAATTAGATGATCTTAAAGGAGGACAAAGAAGAAAGACCACAAATTAGCATCAATGTAAAGGATCTTTCAAAGCAAAACCTACAACTTTATTCCTCAAAAAAGTTAGATGCCACTCTGGAGCACATGAACGGCAACATTACAGAATAAGAAAAGAGCTTTTAATGCTCATCCTTTAAGGATCTGTTTTTACAATTCATAGCACTATATATATTAAATTAAATGTTTCAGTTGCTTCTTATGACCAATTTTTTTAATAAAAGAAAACAAAAGTTTTCATGAACAAAAAATTAACCCCAAAAATAAATGCATACTTTCAAAATTGAAAAAACTTCATCTTGAATTAAATCCCTCTCTTGTTCTCCGGCCAGAAAAATGTAGCATCTTGATTTGCTTTCAAGATATTATATTAACAACAATTTTTAGTTATAAATAAATACAATCCAACAGTATAACAACCAAAAACCAATCTATTTTATGCACACTATCGATGAACAAATAGGAACTGATTCTAAGAGCAACCAAAACAGTCTATGAGAATCTCTACATAGACAGAAATTATTAATGAAAAAAAAAATACCAACAAATAGAAAGAAAGAAAAAAAGCTTTAAAGTGAAAACCGAAAAGAAGGCTTATATAATGAATAAGAACCTTAGTATCCAACATGACAGCACAGAGAATGCCAGTGTTGTTCATGGCAGTCCTGAGATTATCAAGAGTCTCCTGATGGTAAGCATGAGTGCCATGAGAGAAGTTGAAGCGAGCCACGTTCATCCCAGCTCTCAAAAGCCTCTCCAACATATCGACAGACCGAGAAGAAGGTCCCAGAGTGCACACAATCTTAGTCTTTCTCTTGCTCTCAGACCCATCAACTCCAAGAATCTTCTCCATTATGCTATGCTATCAACTACGTAAAAACAAAGGCTCAAAGGGTTTTTGTGTTTTCTGTTAAAGGTTTTACGGCTTCTCACAATGACCTATGTGTGTGTGTATATATATATATATATATATATATAAGGACGGTTCCTCGACTTTTTCTTGTCTTTTCCTTTGTGCTTCGGTTTTTGTTATTAATATTGCTTAAGACCCAAGCAAATCTGAACTACAAGGAAAGAGGTATGTGCCCAGGAATATACTCTTTTTATACATTAATAATTCGATTTACTTATTCAAAATTGGCATTCAATACTAATAACAACTTTAGTGGAAAAAATAAATCAAATATTTTTTTAAAGTCTCAGCCCATAATATCCCCTAAAAATAAAAAAAGTCTCAGCCCATAATAATATTTTCTTCTTTTTCTAAACTTTTTGTTTTGTTGAGATTTCCTACCTTAGTGGGTTTTCTCTATTTTTCCCAAAGAATGTGTCCCCTATAATATTGGTCGGACCAAACATGTAAATGACCACTTCTCTGTTAGACCATAGGCTTGAAATTCGTACAATGTTAAAATTTTGTCCCTATTGGACAGTGTGAACACATACTAATAGGTGGGTAAAGCAGAAATTTCTTTAGAATAATAATCAAAGCTAGATTTGTGCAAATGGTCTGAAAAAGCTTTTAAGTTAACTCTAGCTAGCCCTAGAAAAATATAGTAGAGTATTCAAATAAACCACAGAAGTTTCTTAGTTAGAAACTTCAATATCTCCATTTTTTTTTTTCTCATCAAAATGTTTATAGGTTCCTTGCACTTCACCCAATGCATAAGGTTTAGAGGCCCCTCCATTATTCTAGAAACCAAAAAAAAATTAAATGGCATACTGTGGTACAGCCGGATTTCCGTCATGGTTTGAGAATGATATTTGTCACACAACTCCAAGACATTGAATACCCTAATGCTACGCTCTAGGGCTAATGAATTGTACTTTTTTTTTTTTTTTTTTTTTTTTTTGAGAAACAAATGAATTGTACATTTTCTATTATAAAAAAACAAACAAACAAAAAATTGTTTTCCGCCTAGGACACCTGATATGATGGGGGTTTTGTCATCCCTAACAACCCTAATAAGATGATTTTAATTTTTTACCCTGATGAGATAGAGATGAGAGAGACAAGGTTGACAGTCTGATTTTAATTTCTAACCCTAATGAGATAGAGATGAGAGAGACAAGGTTGACAGTGAGACCGCCAAGAGAGAGAGAAGAGTGTTTTGGGATAATGGGATTAAAATTAATGAATATATAAACAAATCAAATTATAAATGGGATATGATAATTATATCATATAATAAATCATTTAAGTTATGTCCATATTTATTTTAAAATGATATTCAATGTCCTTAAGAGAGATAACACACTCTTCTTCTTATTATTAAGACTAATACAACAGCAATAACAAAATTTTAATCTCAATTTTTTTAAAAAAATGCTTATGTCCACAATATTTTTACAACATTTTCACAACAAATCATAAGTGACAAGTTTTTACTGATTATTATTGTTGAGGCAAAAAAGTAATCTCAATGATAGGTTCAAAGCTATACTTTCTATCACTTTCTTAATTCAATTGTCATTTTTTTTTTTACTTTCTACTTTCTTAATTCACTCTTTTTTTATTAGTGTATCAATCACTCTCTTGTGAACAAATCATTTAGGGGACTCTCCCTCATCTTTTCATCCATGAGGGTCACACATAACTTTAAGCAGATTTCCTTATTTCAAATCTTATCTTTTTGTGTATTTCCACTTATCTAGCTTAAAAATTCTCATTTCAATTATAATCATTTCATAAATACGTTGCTTTTTAACCCAACAATTAGTAGCATAGAGCATGGCCGATCTTATAAAAATTTCCCTTAAATTTAATAGGTATTCTACAACCACACAATACTTTTGATGCACTTCTTCACTTCATCCACCCTAATCTTATCCTATGATTCATATCATTTTCAATCTTTCTATATTTTATGAATTATTGATCCAAGAACCAAGATATCAGAAGCTCTCACTCTTTAGTATCTCTTGACCACAAGTTCTTACCACCCCTTCATCTCCATTTCTACTTTCACTAGACTTACATTTCATATATTTTATTTTAGTCCTACTTAATCTAAAGCTTCTAGTGGATTCCAATTAACTCAACTGGTAAAGTCTCTGATGATTGAATAGAGATATGGGATTCAATCCTTGCCTACACAAAAAATAGACTAGTGTCTTGGTCTAGTAATAAAGAACCATCATCAGGAACGGATACCATAGGTTGAAACTCTCTCAAAAACAAAATCTAAAGCTTCTAAATTTTATAGTGTCTCGTCAAATTTCTAACTTGGTATTAATTCTTTTTCAAATTTTATCCATTAAAACTATAAAACAAAAAAAAACAAAAACAAAAAACAAAAAACAAAAAAATACACCAAGGAACTTCTTGTTGAATCAATTTAGTGATCTCATACATCACTGGTGTAACGAGATATGAATTCAATGTTAACCCTTGATGCAAACCTATAGTGATAGGAAATAGAAAACTCGCTTGTGATGCCTCCAATTGTTCTCATAGTAGTTAAAGTTCCGTCATACATATCCTTAATCAACTTAATATACTTTAGAGGTACTCAATTATATTTCAAACCCCATGACATAGCCTCACAAGGAATCATATCATATACATGCTTTAGGTTAATAAGACCATATGAAGATCTTTACTTCTCTATATTTTTCCATTAGATGTCTGTACGTGCAAGTTAGATTTGAGCTTATTTATAGGAGTGAAATAAGTTACCTAACAGTACATTTACATGAGAAAGCTCGATGAGATGCAAGCTTTGACATGATGCTCAAACAAGAAATAAAGAAAGCCATGGTAGGACATGAAAAAGAAACACATTTAAACAATAAGAAGAAGCTGATTAATAAAACAACACAGAATGTATATGGAAAACCCTAAAGAAGGGATAAAAAATCACGATTTAAGCAAGAACACAACATTCTTGCTTGGCTCAGCTTGTATTATGTATGGGAAAGAGATCAGTTTGTATGGGATAAAAAATCATGATTTAAGCAAGAACACAACATTCTTGCTTGGCTCAGCCTGTATTATGTATGGGGAAGAGATCAGTTTTTATGGGATAAAAAATCACGATTTGAGCAAGAACACAACATTCTTGCTCGGCTTAGCCTGTATTAAGTATTGCAAAGAGATCAGTTTACAATGAAGTTTCCTTTCTCTCCTACCAACTCTCTACTTTCATCTCAAAATATCTAGTTGGTTTCTTGCCCTAATAGCACAGCTACATATTCCTTTTATACTTTAAGGAACATGGATGATTACAAGGACAGGTGTCAAGTCATATTCTCTCTTATTGATCTTTTCACAACTGTGATATTATCTACTGACTAAAGGATAAGAATTACGCCTACGTAGCATTGGGACCTATAGGTAGGTAGCTTTGTCACTGCTTGGGAGACAAGTCTTGGACATTAAGAGGGACATCGGGAGTACTGTGATTGGTACATGTGTTCCTAAGGTGACTCATGGTGCACTCAACCAATAAGGGGTGTCCTCATAGGCTCTGACCTTAGAAAATCAGTGTCTCCCTTTTTGTAAGTGCTTGAGTACCATGTCAGGTATAAATCTTACTTCCTTCCCAAGGCAGTCACGCCTTTAGCACTGACCAAGATAAGCTCTCTTAGCCAACTCATATTCTCCCTTCCCTCACAGCTGCTCCACGTGTAGAGTCCAGATTCAGCCACTTACGCATTCTCCCATGCCTTAGTGGTGTTATGTACATTAGCCCCCTGACTGTCAATGGCGTTTAATGGCAAAGGCCTTTGATAGTCACATTGGTTCAGGTATTAACACTCCAGCAATCATGCCCTACGATGTTCAAAATGGACGGGTGGCTCAAAAGGGTGCTCCTAGCCGTTTTGGCATCTTTTCATTTCTTGTGCTTTGGCAAACAGACATTACTCCTCATAAATGTCATATCTCTTCATTTAATTGTAGTTGAAGACTTAAATAGGGAATGTTTCTTCTTCAAACTTCATTCCTTTTGTATTTTTTTTTTATTTTTCTTCCAAAGAAAACCTTAACCTCCATGAAAAATTTCAAACTCTTCTTCTTATGGTTCCAACTCCCCATTGCACTCCTCAGGCTCCTTTGAGAGTGCTTCCACTGATTGTACTCCTTCCCCACCACCAAGCCCTCTGCACCCTCCTCTCCCTTTCCCCATTCACCCTTTACCTCCTCAAACCTTCATTCCTGAGGAGGTTGCTTCTTTTAACTAGAGCAATGATGAAGAGGAGGACTTCAAAGAACTTTGGTTAAAGGCAGAAGAGGAAGCTGAGAAGGCAGCGATTGCTGCATTCTTGAATGCTCCCGCTCGCCGTAGGAAAAGGTGAAGGCTTGGTCGACCAAGCTCTGAGTCTAGCGCTTCAAGGCTCTCTGACTCCAAGGAGGCAGATTCCTCTAACAGCTCTTCTGAGGGCTTTGACTCAGGGGATGATGAAGGCGAGGAGGAAGAAGATGATGATAATGATGATGAAGGAGAAAAGATGGAGTATCTGGCTCCAGATTACCCCTAAGAGACTCTGGGATGACATGGACACCTATGCACCAAGGTCTCCTTAAGTTGCTCGCCGTTGAACCTGCTGATGTTTTTTTCTTTTTGTTGTTGTTGTTTTTTATTTTTTATTTTTTTATTTTTATTTTTATGTTTGTTTTGTTTAGCCATCTTTTGGCTTAAGTTGTAAAGAAAACTTTATCTTTCTTATTTTTGGATATAAATTTTGTGTTCTTTTTGTTAGTTAGAAAAGAGGTGATAGACCATAAAGGCCAAATCATGTAAATCCCTCTTTCCTATTTTATAGGAAAACTTTAAACACAAAAATATATAAAAGAAAGGAAATTTATTTATAATATGTTTATTGTTTCTCTTCCATGTTATATTGTATATTTATTTTATCATGTACTTAATTCCTACACAACACATAAGGATAAACATGTCTGTTAATAAAATGTGAAATGCAATGAATTAAATCATACCTGTTAATGAAGGGTTGTGCCTTTGCCCTTGGACTATAAAGGCGGTTTTCTTGATTTTAGCACCATCAACTGCCATTCTCTGTAAAAAATTTAGTTTCTTCCCTATGTTGACACATGTCAATTTTGAAAGATGTATCCCCTTTTGAATCATTCTCTTTCGGAGGAAAAATACTAACTTCTCAAAGTATAAAGGAAAAAAAAAATATTTCCTTATTTTTCTCCTTTTTTTCTTTATCTTTTTCTTTTCCTTCTTCTACCCAAAACCCAGAATTCTTCTCCTGGATCAAATCCTGGGTGTAAAACATGGTCTTCTGCTTCAATTTGCAGAACCTTCTGCTTCAAAAGGTAACAAATCCCTTTTAGGAGGAGACGAAAATCCTTCCATAGAAGAACAGTGGATCATCCCTCCGTTCTTTGAAGATTACCTATTTGATAAAAGTCTCAATTGGGACTCAACTTCTTGTTCTAAAGATCCTCCCTACACAGCATATGGGGAACCCAATGATCTTCTGACTATGGACCTGGAATTGAAACA
Source organism: Quercus glauca (assembly GCA_023736055.1). Lineage (NCBI taxonomy): Eukaryota > Viridiplantae > Streptophyta > Magnoliopsida > Fagales > Fagaceae > Quercus > Quercus glauca. The sequence continues at coordinate 20,584,101 of CM043321.1, read as the reverse complement.
CACTCCAAGGCTCAGCACTTGCAGGGGAGATTTTGCCCCTACCATAGATGTAGTTTTCAAATCTCACACTTTGGTTTCCAAAGGTTGGAGAAGCTGGTGTCGAAGAATGTTGGCTTATCCTCCTTTCATGGAGATCCTACAGAGAGTAAAGCTTGTGGAGACCATTCTTGTATTCTCCAATTTAGAGATTAGCAAGGACAGTGAGAGTTTACTTTCTCTTATGTACTGTTGGAACTCCATTACTCACACATTCTTCACAGGGTGTCAAGAAATCTCTTTTATCTCTAGAGGATGTTTAGGAGATATTGAGACTTTCCCTGTTCGAAGATGGTGAAGTAGTCAACATTTCTTTATCCCCTGATGAGTCTAAAGCTGTGAAGTTCCTTGAGGATGCAGTGAAGAAAACTTTGAAGAAGCCAGTTCTGAAAATAGCAAAGAAAGGGAAAGCCTCCAGTGGTGAAATACCATAAGATACCAATGTTGGCGGAGACAAAGGTTCCAAAGCCAACTTCTAGGGATGGATCGGATATTTTTGGAGAGAATATGCTGATGGTGTGGATGAGGAAGCCAATGGAGACTCCCTGAAGGAAGGCACTGACTTCATTGTTGGAGAAGGTAACTCTAGTTCTTATGAACTTGAAGCCTTTACTGCCTTTTTACTTTCTCGCCATCTATTTGAGGGATATCTTAATGAAAATATTCTAAGTAGACATTTCTCCTTAGCCATTAAATTAGCTAGAGGACAATCTTTCCCCCTTGCTCCATATTTTCTAGGAACTTTATATTCTCACTTAGATCATTTTACCCTTGACTTGCAACGCTTCTGAGGTAGATTTCAAATTGAAACTTTCGTACCCGTTGGTTTTTTACAAATATGGTTGTGGGAACACTTTAGGAATTATGCTCCTATCCCTAGAGCGTTAAATTAGCTAGAGGACAATCTTTCCCCCTTGCCCCATATTTTCTATGAACTTTATATTCTCACTTAGATCATTTTACCCTTGACTAGGAATGCTTCTGGGGTATATTTCAAACTGAAACTTTTGTACCCGTTGGTTTTTACAAATATGGTTATGGGAACACTTTAGGAATTATGCTTCTGTCCCTAAAGCGTTAAGCTCCCATAAAACCAGTCTGCCATCACTCCAAGGTCTGCCACGCTCTTGGCGTTGGAACAAAATGGCAGTATCTTCAAACAATTTTCTTAGCAAAATGTTAGATGACCCTACTGATTGGACAGTCAGACCTTACTCTGCTTTGGAGGGTGGACTTCCTTCACTGTTCACTTCCCTAGAAAACATCTCTGTTTCCTGTGTTAGGACATATGTGTTCACATGTTAAGAACATATGTCATATTTTATGTATATTGGCTAATCCTTTGACAAAACGCACTCTACTTGTAATTGGGTAGTTCTAGGTGTTTTTAATACTTCAAGAAACAAGGTTTCAAGATCAAGTATTGAAGTCATCAAGTCTGTCCAAGAAAAAGCAAGCTGAAGTGCACAGATTTTAAATCTCGACACCTTCTCGACAGCTACCTCGACACCTGTTATCTGTCGAGAATTAAAAAGTCAGAATTCCAATCTGATTTCCTTGGGATCCGTGAATGTGTTTTTGGGCCTTCTTTTCTTCTAACCCTAAACATATAAATTGAGTGTTTTAAGAGCCGTCAACATAGACACAAGTTGCATAAGCATTAAGCAATCCTTGTTCAAGCAAATTGTGATCTAAGACGAAGTTCTTGACCTAGTTCATCTTTCTTCAAGAAGTTGCGTGTATTTTGCACCATAGGGTTTTGTGACCAAGCATCTTCCTGATCTTCATCGCGTAGGATGATCTGAAGAACTTTGCAGCCAACCTCTCTTCCTAAAGTTGGTGTTTGAAGTCGCGTACTGGGATCCGCGCATCTGGTTAGTCACGTACTTGGGAGCCGTGCATCAAAAGGGGGAACTGTCACTACAGATCAAGTCCAATTGGGTATTGGGGTAAGGGTTCAACTGTAGGTTGGTAAGGTACTTGGGATTCCTTTACTTGTAACCGCTTGATTTGATAATAGTGGAGTTTCGGGAGTGGTGACCTGAAAATCACCCTGTGGGGTTTTTGCCGTTAGGGTTTTCCCCATTCGTGAACAAATCACCGAGTTATTTATTTTTCCGCTGCGCATTTAGTTTTGGTGATTTGTTTGTGCTGTCACGCGTTTGCATGATAAATTGATTAATTAATAACTGGGCTAAATTAATTAATTAGTTTAAATCACAAGGGGTCATTCAATTTGTGGCCCATCATCCTGTTACAGAGATACTCCTTGGTCTGAAGAAGAACATTCTTTTGTTGCTTGTGCTTTTTCCACTCATCTTCAAGCACGCTTTCAAGAGGAGTATGAAACTCAAACCTATAACGCCCATAGGTTTGCCCGCCAATTTGGTTTTTGACCAAGGCATACTAGGACATCTCTTTACTTTAGCTTTACCTGTTGTAGTGGCCTCTTTGGCCTTTAAGAAGGAAAATCTCATCAAGATTTTGGTATCAAGCCCTGAAATCCTCTTTACTTCCCCCACCAGAAATGGATTGCCTTCACCTAAGTTTAAGTCATGGTGGTCTAATATAAGAGAACATGTTAGGAATTTTGGGAAGAATGGTGCCCAACAAGTGGATATCCCATCCCTTCAATTAAGAAGCCCAAGGTACACTATTTTCTCTATAATGACTATTTCTTGTAATCTATTCTTTTATCCCTAGACTCAAGTAACTTTTCTCCTTGTCTCTATTTCTAACAATTGACAGGTTACAAGCTCTATTCCTCAAGCTCAACCCAAAGCAAGAGTCACTTCTTCAACCCTAGAGGTTTCTATACAAGAAATGACTTCTAATGAAGAAACCGAGTCTAACACTGAAATGGGGGATTCGAATTTGGTGTATGCCAAAAATCCCCAAGAGAAAGAAGATTTAACAGAATCTACTTCCAAGGAACAAGAGGGTGAAAGCACCTTGACAGAGTCTGATCCATTGCTCTCATTGGTTTCTCCCAATTTAAGAGCAGCTTGTTCTCTATTACTCTCTAAACATCTCGAAACTATGAAGGATACCAGCAAGTGGACCTTATCACTTAGGGGCTTTCTCTTACAGCAAATTGGGTCTATTATATCCCAACTGCAGTCAAAGGATAAAGAGGATTGTCTAGCCCTCCCCCTTGACAATTTCCTTTCCACACTAAGTGAGGCTAAGAGCCTAAGTTTCAATGTCAACTAGTTAAAGAGCCATGTCATTGCATTGAGGGACTTAAAGAAGGCAAGACCCTTTGTTCATACTTCCTTGTCCTCACTTCGTGAGTTAGGAGCTAAGGAAAACTCGTGTATCAACAAAGTAAAGGAAGTAGAATTAGCCTTACAGGTGCATGCCACTTCAATCACTCAGCTCCAGGAATCAATCAAAAGACTTCAGGTGGAATTATCATCCCAGCAAGAAGAAAGTTTTGCCCTTTAAACTCAACTAGAAGGTGTCACCGCAAAACGTAACTATTTGAGGAAAGAGATTGAGAAGTTGGAAAGCGACCTAGAAGCTCTAAGCGATCTAGACTTCTCTTTTGAAAATTTTAGTTTTCTCACAAACATTATCTAATTTTCAAGTTGTCATTTTTTTTTTTTTTTTTTTTTGGTCTTGAGAGGCCATGGGGTTGTATTAGAACTTTACTATGCCCTATTTCGTCAAACGATTTAGACTTTGCATGCATATTATGAACATCATATGAAATAACTGCATATAAGTCTTTGTTTATAATGGTATGAGTTTTGCAAAATACAAAATCATTTTGACATGATGGCCACAAAAAAAAAAAAAAAAGTTTTTACAAGGTTAAGCATGATATTTCTTAAGGTGAGCTTCGCTAATGGGGCTATACGCCTTTATACCTGCTTGATCCTTTAGCCAATAATGTCCTATTGCATGTGCTTCCTCTACTATGTATGGTCCTTCCCATTTTGGAGAAAACTTATGGTTAGTAGCTCCAGCAACTCCTCGTACATGCTGGGCAGCTTTCCAAACAAGTTCTCCCACTTGAAACTTTCTTTCTTTAACTTGGCCTTCATGCCTAGCCTTCATGTTAGCCTGGTAAAGGTGGTTATGAGAGGTAGCATTATCATGCATTTTCTCCATAATTTCCAAAGTGTCTTCTTTGGGTATTCCTGCAATCTTTACTAGCTTCACCACTAGCCTTACTAAATCTATTGGGATGATAGCCTATGTGCCATAGACTAGAGAAAAGGGTGGAGCTCCTGTAACTTGTGATTTGGTTGTTCTATGAGCCCACAGAGCTGTAAGATGCTCCTCCTTCCACCCCTTTCCATTCTCCTTAGTCATTTTTCCCAATATCTTTAATAATTTTTTGTTAGAGGCCTCAGCTTGGCCATTTCCCTTGGGATAATAAGGTGTCGATGTCGGGTGAGAAATGGAGTACCATTATATTAAACGGCACACATTCTTTTTCAGGAATGGCGTGCCATTGTCAAAAATAATTTTGTTGGGCACCCCAAAATGACATATTATATGCTCCCTCAAGAGATTAACCACTGAGCTACCTAGTGCCTTCTTCATAGCCACAGCTTCTACCCACTTGGTAAATAGCTTAATGGCTACCAATATCCATGTACATCCTTCAGAGGGGGGATTTATAGGTCTTATAAAATCCAGCCTCCAGTTGTAGAATGGATATAGAGCCATAGTTGGATGAAGACTTTGATGGCTGGTGTGTATCGCATCTCCCTACCTTTGGCATTCTTGACACTTCTTTGCAAAGTGTTGAGCATCCTTTTGCATTGTGGGCCAATAATATCCCCGGTGCAAAGCCATTTGCCATAACTTCTTCCCACCAAGGTGTCCTACTGGTTCTCCCTCATGCAGGTCTGAAAGAACGCCATTGACTTCCTAAGTAGGAATGCACACCATCCAATTTCCCTTGGAAACTTCTCTTGAACAATTTTCCATCTACCACTTTAAATCTAGTCACATATCTTTTCAACTTTTCTCTTTGTATGCGATCAGCAAGCAATATACCTTGCAAGAGGTATCTCAAATATGGTTCCTGCCAATCTTCTTCCAGCAACTCGCCATTAAGCACTTCTGCTTGATCTGGAGGAATAATAGAATAAGTCTTGCAATTCTGTTGTTCTTCCTTGGCATCATTGGCCATTTCTGGCTAGAAGACCCCCAATCTTTGCAATCTTCTATAGAGGCTGACATCGAGATTTACACCACAAATGTCATAGTGCAATTTGTGTAACATGGTCAGTCCTTCTTGCCTTGAGACACACTTCATTAGCAAACCTTTTGCTCCCCTGAGAAACAAATCTCTATTGATCCTGAGGAAGTCTTTCATATTTGCTGGTAATTCTGGCCCAACATACTTCCTTTGAGTCATTGCTTTTAACAAGGGTTCATGCCAATCTTGAGGGAAACATAACTCATCCTGAACTAAACCAGGTTGCTTCTCAACTCGAAGTGTCATCTTTTCTCTCTTCAATACAGACTTAGTGGCTAAAGTAGCTAGCGAGTCAACAAGCTTATTTTCACCTCTGTTGACCACCTTGTACTCTATAAAAGTAAAGTGTTCCATAATCCTCTGCACTGCAGCTCTGTAAGCAGCCAAGCTAGGATTCTTTACTCCGTAAGTTCCCTCAACCTGTTTTATCACCAATTCAAAGTCACCAAACACCTTCAACCTTTTTATGCCCAATCTTCTAGCAGCCTTCAACCCTACCAACAAGGCTTCATATTCTGCTTCATTGTTAGAGCAAGGGAAGTGCAGTTTATAGGCAAACATATGCTCCTCCCCTAGTGACCTTAAGAATACTCCTATCCCTCCCCCTTGAAACGTAAATGACCCATCGAAATACATTGACCATTCCTGCTCCTCTGTTACCATAACTTCCTATAGGGGAGGTGAAAAATCACTTGTTTTATGAAATTTAGCCAGCAAATCAGCTACTGTCTGGCCTTTGATGGCGGTTGGCCGTATGCATTCGATATCAAGGCACGATGTCAGGATGGCCCATTGTGCCATTCTTCCTGATAACTGAGGACGTGTCAAGAGATACTTCACGGGATTAATCTTAGTCACCTGCTGCACACGATGCCCTAGAAAGTAGTGATTGAACTTCGTCACAGCAAAAGCTAAAGAAAAACATACTTTCTCTGTAGTTGACTATCTTAACTCTGGTCCCTTTATAAGCCAGCCAATATAGTACACTGGTTTCTCTACCCTTTCCTGCTCCTGAGCTAACAATGCTCCCAATGATTGCTCTATATTAGCTATGTACAATTGCAAGGGTTTCCCAGGTATAGGGGCCACCATGGTATGACGATCCGCCAATATCATCTAAATCTTCTTGAATGCCTTTTGGCATTAATCACACCATACAAAGGTTACTCTTTTCTTTGTCTGCTCCATAAAAGGCTTTAAGATCTCAGCTAGGACTGGAATGAATCTCCTTAAATAAGAAACCTTTCCCACAAAGCTTCTCAACTCCTTTAAAGTTGTAGGAGGACTGAGAGTAGTTATTGCTTTAGCCTTTGTGGGGTCCAAATCAATCCCCTTATGATGAACAAGAAATCCTAAGAACTTCCCTAAAGATACCCCAAAGACACACTTGGAGGGATTCATCCTCAAGTTATGTTCCCTGCATCTTTGAAAGACATGTCTTAGATGCATCAAGTGTTCAACAGGATTCTTTGTTTTCACCACAAGATCATCAACGTAATCCTCCACCTGCTTATGAAGCATATCACTAAAGATGAAAGTCATAGTTCTTTGGTATGTTGCACCTATATTCTTCAATCCAAAAGGCATGACCCTATAGAAATAATTTCCAAAAGGTGTCCTAAAAGCAGTTTTCAGAGCGTTTACTAGGTCCATAAGAATCTAATTATACCCACTATAACCATCCATAAAAGAGTGTGACCAACCGCTGCATCTACCAAGATATCAACATTAGGAAGTGGGAACTCATCCTTTGGACATGCTTTATTGAGATCCCAAAAATCCACACAGATCCTTATCTTGCCATTTTTCTTCTTTACTAGAACTATGTTAGCTAACCAGCTCGGGCACTTATTCTCTTCAATGAATCATGCCTTCGAAAGCTTTTGCACCTCAAGCTTTATCTTTTCTACCACATCCAAACAATATTTCCTTGATGGCTACTTCACAGGTTTGGCATTAGGATCCAATTTAACTTGTGCGTTACCAAATTTAGACTCAAACCTGGCATTTCTTGATAACTCCAAGCAAAAACAACCTTGTATTCTTTCAGCAAAGCTACCAATTTTCTTTTCTCTTTTTCTGACAAATTCTTGCTGATCTTCATCGTTTTTTCACCTTCTTCTTCATAACCCAAATTGACCTCAACAAGTTCTACCTGGACATTCTTAACGACATCATTCATGCACTCATGGGCTTCTTTCACGAACTCCTCAGCTACATGCATTTCTTTTGGTTGTTGTATCAGATTAAGGGAATTAGGATCGCCATCCTCCTCATCCCCTTTCGTTAACCATCAGAACTCATATATCACCCGGCCATTAGGCTCGGTAAGTCTTCTTATCTTGGAAGGCCTTTTAGGTTCTACTACTTCACCATCATCTTCTTCTTCTGCTTGCAAAGCAATAGGATTGAAAGGAATAATTCTATTGTCACCTTCAGGTTCATACTCTTGATATAAAGCTGCCTCAGCAAAATGAAGTTCTGCTCTATCAAAAGGCATCTTGGTGGCCTCAATGACTACCTGTTTGTTCCTTCAAATGGCCTTCACACATTGGTGATATGTGGAAGCCATTGCTTTATACATCTTTAGCCATGGACGACCTAAGATGATATGATAAGATGTATTACCTTCCATCACATGCATGAGAGTAGGTGCCCAAATTGGCCCAACCCTAAGGTCCAAAGACACATGCCCAAGAGTATTCTGTTGCAAGGCACCTATTCCTGCCACCTGCATTGGCTTAGGAATAATTCTTTCCCTTGGAATCCCCAAGGCATCAAAAGTTGGGAGAGGTAGAATATTAGTGGATGCACCAGTGTCTACCAATGCCCTTTTGATTTGAAATGCTCCCAAGAAGGCAGTAACATATAAAGGTCTATCGTCATTAACAACTTGATTGACTAGATCTTTGTTAGAAAAGGTGACTAAATCCTTTGCTTCCTGGTATGCTACTTGCATTAAGTTTCCTTTAACAATGGCCACTTCATAATACCTCTCAATCACCCTGGTCAAGGCTTAGGCTGCTTCTTTTCTAGCCATCAGTCTAAGACCTATTCCTTCAAGAAAGGAATGTATTTTATCCTCCTGCTGGATTCTCGTCACCATTTCTTCATCTACCAATGGTGGCAGTGCTAGCCATGTTGATGCGAACCTCAATCGACACGCTTTGAGACCCAACAAAAATATTGGAATACTTGCCCAAGAAATCTAAAAAATTCAGATTTTTTATAGAAACCCTGACCCAACGTTTATAATCGAAATGTGAACCAAAATTATAAGTGTAACACCTTGACCCAATGATTATAATTGAATCACGAACCAAAGGTACAAAGTTTAAACGCCACAAGGAAGAATCCGTGATAAGTTCACAGTTCTTGAAGAACCAAAAGAAGAGCAAAGCCTCACCTTTTCTGATTTTTATTCAATCCATCCTTCTATTACAATGAGTGCATGCTACTTATAAGACATGACTGAAAATAGAAAATATAAAAAAAAAACGTACTGAATAAAAAAAACCCTAAATAAAAGTTAATTTGGTTTGAAATTAGCAGATCCAAAATAGGAAAATAGCTAAAAACTTTCTAAATAATAAAAGCCCTAAATTATGGTAGATTTGGTATGAAATTATAAGTTCCAGAATAGGAAAAATGTGTATTAACTGATATGGAGCTGAAAGTCAATCAGCCATTAATCCACGCCATAAATCACGCCCAATCAAGCCAGATTAGCCCCCAATAGCTTGGATTAGATTTATTACACCTTCATCTTCCTTTGGGCCAAGCTTGGAATGTCCTGCATTAAAATCAGCCCAAATCTCTGGAATCAACCCATTAAGTGCTTCTTTGATCTTCTTGGATCTTGCTTTAGTAATAGGCCTAACTAGAACATGCAATGGATCCTTGAATACTTGTTGATTCTCATCACATCTTCTCCGCTTCTTCTTCCATAGGATCCTTATGACCTATGAAGAAAGTCATTGCCACCTTTGGTTTACGCATCCTTGGATCAGCTCTCTTCCCAGCTTTGATAACCAAATCTCCCTTGGCTAACCTATCATGGAAAATATTCCTCAAAGCATAGCAATCCATAGTATGGTGGTCACATCACCTGTGGTTCCTACAATAAAATGGATTTCGTTTTCCCTCCTCCGTAGGTTCATGCTTACATTCAGGCAACGTCACCGCACCATCTTTCACCCAAACTTCTAGGACGCTATACAACTCTTCAGTGGACACAGTAAAGGGGGGGGAGGGGAATACCACCTCTGTCCCTCTTCTTTCCTTTGGTCACCTTCTTAGGTTTTTCTGTCACAGCAACCTCCACCTTCTTGTTTTCTCTCTGTTAGGACATATGTAGATATTGTTAAAGACATATGTTATGTAAATTGGCTAATCTTTTGACAAAATACACTTTACTTGTAATTTGGTAGATCTAGGATGGGTTTATTACTTCAAGAAACAAGAGTTCAAGTTTAGTATTGAAGCCATGCAAATCTGTCCAAGAAACAAGTGAAGAAGTGTTGTTAATTAAAGCTCGAAAAATAGCTCAATAAATCCATATCCATCGAGGTTTAATGCTAATGCTCGACAGCAGCTCGACAGAAGCTGTATCTGTGGAGAATTACAAAATTCAGATTTTCAGATTTGATTTCACGCATATCCATGTTATTTGTGAAGGGTTTATTTTAAGGGCCGTCAAATGTGATGCAAAGTGATGCAACTCAATGCAAATTGATTGTGCACGCAAATTGTGATCGCATATAGAATTTACCCTAGTTCATCATATTCATTGTAGAAGCTGTTGGGTCTTTACGCCAAGGGTTTTGTAACTAAGGAGCTTCTTGATCTTCATCGCTAGATGAACTGAAGAACTTTATAGCCAACATCTGCCTCAAGTTGGTGTGTTAGTCACATACTTGGATCCGTGCATCAATTGGTTAGTCACGTACTAGGAGCCGTGAATTGAAAGAAGAGATTGTCACTACATTACAGTCCAATTGGGTATTGGGGTAAAGGTTCAACTGTAGGTTGGTATTAGGTACTGAGATTCCTTTTACTTGTAACCACTTATTTTGATAATAGTGGATTCTCGAGAATGGTGACCTTAAATTCACCCGGTGGGGTTTTGCCTCAGTGGTTTTCTCCATTCGTAAACAAATCACCTGTGTCAAATTTATTTTCCATTGCATTTAACTTAGTTGGTGATTTGTTTGTGCTACCATGGTTATTGCATGTAATTGAATCTAATTAATTCACTTGGCTAATTAATTGATTAAGTTACCAAATGGGTTAATACATTCTTGGCCTATCAAGTGGTATCAGAGTAGGCACACTCTGATTAGGGTTAATCTTTACTGTGTGATCCATTGACCCCTATTTGTCATGGATAAAGGACAGTCTCTAATCATAACTCCTTTATTTTATGGCACTAACTATGCATACTGGAAAGTACGCATAAGAGCTTTCTTGTAGTCTTTAGATGAGAAGGTGTGGCAAGCAGTGGAGATTGACTAGACTAAGCCAAAGGAAGCGTCGGTTGATTAGGATGATGCCAAGATCGAAGCAGCAAACTTCAACAATAGAGTATTGAATGCTTTATTCAGTGTGGTCACAAATGAGGAGTTCAAGAAGATATCCTCTACCGAAACTGCTAAGAAAGCATGGACTATCCTCTAGATAACCTATGAAGGGACTAAGGCTGTCAAGGATTTAAAATTTCAAAGGCTTACTACGAGCTTTGATTAAATTAAGATGGAGGATAATGAGTTGTTTAACGAGTTCTATGCTAAGCTAAAGGACATAGTTAACTCTACCTTTAATCTTGGGGAAACCATTCCCAAACCCAAGGTTGTAGGAAAGGTACTCAGATCTCTGCCTGAGAGATTCCATGCCAAGATCACTACTATTGAAGAACAAAGGATATTGACGAAATTCCTTTGACAGAGCTGGTTGACAACTTGCAAACCTATGAATTGGGTTTAACTAAGATCTGGAAATCGAGCAAGAGTAAGAGCATGGCACTGAAGGCCAAAAGCAGTGATACCGATGAGTCTTCCAATGATGAAGATTCCAAGATGAAATCTTACATCACTAGGCAATTCAAGAACTTCATGAAAAATGCCAATGCGAAAGGATTTGATAAAGACCGTAAGCAATCAGTACTTCTCATTTCTAGAGCCAAGATAGAGGGAAGAAGGATTCTAAGGAAGGCAGTCAACACACTGTGCCCTCTGGACCAAAGTGTTTTAGATGTCAAGGTTTTGGACATATGAAACAAGAATGTCCAACATATCTCAAGACTATTGGAAAAAGCAAGGCCCTTGCTGCTACTTTGAGTGACATCGAGCCTGGGGATGATTCAGATGACAATGATGACAAGGGAATCTTGAATACCTTCACTGCCACAGTGAATCCTACTAAGGGGATTGTTGAAGAGGTAGATGAAGAAGAGGACTTTGTGGAGTCTAAGTTTGAAAAAATGGATGAACAAGATGACATCCATACGGCCTATGCTAAGTTGTACAAGATTTCCAAGAAGCATGAGAAACTTTACAGGATGGCCACCAAAAAGCTGAGTGATGTAGAGCTAGATTGAGAGGAGCTCTCTACCAAGGTTGATGAAGCCAATCAAACCATTGGAGCTTTATGATTCGAGAACAACTTCCTTGCTAAAAAGACAAAGAAGCTTGAAGCATAACTGTTACAGGTTAGAGCTTAATTGGAGAGGACGTCCAGTACAAAGCTCGATGAGATGCTTAGCTTTCAGAAATTTGCTTCTGATAGAACCGGTTTGGGGTATGATTTCTCTTCTCCTAATATTGCTTCTTCTAGTACTGTTGTGTTTGTCTCACCTGCTAATAATATTAATTCTGAGAACAATGAACACTACAACTGAAATAGTTAGTGAGAACGTAGACAAAGGCAAATCTATTCTAGGAGCACCCATTAAGGTTGAAAAGAAAGAGACTAGAAACCCTAGGACTAAGAAGGTTAATAACAAACAGTCTCAACCAAAAAAGCTGCATCTCTGTCATCACTATGGAGCTCAGGGCATACTCGTCCAAATTGCTACAAGTGGTTAGCCACTTAACAAAGTAACAGTATGATCTCGTCCGGAAACCAAAATCAGTTTCCATACTCTTTTGCTCCTCTAAGAGATCTTCTTAAGGCCCCCATGTTCCTTTCAAACTTGAACGGTTTCAACTATTCTCCCTCACCACCGGATTAAAGGTTTGCTCAACGGAAAAGTTTTTCCAAGGTGTGGAAGGAAAAAGGCTCAAAGTGATTTAGTCACTTTTTTTTTCTCTCTCTCTCTCTCTCTCTCTCTCTCTCTCTCCCCCCCCCCCCCCTCTTTTGGTTTATGCATTACTTCTGTGGTTGCTTTCTTGTTTTTAAGTCAGTCTAGGTTTATGCTATACTTTGTTTAACATGTTTTTGTCTGTTTGTTTTCAGTTTTGCTTTATTTTGTTTTTCATAAAAATAAATAATAAAAATTGAAAAATCAGAAAAATACAAAAACAGTGTGTGTTTTGGATATAAATGCTTTGCATTATTTTTGAGAGATGTTTTTTTTTAAAGCTTATTATGTTGATTGGATCTATGTTTGAGTAGCTTGCTTGCTTGCATTCATCTCTTTGTGTTTTTCCTCTCTTTGAAAAACTCCTTTTTATCAAGCTCGATAGCTTCTCGACAACTACTCAATAGATTCCTATCTATTGAGCCCCTTGGACTTCTTTTCTTGACAGGTCTTATCGCATATTTGATCTATCAAGCTTTTTGGACTTTGTCTCGATAGCTTCTCGATCCATCAAGAAACTTTCTGTGTGGTCGATAGATTCTCAACAAAAATCTCAATCCATCAAGGAACTTTTGCCGTCGACAGATACTCAACAGCACCTCGACAGATTCATATCTGTCGAGATTTATTGCTCGACAGATCCTCGATCCATCGAGATGCGATTTCTTTAAATACCTTCAGCGCGAAATCAAATTCATTTTTTCATTTATCTCTCAACATAAATTCTTTTTCTCTTCCTCCAAACACTATCCTCTCTCTAAAATCTCCATTTTCTACAAGATTTCGGCCTAATCAAGCTTCAATCTTAAGGTATGGACTTCTAAACCCTCTTTTCTCATGCATTTCATGCATTAAACCTAGGTTTTTGGGTTTTCTTTGAAACTTTTGGGGTTTTTGAAATTTTTTGAGATTTTGTGATAGTTTTGGGTTGGGTGTTGTTTATTTGATGCTATATGATCATGCATTGCATTCCATTAGCATTTTCACAATGTTTCATGCATTTAGATGTGTGTTTATTTGTTAAAAATCATGTGCTGCTAGGTTTGGATTGGGTTGAACCATTGATGCAATTTTCTTTTAGCACGTCACATGTTCATGCATATTTCATGCATACATACCCTTTCTTTTCGATCTTTTTGTTTTGGGTTGTGATTGTGTTTCCTCTCCCTCTCTCTCTCTCTCTCTCTCTCTCTCTCTCGGATAGACTGCATATGGCACCCAAGCGCAAATCTACTCCGATCCGAAACCCTTTTTGTTTTGGGTTATCATCTTCTTCTAATCCTCTCGTTCCTCCTCTTCGCGTTCAGTTCCGTGATGAGAGGGCCCATCAGAACTTCTCGGAGAACTTTTCTAAACGTGGCATTCATCTGGAGCGCCATGTGATTCTATCTGACTTTTCCGATACTCCTCTTCCTGATGTCATTCACACTCAGGGATGGGAATCTCTTTGTGAGATACCCTTGAGGTGTCCCACCATGTTCATATAGGAGTTTTACTCCAACATGCACAGCATTGATTCCTCTGTGCCTCAGTTTGTCACGACATTCAGAGGTACACTTATCGTAGTCACTTCAGATCTTATATCCGAGATACTACATGTCTCGAAGGTATCGCATCCTGATTACCTCGGCTGTCAATGTCTGAGGACTGTGTCCAAGACGAGCTTCTGTCTCACTTCTGTGAGACACCCTCCATATGGGGTAAATGTCAAAACACCCCATGCTCGGGTTTTGCAAAAGGTCCAAGATTCCATAACATGGTGATGACAGTTGTTCTTACTCCACTATCTCACTATAACTCCATCACTAAGTCTTGTGCTCGATTTTTGTTATCCCTCTTAGAGGACCTATCTATAGACTTTCCCACTCATTTCATTATCTCTATCATAGATGTCTATAGGGATTTGGTAACCCGTGATAAGCTCATTTTTCCTTTGGCTCTCACACGGATCCTTCGCCATTTTTCTATCCCTATTCCTGTTTCTCTTTTCTACACTATCATGGGTGCCATCAGCGTAGCTTCTGTTCGGCGGAGCGAGGCCCAGCTTCAACCGAAGTGGCCGCGAATCGAGATGACAGATCCTCCAGCCCCTACCATTCCTTCCACCTCCGCTCCTTATTCTTCAGGTGGTGGTGTGACTCTCGAGGCCATTATGGCACAGCTTCAGCACATGGATGCTTGCCTTGACACTCTCAGTGATGAATTATGTCAAGTGTACACCCGTGTTGATCGTATTGCACGACGACAGGCTCGCCTAGGTGGTTTCGCCACTTCTCCAGAGGCTTCTGAGAATGAGGATGCTGCAGATGGTGACGATGATGATGAGGATGAGGATAAGGATGCTAGCTCTTCAAGTGATAAGGAAATGACGACCTCTCAATGACTTACCATTTGTCATTCATGACAAAAAGAGGGAGTAGTTTTGAGATGATGAGAGTGGTCATGTTTTTAGGGGGAGAGTTAGCATAAGACATTTTTGTTAGAGGGAGTGTCTACATATTTTGAGGGATGTAGTGAGGGTTATATGTACTTTTCTTTTCTTTTATCTTCACTTATTTTATCCTCTTGTACACCAATCTTGTGACCATTTTGTTATGACATACACTGTATTTATTTCTCATTTATATATATGATGATGTATGTTGTTTCTCACCTATCTCTTCATAAGTTGTTTCATTTCTCTCTTTATACACATGTTTCTTTATGTGTACAATCCTTTATTTCTGCTTCACACTAAGATGCCTTAATAAGTTTTGTTTAAAGTGTTTCAGAAAAACAGGTTGTCAAAATCTATCATGCCATGAACTCTCTTCTTGCAAAGTTTTTCAAGAGTTTGTGTTAGGATTAGATTTTATTGTATTCAACAAGTGATTATGAGTTTAGTGATTTAAGACTTCTCTCATGCTTCATTTGTTTGTTATGGTTTTATCACGGATTGCCAGAGGGGGAGATTGTTAGGACATATGTGGATATTATTAGAGACATATATTATGTAAATTGGCTAATCTTTTGACAAAATGTACTTTACTTGTAATTGGGTAGATCTAGGATGGGTTTATTACATCAAAGAACAAGAGTTCAAGTTTAGTATTGAAGTCATGCAAATCTGTCCAAGAAACAAGTGAAGAAGTGTTGTTCATTAAAGCTCGATAGATCCATATCCATCGAGGTTTAATGCTAATGCTTGACAGCAGCTTGACAAAAGCTGTATTTGTCGAGAATTACAAAATTCAAATTTCCAGATCTGATTTCACGAATATCCATGTTATTTGTGTAGGGTTTCTTTTCTCACAACCCTAGACATATATAAAGATTATTTTAAGGGCCGTCAAAGGTGATGCAAAGTGATGCAACTTCATGCAAAGTGATGCAACTCAATGCAAATTGATTATGCATGCAAATTGTGACTGAAGACAGAATTTGCCCTAGTTCATCATATTTCTTATAGAAGCTGCTGCGTCTTTGCGCCAAGGGTTTTGTAACCAAGAAACTTCTTGATCTTCATTGCTAGATGAACTAAAGAACTTTGCAGCCAACATCTTCCTCAAGTTAATGTGTTAGTCACGTACTTGGATCCGTGCATCAATTCGTTAGTCACGTATTAGAAGCTGTACATTAAAAGGAGAGATTGTCACTACATTACAAGTCCAATTGGGTATTGGGGTAAGGGTTCAACTGTAGATTGGTATTAGGTACTAAGATTCCTTTTACTTGTAACCGCTTGTTTTGATAATAGTGGATTCTCGAAAGTGGTGACCTTAAATTCACTCGGTGGGTTTTGCCTCGGTGGTTTTCCCCATTCGTAAACAAATCACCAATGTCAACTTTATTTTCTCTGCATTTAACATAGTTGGTGATTTGTTTGTGTTACCACGCTTATTGCATGTAATTGAGTCTAATTAATTCACTTGGCTAATTAATTGATTAAGTTACCAAAGGGGTCAATACATTCTTGGCCTATCACTCTCCTCCACGGTTGTCTAGGAGCACTCACGGCTTGTGAAGTTGAACATTTTGAAGGCTTCCTTACAGACATGCTTGTTCTTCTTATAGCTTCTACAAGTCTTGTAAAACTAGAGATCTAAAGATTCTCTAAGTAAGGCCGATATTCATATAGCATACCCGCGATACAAACATCCACTAGCCTTTCTTCTTCCACAGGGTCGTAACATAACAAAGAGAGATCTCGAAACCTGCGAATATACTCTAGCAATCCCTCAGACACCCTTTGCTTTTCGTGTTGTAGATCTAACAATGTGAGCTTTTCCTCCAAAGTAAAGAACTTTTTCATGAACTGCGTTGCCAAATTGTTCTAACTTAGAACTGACCCTGGTGCAAGACTAGTGTACCAAGTGTTGAGGTCCAAAATATCACAATATTGAATCAAAGCCCAAAACAATACAAAAATTGAAATCTAAGAACCATTTGGGCTTTCAAGGAAATGATAAGGCTCAGATTCACTAAAATAAATAGGAAGGGGCCCAAACCCATGAACAGGCAAGCTTTGGGCCTTATGTAACAAAGAAAAAGAGAAGTTCAGTCTAGCCATTAAGGGGAGAAAATTGCCTAGGAACTCAGAGAGAAAGCTAAACCAGGATACTTAGGGATTCCTAGAAACTTAGGATCCTCGAGATATGCAGTAGGAGGCCAGGTTGGGATTGAGACAGCTTAAGGGAGCATGCCCAAGAACACAAAGAACGAGAGCAGTTATGTTCCATCAGCCACCCAATGATGCAGAAAAAGGCAGAGGACCTAAGAACCAGCACTTCATGAAAAAAGGTCTGGTACCTCGGGGAACCCAAGGAGATGGACCATGAAGGGAGGTGGCTAGGGATCTTTCAGCCTGATAGAAAGGAATCTGCCCATTTAGAGAAAATGAAAAAAAGGTAAAGCAGCCAAAAAGTGGGTCTGAAAAGTAGTATCTAGAAGCTTTGGGAAAAGAAGAATTAGAAGTCAGCCCTTAGGACCTCCCAGAAGAGGAAGTTCAGCCAGGGACTTTTGGAGAGGGAACTTCAAAACGGGAAAATAGTGAGAAAATAAGGAAGGGACAAACCACCAATGTTGCTGACACAACATTGGTTCTGGTACCCAAGGCAGTAAATAGAGGGAATCAGTGGTGCACCAAAAACCCTAAGAGGGCACTATAAAAGTAAAAGGAGTCAATAGTAAAAATCATTCAACAATAGTGAATTAGAGAGAAAAGATCCTTTAGAAAACTCCTTTAGAGTTCAAAAAGAGAGGAAAGAGGGAAAACACCACTCGGGATCCTAAGACAGACACTAGAGGATACACTTAGATTCAAAGGGATTCAAACCTCACAAGTCTTGAAAGCCTAAAAGAGCTATCTAAGTCTGTGATTTTTTAACTTATTTGAACCTTGTGATATATCCTAGTGCAATAAGAGCATAATGTATTGAAAAACTTAAGAAAATAATGAAGTATTTCTTATTATCCTGAGGATCCTTAACGTTTTACTTCATTTTCCCTTTAGTTATATCATTCTTTACTGTTCCTTTTTGTGCAATACGTATATAGTTTCTATGTTTTAGTTTGTATGTATTGTAGAATCCACGTTTTGTGCACAACCTGGTTCAAAATCAGCCTAACTTAGCTGCGGCGAACCAAGCCCAGTCCATTAAACTTAAGCACAAGGCCCAGGATCCTTGTTTCTACTTGGGCTTGTGTGATGTCAAAAAAAAAAAAACCCACACCAAGTAAAAGCTTAGCCTTCTAAGGACTTGGAGAACTCTCTGAACCTCGGCTCATGGTCATGAGAGTGATTATCAATGCGTCTACATACCACCTGATATGCTCTCTAGTGTTCCTTGTTATGCCATCATACTTAGGGAATAGAGGAGGTGTGTAGTTAGCAAGGTAAGGTTTCCCAGCTATTTCTTCAGGATAAGGAGGCCTGGTATCAACATAAAAAGCACTTTCCATCTTCTTAGCTTCAAACAGAATAGCATGTATATCTTCCTTAGCTAGATAAGAAAACCCCTAAGAACCTTGAGGAACCTGAGGTATAGCTGTCTCCTGACGTAAGGACTGAAACTCTGCCCATATGGCAGCCTGAGAACGTTGAAGATCTTCAATGGCAGCCATAATTCCCCTGGTCTCATGACAACCAGTCTCTCCTGAGGATTCTGCACCTTCAGAATGCATGGATATATGGCCTGCACTTGGTTCTAATCGATGGTTCTCAACCACACCAGTCAACGCCCCAGTAACCATCTTTTTCCTTGGAGGCATGGAGGAAGTAACTACAAATAGAGGTATACAACTCAACAAAATACCCTTAGAAAGGAAAATAACAGAGATCCCCAGTGGAGTTGACAAAAATGTACGTGCAAGTTAGATTTGAGCTTATTTATAGGAGTGAAATAAGTTACCTAATAGTCCATTTACATGAGAAAGCTCGATGAGATGCAAGCTTTGACATGATGCTCAAACAAGAAATAAATAAAGCCATGGTAAGACATGAAAAAGAAGCACATTTAAACAAGAAGAAGAAACTGATTAACAAAACAACACAGGATGTACATGAAAAACCCTAGAGAATGGATAAAAAACCACGATTTGAGCAAGAACACAACATTCTTGCTCAGCTCAGATTGTATTATGTATGGGAAAGAGATTAGTTTACAATGAAGTTATCTTTCTCTCCTACCAACTCTCTACTTTCAACTCAAAATATCTGGTTAGGTTCTTGCCCTAATAGCACAGCTATATGTTCCTTTTATACTCTAAAGAACATGGCTAATTACAAGGACAAGTGTCAAGTCATCATATTCTCTCTTTTGGATCTTTTCACAGCTATGATATAATTTGCTGACTAAGGGACAAGAATTGCACCAACATGGCACTGGAACCCATAGGTAGGTAGCTTTGCCATTACTTGGGAGACAAGTCTTGGACATTGAGAGGGACATCAGGAGTACTATGATTGGTATACGTGTTCCTAAGGTGACTCATGGTGCACTCAGCCAATAAGGGGTGTCCTCATAGCCTCTAGCCTTAGAAGGTCACTATCTCCCTTTTTGTGAGTGCTTGAGTACCATGTTAGGTGTAAATCTTTCTTCCTTCCCAAGGCAGTCATGCCTTTAGCATGGACCAAAACAAGCTCTCTTAGCCAACACCTATTTTCCCTTCCCTCACAGCTGCTCCATGTGTAGAGTTCAGATTTAGCCACTTACGCATTCTCCCATGCCTTAGTGGTGTTATGTACAATGTCTAAGTAAGAAAATAGCTTCCATTGTTGATTGTACTAGATATAAAACCAAATTTATTCCATGATATTGTCATTTCATGTCTTAACTTAGGTTCAATTCTTTCTCCTAAAGTTTCATAGTGTGACTCTTAAGTTTAATTTCACAATAATTAATAGTATCAATTAATTAAATATATTAGTTGTTTTTTTTATGCAATAAATTTTAGTTGTTAATTGGATTACTTTGGTTAAAAAAGGAAAAATAAATTATTTTTATTATGTTCTCTTTTGTCATTGCTCACATCTAAAACTTTATTCTATTAATTTGGTTACCAAATGGGGATAACAGTTGCAAAATACTTTATTATTGTAGTTTGCCAAATGCTCTAGAACTATAGCTCTTTATAGTTAAAACTTAAAACTCTTTATTTCAAAAACAGCTAAAACTATACTTCCTACAACAATACTCAATAGGGCCTTAAACCCTACAGCTAAATCTCTACTATCTATAGTAATACCAAATAGATCCTTTGCGATTCTCGAAGAAAAAATAGATCCTTTCTTTTAGAAAAAAAAACTATGAATTTACTATTCATACTTTATAAATCTAAAGTTTTAAAACGCAATCTACATATATATTAATAAGCAAAACTTAGAAAAAGTTCAATTAGAATTTGAGATTAAAATCCATTTTTGTGCCATGTATCTAAATTTATGTGGAGACCATACTATAATTATCCACTTAAGTTTGTGTCATATTTTCACATAAGTTTTTTAATCTTTGTACCAAATGAGTTAATGAGTATAAAATACTAAGAATCTAATATTAATGAATTATAAAATTAAAAAAAAAAAAAAAAAACCAATAACATATACTCAACAAAGATCACCACATAACAAAGATCACCACATGTTCTATCATATTAAAAATTAGAAAAAAAAATTATCATAAGTAGTATTAAATTTAGATTAGAACTTTAATATGTGACTAATTACGTTTACATTTAAAAAATAATAATTTGACTAATTATTTATATTTTTATGATAAAAATTATGTTTATTTTTAAATGTATCCATATGTATGCATGTCTTACATGCTATTTTTTAAAAATAATTTCACTAATTATTTATATTTTTATAATAAAAATTATGTTTAATTTTTAATACATTCATGCCTTTGCATGGGTTACATGCTAGTTCACTATAATTTGTCAAACACTTAAAGCTCTAAAAAGTATTTTTTGTTTAAGTTTTATATCACAAAAGCTCTACTACTAAAGTTCAACAACTTAAAATTCTACATCCTACAATAATTCCAATCAGGCACTTGGTTATATAGTTTTATTCACAGAGAGCTTAAAAATAAATAAATAATAATAAAATAATAAAAAAAGGTATTAGCATTCGACAATATACCATTATTAAATTTTTTGAAACTGTTACACTCGTCTGATACTCTGATAACCAAAATGTGAGAAATGACAAAAAAAGATAAGGGATAATTATACTTTACCCACCTATGGTTTGCCTCTAATTTGATTTGCCTACCCATGGTTTCAATTTTGACACTTTACCCACCTGTGATTCCCTCCGTTACTACTCCGTAACCCACCTCTGTTAAAATTAAAGGTAAATAGGTATTTTTGCTCAAGTTTTATGTCTCTCTCCTCCCAAACCAAAAAATAGCACAAAAATGCAAGAAAAAGAAGATCAAAAAGTGGTATTTGTCTCTCTCTCCATTCACACAAATCTTAAACACGAAGAACATACCAAAAAAAAAAACCCAGATCAACCTACACAAGGGTTGCAAACAGCTGAAATCGCTCTAATATCTTTGGAATTAGGTAATCGATATAAGATTTCGCAAATCATATCAGCGGGAAGATTGGACCAGTTTGGAGGATGGTGTTGATTAGATTGTAACAAACTGTTCGAGGTAACCAGAGGAGATCGATCATCTAGAAAAATTCTATCTATTCGAAGTTGAATAATAAAAGTGAGTGATCGATCAGCTACGATACCAAACAAAATTGAATGAAATTCTTTAACGGCAAAACATGAAATGGTGGTTACAACCTTTAGAGTAAAATCAAACAAGGACACTTCTTTTTCAGCTTGAACTGGGGACAGAGTTGAAAGGACCAATAAAATTACGGACAAAGCTACTCGAAAGCTTGAAGTGGAAATAAAGTAACCGCGGATGAGAGTGAGAAAAATGGCAACTTGGAAATGGACACCAAATTTTAAAAATTGGAAAGCTTGAAGTTTGTCATGCACCCCTTTGTTTGGAAAAGGAAGGGTTCACATACATCTTTAAAATCAAGATAAGTTTTCAATTGAAGAACTAGATGATAACATTAATAGAATTTAGATGGAAGGTGCATTATTCTTGCTTAGAAACTGGACAATCTGAGTCATTAAGTAGTGATTTTGTGTAGGTTGATCTGGGTTTTTTTTTTTTTTTTGGGTATGTTCTTCATGTTCAAGATTTGTGTGAATGGAGAGAGAGACAAATACCACTTTTTGATCTTCTTTCTCTTGCATTTTTGTGCTATTTTTTGTTTTGGGAGGAGAGAGACATAAAACTTGAGCAAAAATACCTATTTACCCTTAATTTTAACAAAGGTGGGTTACAGAGCGGTAACGAAGGGAATCACAGGTGGGTAAAGTGTCAAAATTGAAACCACGAGTAGGCAAATCAAATTAGAGACAAATCACAGGTGGGTAAAGTGTAATTATCCCAAAAGATAATATAAAGTGTTACAATTTTTTTTTATAAATAATAATTATTAAATTGATGGTATTGTTTATTATTGTTGTTGTTGTTTTATGGGCATGGGATTTCTTTTTGATAGGGGTATTTTTGACCGAGAAAATTTTCAAACTCTTATTTACCCATCGAGACAAATAGCTCCTTCGATCTCCTTGAGACCCGTCGGGACAAACAGCTCCTTCAGTTTCCTTGAGACCCGTCGGTCACACAATATCGTACGTACCTCCGTCGTCAAGACTGAGAGCACCTAATGGGTTAATTTGCATACCGACGGGTAGGTTCACTTAGTCCCATAGCCTTTTGTGTGTTCTCCACTCATGTCACCCTATATGGAAAAAACTGGCACACCACATCCAAAAACCCTACTACATATTCGTATCCTCCCAGTATGGGAAGTAAAGTCCTAAGACCTCAGGGATTTAACTCCATATCTTCTTTACAAGGAAAGATCCTACATTCAAGGGATCTTAGTTAGCTCTATACCACTATATAAGCACCAAGTTTCCTATTCCTTAAGGTACGTGAAATTTCTAGCTTAAACACTTTTGAGTTATTGGAAATTCTTCTGTCATTGACTTCACCTTCAGAGGGCCTTTGGTCGGCACCCCATCGGTGCTCTCTGTAGGTTTCTAATTCCTTTATTCTTCAGGTACCCTAATTGGCGCGCATGTAGATAATCGACTCACTAACAATTTTGTGTATCATCACTTTTAATAAAAAGTTATATGACATTACCAATATTTCACTATTTTTGTTGGGTTTAGGTATGACCTCAACTGAATTAAGCAATTACCTAAGTTAAATAATTAAATTCAATCTATGCAAAGGTTCAATTCAATTAATTAATGCACAACTACATTGTCAATGTAGAGTTTAATGTAGGAAAAAATAAATTTCAAGACACGGAAGATATGGTGACTATAGGGAAAACTCTAACGGGAAAAACCTCAATGGGTGATATCTAAAAGTCATCATTGCTTTGAAAAATTCATTATGAAGATTGAAGTTACAACAATAAGGAATATTCCAAATCCCAAAATTGCAACCCATAGTAGAACCTATTGACCTATTGAGTGCAACTCCAACTCAATTAGACTACTCTTCACGTGAACGGTGAATTTATTTGGTTCACAAATATCCAATTTGTGATTCACTTCATACAATCATAGTTTGATTGATGAAGGTTGAATGTGCAACAATTTTTAAATGACCAACACTGGACTTTGTAGCTCTGAAAACTTAGCTTGGTGCAAAACCCTAGGCGAACAAGATCACAACCAGTTCTTTAGTATAATGTGCTCCTGGATCATGGAATATCTCACTATGAGGCCACACATGAGTTCTCTCAGATCTCTAATGATGACAGCTCTAAAATGTACTATTTAGGTAATCCAAAAACCCTAGTGTACAAATATCAAGATTGCCATGTTATCAAAAATGAAACTAAGAATTCAGGATTCTCAATCAATCGGCTTGTGTTGAGTTGGTGTCGAGACAGCAAATTTGGCACTGTTTTCAGCAAAACTTTGAGCAGTTTTCTTGTATCTTCAAGTGAACTTCTTAGACAATTTATTGACACTAAAAACTAAAACTCAATTACATTATAAAAAAGTGTTTTGACTTAATTTACCAACACAAATGCTGAATGAATAGAAGCTTTAAGGGCAAAAGCTTTAAAACTTAGCTTTCCATAACTATTTTGTGAGATATATTTAACAACTAAAGTTTTCCATAGCTTTCCATAACTAAAGCTCTCTATTACTATTTTGTGAGATATATTTAACAACTACTTTTTTTTGGTAAAAACTAAAAAAGAAATGATTAGGGGTGACCAGTGTGTATTTCCTCCTTGGGCGTAACCATACCCTAACCGCTCTTAGGCAGGACCCCATACTCCCAATCAGTTAAGTTAAGTCGACCGTTTAGGATGGAGATGGGATAAAATGAGTACCAACACACAGTTAGTTGCTGAGACTCGAACCGAAGTCCTGAAATTTGTTGGCTCAGTTTCTTACCAACTAGGCTACCTGAATTAAAGATGTGCATGGATCAAGTTGGGTCAAGTTGAGGGGATTTTTTTACCTTACCTACCATTTCGGTTAAAAAAAATCCACCCTAACCCAACCCACATGGATTGGGTTGGGTTGGGTTGAACCCATGGATTTGACAGTTTATTTATTTATTGGTTACTACTGTGGGTCCCAAAGATTTGGCAACCCCAGCCCACTCCATATCGGACCCAAGGCCCATGCCGAGGACAATGCAGTATCCGAGGATGAGCAGAGGAGGCCCAAATTGTCAAGGAGCATCGCTGAGGACAACCATGTCCTCGACCAGCCGATATTGAAGAAGGGAAGTTGTCACCCACACATTAAATGTATGCAGCTGACACTCTGGCCGCATTAATGGAGAATTGACCATTGAACAGTGATGCCTTGGTTACTTAAACTAACAGAAAGTCTAGAAAGGTGGCTGATGGGACAAGCCCTCAGACACAAGCTCAGATGATCAACAAGTGGAAGGTAGAGACCAGTTGAACAGGGCTATATAATAGAATGAATCCCTAGAAGCAAGGGGTTTGGGGTTTTTGGGGTGTTCAAGGACAACCCCAACTTCCACTAGCAATCAGGAAAGAGCTCCTCGGACTGGGCCGAGGACGAACTTCTCCTTAGAAAACTTAGCCAAATCTCACTTGATGATCCTGTAAACCCACATCAACCGTTGTATCTTTCACTAATGTCTAGTCCTTCTATCCACTCTCTACAAATTTATTGTATAAAGTTACCTGGGCTTGGGTCCACTCATCCCCAAGAGGGAAGTGCCCGAACCAGGTCCCTACAATTGGCGCCGTCTATGGGAAGGACTTGAGGATTAGCGAGCGCGACGATTGGTGCGGAAGGATCAATAACAACACCTCTTCCAAGTTCACAAAAAAAAAAAAAAAAAAAAAAAAAAACAACAACAACAACAACACAAACAACAGCAACGTACTCATTTAGAAGGCAATCATCACAAAGAAATGAAAGATGCAAGAAGTAAAAGAAACGAAATGTGGCTACTTCTTTATTAAGTAAAGAAAAATTACATTATACAAAAAATGCTTAGGCAGGCTTGTTCTAAAGCTAACTACGAAGATAAATGCTTAGGCAGGCTTGATCTAAAGCTAAAAAAAAAAAAAAAAAAAAAAAAAAAAAAAAAAAAAAAAAAAAAAAAAAGGGGCATAGGCAGGCATGTTTTAAAGCTAAGCTAAGCATGGAGGGAGAGGCGGAGATAGGCCTATTCTAAGACTGTCCACAGCTCCCAAGCCAGCATGGGCAACACTGCGAAAGAGAAGGAAGAAGAAGCCGCGGTGCCTGACAGTCCCATCTCAAGGTTTTTCCTTAATTCTCTCATAGTCCCACGAAGACCGGGCGCCGGCGAATCACTACCAGCTTGGAAGGCCGGTAGATCCGCACGCAGAGGAGAGACGTTATGTTTCTTTCGGATCTCCCTCCTAACTACAAGGGGAGTCCTCTCTCTGGCTAGGTTGAAAAGAAGGAGGGTCTTTGACCTCTGCTTATTTTGCCTCCATTGTGTCGTCCAGGATCGGGATGGCATTCTCAGCTCCTGAAGGGGGCTTGGCTTCCTTGTCCTTGCCCTTTTCCAAGGCCACTCCATCTCCTCAGGCGCAAGTCACTATTTTGGCAAGGCCCTTGAAAATGCTCAGAAAACGGAAAGCCTTGAGCCCTTATTGAATCCAAGTGTTTGTGAAATTTGAAGAAAAGATTACCCCAAAATGCCTTATATAGAAGGCAAGAGCTGGTGAAAACCAGCCTGCACAGAATCCTAAGGAAGAATTACTGGAGGTATTAACCCCGCCTAATTTCCAAAGAGCTTACCAGCCGCTGGATCCTTGTAAATCCGCAAGGATATTAATGAGGATACGCCTCGCGCACCGAAGCGTCAAGCACGTTACTCGAATAGCCCAAAAGGCGCCTCGTAATTGAAAGTGGCGCGCCAGGCCAAGAAGCCAAACCGAAGAAAGGTCCCCCCTCGGCGGAGCAAGCTCAAGGCCGTTATCACTCTTAGGGCAAACTCCCCAATGCTGAGGATGATCTCCCTCACTCCAAGCAGTCAAGAAGAACTAAGTGCTAGATAGAACCAAGGTCTTGCATGGTCCTTGGACTCAAACCTATGGGGAAACTAGCTACTTCAGAAGGCAAGTGTTAGACAAAACCAAGGCCTTGCATGGTCCTCGGACTCAAGCCTATGGGGAAACTAACTACTCCAAGAAGAATCAAGTGCTAGACAGAACCAAGGTCTTGCATGGTTCTCGGACTCAAACCTATGAGGAAACTAGCTACTTCAGAAGACAAGTGTTAAACAGAACCAAGGCCTTGCATGGTCCTCGGACTCAAGCCTATGGGGAAACTAACTACTCCAAGAAGAATCAAATGCTAGACAGAACCAAGGTCTTGCATGATCCTCGGACTCAAACCTATGAGGAAACTAGCTACTTCAGAAGACAAGTGTTAGACAGAACCAAGGCCTTGCATGGTCCTCGGACTCAAGCCTATGGGGAAACTAACTACTTCGAGAAGAACTAAGTGCTAGACAGAACCAAGGTCTTGCATGGTCCTCGAACTCAAACCTATGGGGAAACTAATTACTTCAGAAGGCAAGTGTTAGACAGAACCAAGGCCTTGCATGGTCCTCGGACTCAAGCCTATGGGGAAACTAATTACTCAAAGAAGAACTAAGTGCTAGACAGAACCAAGGTCTTGCATGGTCCTCGGACTCAAACCTCTGGGGAAACTAGCTACTTCAGAAGACAAGTGTTAGACAGAACCAAGGCCTTGCATGGTCCTCGGACTCAAGCCTATAGGGAAACTAACTACTCCAAGAAGAACTAAGTGCTAGACAGAACCAAGGTCTTGCATGGTCCTCGGACTCAAACCTATTGGAAAACTAGCTACTTCAGAAGACAAGTATTAGATAGAACCAAGGTCTTACATAGTCCTCGGACTCAAGCCTATAGGGAAACTAACTATTTCAAGAAGAACTAAGTGCTAGACAGAACCAAGGTCTTGCATGGTCCTCGGACTCAAACCTATGGGGAAACTAGTTACTTCAGAAGACAAGTGTTAGACAGAACCAAGGCCTTGCATGGTCCTCGGACTCAATCCTATGGAGAAACTAACTACTTCAAGAAGAACTAAGTGCTAGACAAAACCAAGGTCTTACATGGTCCTCGGACTCAAACCTATGGGGAAACTAGTTATTTCAGAAGGCAAGTGTTAGACAGAACCAAGGTTTTGCATGGTCCTTGGACTCAAGCCTATGGAGAAACTAACTACTCCAAGAAGAACTAAGTGCTAGACAGAACCAAGGTCTTGCATGGTCCTCGGACTCAAACCTATGGGGAAACTAGCTACTTCAGAAGACAAGTGTTAGACAGAACCAAGGCCTTGCATGGTCCTCGGACTCAATCCTATGGAGAAACTAACTACTTCAAGAAGAACTAAGTGCTAGACAGAACCAAGGTCTTGCATGGTCCTCGGACTCAAACCTATGGGGAAACTAGTTATTTCAGAAGGCAAGTGTTAGACAGAACCAAGGTTTTGCATGGTCCTTGGACTCAAGCCTATGGAGAAACTAACTACTCCAAGAAGAACTAAGTGCTAGACAGAACCAAGGTCTTGCATGATCCCCGGACTCAAGCCTATAGAGAAACTAACTACTCCAAGAAGAACTAAGTGCTAGACAGAACCAAGGTCTTGCATGGTCCTCGGACTCAAACCTATAGGGAAACTAGCTACTTCAGAAGACAAGTGTTAGACAGAACCAAGGCCTTGCATGGTCCTCGGACTCAATCCTATGGAGAAACTAACTACTTCAAGAAGAACTAAGTGCTAGACAGAACCTAGGTCTTGCATGGTCCTCGGACTCAAACCTATGGGGAAACTAGTTATTTCAAAAGGCAAGTGTTAGACAGAACCAAGGTTTTGCATGGTCCTTGAACTCAAGCCTATGGAGAAACTAACTACTCCAAGAAGAACTAAGTGCTAGACAGAACCAAGGTCTTGCATGATCCCCGGACTCAAACCTATGGGGAAACTAGCTACTTCAAAAGACAAGTGTTAGACAGAACCAAGGCCTTGCATGGTCCTCGGACTCAAGCCTATGGGGAAACTAACTACTCCAAGAAGAATTAAGTGCTAGACAGAACCAAGGTCTTGCATGGTCCTTGGACTCAAGCCTATGGGGAAACTAACTAGTTCAAGAAAAACTAAGTGCGAGACAGAACCAAGGCCTTGCATGGTCCTCGGACTCAAGCCTTTCACTCACGAAAGACCAAGTGTCAGGCTGAACCAAGGTCTTGCATGGTCCTCGGCGTCAAACCTGCGGGGAAACTAGTTGCTTCAAGGGAATCCAAGTACTAGACAGAACCAAGGTCTTGCATGGCCCATGGACTCAAACCTATGGGGAAACTAGTCACTTCAAGAGGATTTAAGCACTAGACAAAACCAAGGTCTTGTATAGTCCGCGGATCCAAACCTGCAGCGAGGCTGACCATTTTAGTTCTAGTAATGAGCACTGCAGAGGATGGTAACCTCGACCTACCTTGGTTCTAAATTGAAAACCAGAGAGAGGTAGATCTACATCTGCATAAACCTCCATACGCTGTTCTAACCATTGATGTGGTCTGTTGAAGCACAATTAAAGCTAGGATTGCGCAAGTAAAAAAAAAAAGTAAATAATAATACAAACAGGACGAACAAGAGAAAATGAAATACGCACTTCATTGAATCTTTAAGAGTTACATAAGGCAAAAGTGCCATTACAATGCTTAAAAAACAAACAAACAAACAAAGCGAAGGTGCCATAAAGGATCATTCCTTCAGCTCCATCTCAATTCCCCCCTCAGAGGGCTGGGCAGAAGAGGTCTCAGAGTCCTTGTAACCCTCGCTTAGGATTACAGCCTGGAAAGGGTCAGCTGGATGAGATATCTCCCCAACGTGAGGGGCTTGGACATCAGCTAAGGAGTCCGCAGCCTCTCAGAGCGCATTCGCAGTGGGACCCTTGCTTGTCTCAACGGCCCAAGAGGATCAGCTTCCTTGGCGGGCTCGTCCGAAGTGGTAGCAGCCGGGGCGTCTTCATCAGGAACAGCCCCAACTCGCTCAGGAGCCACCTCAGCCTCGGAGCTGGGAAGAGTAGCCTCATGAATGGCAGGAGGGTAGTACACACTCTCTACCTTCCACAGGTCAGATGAAGTCTCAACACTTGCTTGTTTCAAGACTTCATTCCACACCTAGAAACAGTAAAGTCTGCATACCCCAAGCACTTGAGCCCTAAGGGCGGCTTCTGTCTCAGCTACCCCTGACTCGTAAGCCTCCTGTGCGACCTTGCCTTCGGAAGCCTCATCCTCAGCCCTGGCCGACTCAGCCTTTTTCTTGGCTTTCAAGGTCTCGTCCCTGGCAGACTCTGCAACGCCTCTAGCCCCCTCTGCCTCGAGCACCCTCTTTTCCAGGGTTGCGATCTCCTCTTTGGCGACCCTCACCTAATCCTCTGCCTTAAATAGACGCTCCGTTTGATCCAGGGCCTGCTTTTGGGCGCTAGCAAGGCCTGATTCGGCGATGTCTCGAGCTTTCTTCATTTCCTCCAATTGCCCCCTCGTCTTTGAAAGATCGGCCTTGGAGGCTTTGAGGGTCCGCGCAGTGTCTAGCAGTTTTTCACGCTCCAAGTTCGTAGCCCTGCTTTGGCTACTGGCTATACCCTCCAACCTAAAGGTAGCCTGGATAACCTGCCAATTAAAACCAATGCGCAATAGATAAGGAGCCAAGAAACAGGAAGTCAGGAGAATCACAAGTGATCAAAAAGCTTACCATGCCCAAACATTGTTTGAGGCCGAGGAAGACCTCCTTACTCCTCAGAACCTCCAGCTGGGCCATGTCCGCAGAGAGTAGCAAGGACCTCCCCAATGTGTCAGCCACGTGCACACCCTCGCCCCCTCGAAGGTCCCTGAGGGAGGCATCGTC
Source organism: Quercus glauca (assembly GCA_023736055.1). NCBI lineage: Eukaryota > Viridiplantae > Streptophyta > Magnoliopsida > Fagales > Fagaceae > Quercus > Quercus glauca. Next base: position 20,553,552 of record CM043321.1, on the reverse strand, counting down.
CATCAAGGGCTTCCCATGGAGCATGGGGGCAGGGAGCCAAGCCTGGGCCCCAGGCTGGACGGTGGCCTGTTTTTCCTAACCGCGACACCCTGCTCTAAGTTGCTTCGAGGGCTGCCAAGCGTTGTTATCGCCCTGGGAAGGATTAGACTCTTCGCCCCCTTAGGCCGCTTTCCTTTGTCTTTCTTCTGCACAGGACTGGTGGGCTTAGACCCAGGTGGCGAACTCTGTTGGGGTGGGGGAGGAGGAAGCTTGGGTGGAGACTTTCCCAGCGCATCCTTCCCCGGCTGCCCCTCAATCAAGGCCAGCAAGCTTGTCTGAGGTCGCTTCTTGAAACTCATCTTTAATTGGGGAGAGGCTTCTTTGGATAAAAAGTCCGCTTCAGCTAAGCTGGAGTCACCCAAGTCGCCAAGAGGGTCCTCGGGCGAATGGAGTTAGTTGAACACGTCAAACTCGTCCTCAGACGGACCTGAGTCAGCCACTTCCTCTTCTCCTGGCTCTCCCCCTTCAGCCTCTGTAACTTGAGGTGATGAAGAGGTACCCACCAACGGTATGCCCTCAGGAACGGGAGATCCTTCTGAGATTAAAAATCCGTGCTTGACTACAGTGATCTTATATAGCCGGGGATCTTTAGCTCGGATCATATGCTTTGGAGCCGAGAACAATTTTTGAATCGTATCGTATCCTAGGATCTCATGAACAGCTCTAACTTGGTTGTCGGCTTCATTCACAAAAATCTCCGACCTCAGTACAGTCTGCAAATCCTCATTGTTGACCAAGCCGAAGTGACGCTCAAAAGCATGCAGATCTACATAAAAGAAAACAAGTTCCTGTTAAAAACCAAGCAAAGCAGGGCGCAAAAACACAAGAAATTAGACTCTCTCCTAGTCTGAATGCCCCACCTAGTGTACCCTCCACTGTTAGACAATGAAGACCATTGTGCCATTCTCCGGACATAATGAGGAAGTCTTTGTTCAAACCGTAGCTGGACTTAGGGAGGCACTGGATGAGCCAGACCCTATCGTCCCTCGTTTTCATGTAATAAGACTTCTCCTTAAGGCACTGGAGGTTGTAACACCAGTTTACATCATGGTGGGTTAACCCCAGCCCTATCTTCTCGTTCAGAGCATCCACACAACCTAAGATCCTAAACACATTGATGGCGCACTGGGTGGGAGATAAGCCGAAGTGCCTGAGATAATCCTTCATCACTGGCCCCATGGGGATCCTCATACCACTCTCCAAAAAGGCGATTATAGGAACCGCCACCTCACCCTCTTTTCTCCTAATGTTTCACTCTCCTTCTCCACAGTACCTCAGACCCACTGTATCGAGGATCTTATAATCAGCAACGAATTTTTCCATCGCCTCCTCAGACTCAACTAACTTCTTAAACCTACCCATCCTAAAGAACTAACGAAAGGCTCAGGGAAAATGAAGGAGAGAGAAAAAAGAATAAGAGGACAAGGAACTCAGGCGAAAAAGTATGAACCAGAAGGAGAAAAGAACTTACAAAAATGAGGAAAGGCTCCTCAGACAGGCCTTTTATGTTGAAAAAAGGCGTAAGGTCGATTGGAGGCTTGATCAAGTTCAGCGTATGTGCGCAAGAGCCCTTGAATGCAAAAGTGAATGGGCAAATCAGTTCGATTGGGTATTTATACCCCCAATTAAAAGTAACCGCACAGGCTTTCCCGCCCATTAAGTCAGAAGTATCCCTACTGTCCATTCATCATCACACCGTTAAACGTGGAGGACACAAGACCGCTAAAATTTAATGAAGGCGCGCTTCAAGTACCGAAACGCCAGGAGTGTTCCCTGAGCAGTTGGAAGGATTTTGGTACTGACAGGAAGACAAGATTCGCCAGGTCAGAGCAAAGACCCGAGGACATCAAAATCCTCCTCCTCGCCCGAGGAGCCGGGTAGCAGAATTTTAAGGGGCTATTGTGGGGACCAAAGATTTGGCAACCCCGGCCTACTCCATATCGGGCTCAAGGCCCATGCCGAGGACAATGCAGTATCTGAGGATGAGCGGAGGATACCCAAATTGTCAAGGAGCATCGCCGAGGACGACCATGTCCTCGACCGGCCGATATTGAAGAAAGGAAGCTGTCACCCACACATTAAATGTATGCAGCTGACACTCTGGCCGCATTAATGGAGAATTAACCATTGAACAGTAATGCCTTGCTTACTTTAACTAACAGAAAGTCTGGAAAAGCGACTGATGGGACAAGCCCTCAGACACAGGCTCAGATGATCAACAAGTGGAAGGCAGAAATCAACTGAATAAGACTATATAATAGAATGAACCCTCAGAAGCAAGGGGTTTGGGGTTTTCGAGGTATTCAAGGACAACCCCAACTTCCACTAGCACTCAGGAAAGAGCTCCTCGGACTGGGCCGAGGACGAACTTCTCCTTAGAAAACTTAGCCAAATCTCACTTGATGATCCTGTAAACCCACATCAACCGTTGTATCTTTCACTAATGCCTAGTCCTTCTATCCACTCTCTACAAATTTATTGTATAGGATTACCTAGGCTTGGGTCCACTCATTCCCAAGATGGAAGTGCCCGAACCAGGTCCCTACAACTACTATTATTATAAATTGAGCAGAAAAAAATATATTCCACTTGCCACCTAAGTTGATAAACAAAATATATATGAACTAGTATCCCCACTCAGTTATAAACAAAAAGGAGTGGAGTGGGAGAGTGGGAGGCGACAAAGAGAAAAATCAGATTGTTAGGGTTTGCGAGGTAATTGAGTTTTATATAGGAAGAGCCAAATAGGGGAAAAATATAAGATAAAATTTTTTTAATTATATAATATATTTTTAAATATATATGATTTAAAATTTAAATATATAGGTGGAGTGGGTAAGGTTAGGTGGGTTTATGATTATTATGACCCGAATCCAACTCGACCCACTATTAAAAAAATTTGCATAATCCAACCCAACCCACCAACCCCTAAAAACCGACCCAACCCAGCAGATTGGGTTGGGTCGGGTCGGCTTTGGCAGGTTGGTGAGTTGGCTGCACACCCCTGGCCTGAAGATTGATTTTAACAACTACACAAAAGAGTTTTCACATCTTATTAATATGTAGTGTTTTTTTTTTAGACAATAAGTAGTACTTTTTTTTTTTTTTTGAAAACAAACACACATACACACAACTGACACAAGAGAGAGGGAAAGTGGTTCTAAGTTCTAACACAAAAGTGTACTTCAAACTCCACTCAATTTCAAGGTTTAATAAGAGTATAGAGCATATATATTTGAATTTGTACGTCAATTTCAAGGTTTAATAAGTAGCTTACTAGATTGAGTTGAAAGCATATTCTTTCATTCTTTACCAGAGAGAGAGGGATAGTGTGTGTTAGCCTTTATGGAATGCGTTCAATTGAAGCATTGCTATATTATTAAACCCTTATGCCTAATGCTTCCCCTTTAGGCATGCGACATCTGAACCATGCATATATTCTAGAATGACAAAGCAGATTTATAGATACTGATTGAACAAGGCATGCACAATGACAAGCATATAATTTCAATAAAAAAGATGTTCAAAGAGAAAAGATAACATAAATAATGCCCATGCATCTTTAGTATAATGGATGTATTAGACATAGAACGTGGAAAAAAGTGTTAAGGTACTTATAAAGCTCTTTAATAAATTTTTTACCCATTTGATAATTTTTATAAAGAGCTTTCTCTCCTCCCTTCCTATCTGACATGATAGTATATGGGAAGAAAAAAATTATATGGTGGAGTTTAATTAGTCGTAGAACTTTTGTGATATAAAGTTTTAAATGAAGAAACTCTTTAATGTTGAGATTTGTAAAATATGAACAGTAAATTATCGATTTTTTTTTTTTTTTTTTGAAAAACTCTTAAGTTGATGTAGAATTAAAGAAAATAATAGGAGTGCGAGTGCGAAACAAGTCAGCAACCATCGAAAAGGTTGAAGCATGTAGACAACAAGAAGTAATCGATCCACATAACTAGGGCACATAGTAGCACTTGTGTGGGAGTGGGCATTTCTATCGATGAGCCTCCCAAAGGTTATGTAAATCATCTACCTGTAGACAAAACTATTTAATGTATGATTCAAAAGAATGATCAAAATGAGTATATTTAGAGAGAATAGTGCTACAAAATGGTGACAAGGAATATGATTATTTACAAAATAATTATATAAAAAAAAATCAAAAAAATCAATAAACAATATAAGTAAACATCTTATATTTTTTACAGAATTTTCAAATCGAGCATTATTTATTTATATAATATATGTCGGAATAGAATTCGGTTTGAATGGAAAATGGCATTCATCAAATAATAATAATATTGATGAGGTAAATTACTCCTCTTTTTTTTTTCACTTCAATTTGAATGATTGACATAATTGTTCAAAATTAAAGAGTCAAGTGTATTTCTGCCTTTTATTTAATATACTTTTGAAGTAGTGCTAAAAGTTTAAAAATGTAATTCATAGTGTGTCTAAAAACAATTATATTTCCTCTCCCTCCATCCAAACATAGGGTAAAATTTTGGCTATTTTTGCCTATGATCCTAAGCTCTCTCCCTCTCTGATTCTAAAAGAATTCCCAATAGTTTCAAATAGTGGCACTCTATGCCCATAGACCTGCCAACAGGAAAATCAACACAAAACAGAATCATGCACACCACATGTAATTGCTTTTCTGATTTTTTATTTTCTAATCTATTTCCGCATTAATACTAGCCTAAAACCCCACAACAGTACACACAAAATCAGCTTTCCCCATAAGTCATTACATTATAAGAGACATAAGCATCCAGCATAAAACACATGGGCAACATGACCACAAAAAGTCACTCAATTAGCCATGAGAGACACAGATATAATACAATAGAGAGGGGAAAGCCACACAATTTAACTATCAACAGATACACACAAAAGGGGTTCAAGGTGTTAAACAAATTGGCATAAACTTCAAGAGCTCTTTCTGCAATCATCCCTTTGTTTTTTGATAAGTAAGAAATCAAATAGTTTTTACACCAAATGATCTTTCTTCTTTGTCTCTGACATCTTGAAAAAAATTTACTAAATGAAATAAACAGTAATGATACTTGTGTCTTGTGCTTCAGGCTTATGAGAAAAGGTACTGACCCGATAAATCTTTTAGGTTTCTGTGTGATACTAATCTGGGACGCTATAAACATCTCGTACATCTTCTGAAAATTCCTCACATATGATTTCTTCTGTATTGCCCCCAACTTTTAAAGCTACAGGCAGAATCTGTACAGACCATTATCACCCATTTTTTCCTTCAGTTAGACCAAACTGTGGCCTGCAACTTTTAAGACATTCCTCTCATCCATCATTTTTCTTAACCTCTCAGCATCTCCAAACTTTCCAACACCTGCGAAGATGTTGGACATGAGCACATAATCCCCTCCATATGCCCTCTCCATCTCCAATATCTTCATGGTTACCCTCTCGCCCATCTCAGCATTACCATGAAAGCTACAAGCACCCAAAAGCGTCCTCCAAATCACAACATTAAGAATCTCAGCAGGTATTTCTAATGCCATCTTCTCTGCTTCTTCTAACCTCCCTGCCCTCCCCAGCATATCTATTAAACAACCATAGTGCTTGATATCTGGCACAAGTTTACACTCATTTACCATCTTGTTAAAAAATATGAGCCCCTCCTCAACGAGTCCTGCATGACTACAAGCATTTAAAACACTCAAAAAAGTCACCCGATTTGGCCTCAGACCAACTTGCTCCATCCTTTCAAAACTATCTAATGCTTCTTTTCCTAAACCATGCATTGCAAAACCAGAGATTATAGATGTCCAGGACACCAAATTTTTCCTCCGGGCAGATACCTCCTCAAAGAATCTTGATGCACTCTTTATGCACCCACATTTTGCATACGAGTCAATGAGGGAATTTGTAACACGTATATCAGATGAATTAAATCCTTTTTTCTCTCCATAAGCGTGACATGATTGGCATAACTTTAGAGCCCCGAGATTTGAAATGGCCGGAAAAATCGCCAGGAGTGTAATTTCAGTGGGTTCTAAACCGTCAATAGCCACCATTCTTTGAAACAAAGCCAAAGCTTCATTAGGCCGGTTCATACGTGTATAGCCATCAATAATACCAGTCCAGGACACAACAGTCCGAGTTGGCATCTGATCAAAGAGAGAACGAGCAATTTGGAGCTGACCCCACTTGGTCAAACCGGTGATCAAGACATTCCAAGTGACAATGTTCCTCTCAGGCATTTCATCAAACGCATGCATGGCATCAACCAAGCAACCACAAACAGCATACACGTGCACCAGAGCAGTTTGTACGTAAACATGGGATTGAAAACCCACTTTGAAAATGACAGCATGGAGTTGAAATGCAGAGAGGGTGAACATAAAGTTGGCAAAATTGTGGAGAAGGAAAGTATAGGTGAAGCTGTCAAAGGAAAGAATAAGAGAGTTGAGGTGCTTGTAGAGAAGAAAAGCGTGTAGAGGGAATTGGGTGAGGGAATAGCAGCGGAGCAAAGTGTTGAAGAGAAAGGTATGGGAGGTAGAGTGGTGTTGTAGTAAGCCAGAGGTGATGAAGTGAGAGTGGACTTGTTGGGTTGCTTGAGTGTTCGACGGGTGTTTGAGTAAGAGAGAGACCAAATGCCGTAATTGTCGTTGTGGGTTAGTATTACTATTACTATTATGTTGGAGTTGGAGTTGGAGATTAGTGGTAGAGGCCTGCCTGGGAGGAAGACTCCTCAACCTCAACAGCGAATTCTTTTCCTTCATTCAGGAACTGAAACTGAATTTGGAAACAAACAAAACTAACTGCTAATGACACATATTAGGTGGATGATGGAAAAAGGCAAGGATTTTTTTTTTAAATAATCATAAAACCCAAACAATATCATTAGTTAGGCAACGTTTCAAATATATTGCATTTCTAACAATTTGACTTCAGAGAAGTCGATTTCACTGTTCAACGTTTCAAACTATTGTAGAAATCAACTCCAATGGAGTCGATTTCTTTGTATTGAAAATTCAAATGCTCTACACAAACATTTGCGGCACCATGTGGGTCTTTGTTGCTGATTTTTCTTGCTAGAGGTTGAAACCACACCCAACAAATGAAGAACCCAAGCGCCGACGAACCCAGGTGCGGCACCATGTGGGTCTTTGTTGAACCCAGGCGCCGACGAACCCAGCAACACCGAGCAAACGACGAACTCAGGCGCCGATTCTGACCAAACCCCGACGAACCCCAACACCGACGAGCAAACGAGAACCCAGGCGCAACCCAGCAAACGAAGAAAAGGCTACACGAAAAAATCGGATCGGATCGGATCGGTGGAGGAGAAGACACGCTCGGGTTTGATTTGTTTTGGATTTGATTTTTTCATGGGTTTTTAGGGCTTGGAAGTGGAGAAACCCAGGTAGCATTTTGGGGAAAAAAAAGGAAAGGGAAGAACACGAAAAGCTTGATTCAGTAGGAACTTAGTTTGAATTGCTATACAAAGAAATCGACTCCTTCGGAGTCGTTTTCTATACATAGAAAACGACTTCAGTGGAGTCGGTTTCTATGTATAGAAAACGACTCCAGTGGAGTCGATTTCTACGCAAAGAAATCGACTTCCCAGAAGTCGATTTCTTTATCTACGTGTCGCAAAAAATAGGCCATATGAACAGTAAAATCGACTCCTCTGAAGTCGAATTGTTAGAAATGCAATATGTTTGAAACGTTGCCTAACTAATGATATTGTTTGAGGAATTTGGTTATAAACCAAATAATCCCAAAAGGCAATGATACTCTCTCTCTAGTCTTGCCCAAAGTTTGTCTCTGCATTGGAACAGCAAGAGAAATAATTGATGCCGATGGCTTCAGTCAGAAATTGGGCCATAATATGGTTAGTAAGGCCCAAAATTGGAATAACACACACCTGTGCCAGTGCCAGTGCCAGTGGGTGTTTTTCTTTTTATGGTTGACTTGGGAACCCCAAATCTCCACTTGAAAATGTCAACAAAATGAACTATAAAGTATAAAGCCCTTAGCCTAAATATTTCTTTTTTAGAAAAACCAACCAAAGATGTCCGCTACAAAACTCAGTGAGTGGTACTTATATTTAATTTACTCCAAGGCATAATAAAGTAGGGGGGCTTGGGCTTAAAATTATGAAGAGACTAACTTTGGCTCGAGACTTGTTTGAGAAGAAAGGACAACTGTGGAGTTATTAGATGCGAGAAGCCTTGATTTTTTGCAAGTGGAGGAAAGAAACTCCAGGCATGAGGATTAAAGAGTTGGGTAGGAAAATATTGAGGAGAGCAAGCTCGCAAGCTTCTATTAGAATTTGGCTTTTTGAATGAAAATTGATTTCTATTTTTTCGCTTATTCTGCATGAAGGCTTCTAATTTCCTTGTTGCTGAGAACACACGAGTCGAACGTCATTTGTAAAATGTATAACCAAAAATTTTTAAATTAAAAATAAAAAAATAAAAAAATAAAAAGAAGTTTTTAGAGCTTTTTTATAGTTTAGGTCATCGCATTCTGTTGAAAAGCTTTATAGATTCAAACAGTTTCGTCTTTTGGCATCAGATATTGTTTGTTTTTAGGCCCCTTAAAACATAATTAAATTAACGTAGTTAATTAGCCAAGTGATTAACTTAGTCAAATTATCAAATCTAGGTTAACACAAATATATCATATTAATGAAAAGTGTGGAATATAAAAAACACAAAGATATGACGACCTAGGAAAATCAAACCGGTAAAAAATCTGGGGAGGATTTAACCTAACTATCCTCAAGGTAAACCTAAATCCACTAATGAAATAATCGAAGTTTTACAATAGCGACTTAGACCACTAATATCCTATTGCTACCCACCAGTAGAAAACTTACTGACATGACCACGTGCAAGCTCCGAGACCACGGACTCCTTCTTTCTTGGATTCTCCAGCAAGTACAAGCACACCTGCTTGTATATCTTTAAGGCAACTAAATGATCATCAAGCTCTCAATGAAATCTTTTTCTCGATAATCCTAAGCATGTGTGAATGTAACTACCTCTCAGATCTCACAAAAGATTCACACACATAGTAAATAGAGTAACTTTAAGAGAGTTTTTGGGTACAAAACCCTAAATACAAAAAGAGGCACAAGAGGCACTCTAATCTCTCTAAAAAAAACTTAAAAACGTTTTAGGGTTTCCTTTATATATAGGAGTGTTTTACTTGAAACCCAATACGTTTAAATAGAGTTTAGGCTGAGCTGGAATTCTGCAGAAAAATAAATCTGCATGTGGTTTGATTGATCACGTCTAATTTTCGATCGATTGAGCCTTGCAGATTTAGTCCAATAAATTCTACAATTACTCGATTCTAATTTTACAAATAAACATACTTTGAGCAAGCTTAAACCTAGACTCAATGTTTTGACCATGTTTTGCCAACATAATACAAATTGAAGTTCTAATACATTAGTTTCTAAAGTCTTAGAACCTAACAATCTCCCCCTTTGGCAATCCATGACAAAACACATTACAAACATGAAATGCTCAAAGTTACAAATAGCCCAAAAACAATTCAACCTAACTACTATCTATCAGTTGCAAGTGTAGACAACAGCACGACTGAATTAACCTGTATATTCCTGAAACACTCAACAAACGCATAAACGCATGTGTGGAAAATACAAGTAAAACAAAAATAAATTCTTGATTTCACATAACACAAAATAAAGACATATATCATGAATAACCTCATAAATATAAATCAATAAGCAATGTGAAACAAGAAACAGAAATAAAAACATAAGTAAACTAACTCTCCCCCTGAGTTAGATACATCAAAAACTTTTTATATTCTCCCCCTTTCAAAAAGAATTTCAACTCCCTCTAAACAAAACAAACATGATTCCCACATTTCAACTATTTCTCCCCCTTTTTGTCACATATTGACAAAGACAACTCAAACATACATGACAGAGGATAAGAGAAAATAGAGAATCAAATAGACAAAATAATTCAGCTCTAAAGAAAATAGAGATAACTCCCCCTATGAACAACAAAGGGTAAAAACAAGCTTATCCCCTTATAAAAATAGGAAAAACAAAATAAGTTTTGGAAAAAACAGTTTTGTGGAAAATTTAGGAGGAGGAGAAAATAAAGACACATAAACAAAACTTAAAAACTAAGTTGATAAGGTGAGGATACACATGAAAAAAAAATTCTCTCTTTCAATAAATGCAAACATGACACTATGTGACCTATAAACAGATGGTGTTTGAACTCAAATCAAGTAGAGAAAATATTTGCACATTGATTATCCATCATATCTCTTAAGAAAAATATTTTCTGCAGTTCACACATAAAAATTGCATATACTAAAAAGTACATAACTCAAAAATTAATCAATCAATTCTTAAATCAAGTTGAATACCTAATTTAGCAAAGTATATGCATGCTATTTGTGAAAACAATGAGAGATATGATTGCAAAACTGCAAAATGGATACAAAAACAATGCAATGCATGTGAATCCTAAATATAAATGATGCATGAAAAAAAATTTGGTCAAAAACTTAAAAACTGAAAATTTTTCAGTTTCGATCGGTCGAGCACCGATCAAGCCAAGCAGATTCAAACCAAAATTTTTATCGTAATTTCAATCGGTCGAGAAACAGATTCGATCGATCGAAATTCTGCAAAAGTAAATATTTGAAAAACAGAGCAAGTTAATGTAGAAACTCCTTAAAGCATAATATTTTATGAATAAAATGCATGAGTATGAGATGAAAAGTTTTTCAAAAACACTTGAATTCAACCCAGATCTTTCAAAAACAAGATTTTCAATCAATTTGTCCTTAAATCTCAATCATTAAACACATTTTGCATCAAAATCAAGGAATTCTTCAACCTTGGTTGGCCAAACCAAAATCACACACAATAACATGTACAAAATTTAACAAAGAGTAACTTGTGTAGTGTGTGCAACTAGTAAAAACTTGAGATACATGTGAGGTGATATGTAAATAGAAATCAATCACAATTTCTACAAAAGTCATCACATAAATTTGAGAGAGACTATCACCTAAAGAGTTACATCATATAACTCCCACATCTCCTAGAAAACAAGTTTGCAATCATGTAAGTTTCTTGATTTGCCTTATAATGTACACACCAATTTTATTTGATCAGAAACTTATTAATAATAGCCGGGATAATATACACACCAATTTTATTTTATTTAAGTTATTATATCCCAATAATGTACACACCAATTTTAGCATTTAAACTGAGGCTACACCTTATATTCTTTTTGTGCATGTGCTAAAACAAAACCAAATTAACCTAGTTAATTAGACAAGTGATTAATTTAGTCAAATTATCAAATCTAGGTTAACACAAATATATCATATCAATGTAAAGTGCAGAATATAAAGAACACAAAGATATGATGATCCAGAAAAATCAAACCAGTAAAAAATCTGGAGAGGATTTAACCTAACTATTCTCAAGGTAAACATGAATCCACTAATGAAATAATCGAAGTTTTACAATAGCGACTTAGACCACTAACATCCTATTGCTACCCACCAGTAGAAAACTTACTAACATGACCACGTGCAAGCTCCAAGACCATGGACTCCTTCTTTCTTGGATTCTCCAGCAAGTACAAGCACACCCGCTTGTATATTTTTAAGGCAACTGAATGATCATCAAGCTCTCAATGAAATCTCCTTCTTGATAATCCTAAGCATGTATGAAGGCAACCACCTCTCAGATCTCACAAGAGATTCACACACATAGTAAATAGAGCAACCTTTAGAGAGTTTTTGGGTACAAAACCCTAAATACAAAAAGAGGCACAAGAGGCACTCTAATCTCTCTAAAAAAAACTTAAAAACATTTTAGGGTTTCCTTTATATATAGGAGTGTTTTACTTGAAACCCAATACGTTTAAATAAAGTTTTGGCTAAACTGGAATTCTGCAGAAAAATAAATCTGCACGTAGTTCAATCGATCGAGTCTAATTTTCAATCGATCGAGCCTTGCAAATTTAGTCCAATAAATTCTGCAATCACTCGATTCCAATTTTACAAATAAACAAACTTTGAGCAAGCCTAAACCTAGACTCAATGTTTTGATCATAGTTTGCCAACATAATACAAATTGAAGTTCTAATACGTTAGTTCCTAAAGTCTTAGAACCGAACAGATATCACGCAAGTAGGTTACCATGAGAATTGAGAAACCTTAAGAGGCCAAAAATTACACTTTTCGACTCTAATAATCGAAAGGATTCAGATCCTCTAGATTTCTTAAGGTACTCTACCAAATAGATTTCTTAAAATCTTAACCATTTCTTAATGATTTAATAGTCTAGATTCTGCCATGTTAGCATTCCATTAACAATAATCTTAATTGTTTTGTTTGCAACATTATTTTATTATTTTAAGAATATTGTTAGTGGAATGCTGACATGGCAAAATCTTGACCATTAAATCATTAAAGAGTGGTTAGTATTTAAGGAAATCTACTGATAGAGTACCCTAACAAATCTAGAGGATCTGAATCCTAATCGAAAGCTTTCACCCCAATTTCATGTAACTCCAGTAATTGAAATGCACAATTGACCTTTTAAAATTATAATTCTATTTTAATGTCTCCTTGCTGTCTGTTTCGATGTTAAGTATAATGGAATTTAACATTGAAAACCCAAATTATCCCTCATTCCAAACAAAATTAACACTATTACAAGCCGTTGGAGTTTGTTTTATTTTCTGTTACTCTATTCTAATCAGTTCTAACAGAGCATAATTTAGTTTGATCTAATCTAGCCTAGAGTGAGTGGAAATACCTGTATGTGTACATCAGATCACTAGTGAAGAAAATACAATTTTTCTAGTTCTTTTTCATCCATTGAATTCTCTCAAATCCACTAGTTTCTCATTGAATCTTTCATCGATTTCCTTTCATGGTATTAAAGCTAAATATGTCATCCTTTTCATCAACCTCTACAACTCAGGCTAACAACTCAATCAATAATCCACCTACTCAAAACACCATTTTGTTAGTCTAAAGTGGCAAATGTGATTGATGGTCATCGCATAGGGGTAAATTGGTTTTTTAATATTACTTTCATTCAAACTTAACAGCAAAATATATGGTAAGGTGTTAAGTGTAACATACTTTTTAAATTTCAGGGTTGATCATGTGTTTCAATAGTTTTTTTTTTTTTTTTTTTTTTTTTTTTTTTGAGAAAGAAATTGATGGATTTTATTAATAAAATTCAACTACATCCAATTGTAAAATCAAACCGAAATGAGATGGGACATCTTCCATCCATACTTGAAAATCTGGTATGCATAATGCATTTTTAGCCAGATTATGAGTAACCCCATTGTCGTTTCTCTTAATGTGAGAATACAACAATCTTTCTCTATGAACATATGAAAACCTAATACAATGAAATAAACTTGCAAAACATTTAATATCACGACTAAGTAAACCAAAGGATTCCAAAGACTGCGGATCTGCATTCAAAGCGTTCATTGCAATGTTTGAAACTCCCTCTGGGGTGACATCTTCCAAACTCAGATCAGCATCAAGCTGTAAAGCTTTCGATATAGCCAAAGTTCCAAGCTCTATGATAGTTAGGGGGAGAGGGATGATTCCGACCATGTGTGCCAAACCTTTTCCTTGGCATTCTCGGATGATCACTCCAATCCCTGTCTTATCTTCTTCTTGAAACATTGTATCGATATAATTTGTGCCCGAACCCTCCACAATTTCGTCAATAGTCGATCTCCAAATCATCACTAATCCACCTCCCATATCCAAAACAACACCCACATAATTTTGTTCCCAGAAATTAGCATCATCAGAGTTCACCTTCAGGATCGACCATGGAGGTGGTTTCCAAATGGCACGGTGTGGAGGTTGATTGGACTTATCTAGCACATTACCCTTTCTTGCTGTTGTAGAGCTTTTTTCCTTGTTTGGAATATTGACCATATTAACCACTTGCCATTGGGATTGCTTTAAAGTGCACCCCATAAAATCCGAATCCTCATCAAACTTTGCCAATTCCGTATCTATCTCCTTTATTTTAATATCAAACTAGTCGCTAACTCGTGCGATGCACGGGATAGTTAAATAAAAAGACAATTAATTCAGGCACATATGAAAGCAAATAAAAAAGACAAAACCTACGTTTTTTTTTTTTTTTTTTTTAGTTGAGTCTCTTTCCTTCTTATTTTTTTAATTTTAAAGTGAAGTTAAGTTTAAGGTTTTGAGATGGTAATTGCTAAGGTTTTAAGGAGAGAAGAGAGAGTCCTACCAGGAGTCTAAATAATATAAACAATTCAAAACATGGAACATTATCAAATTTATAACACCTAATTCCATTAGCTTTTACGTTGAATCCAAACAAATAATTAATTGAAATTAATCCAAACAAATAATTAATCAACCAAAAATCAAAGCTTTAATAAAAAAACAAAAAATCACATGAACCCAAATAAAAATTCTTAATAAAGCAAGAACATATAAAAATTTACCACACCTTGAGCTGGAAGACATAGGTTGCAGCTTTGATTTTTCTCCAAAAAATAGAGATGCTTCATCTGCCATATACAATATAAAATAATTATTAGAATTTCAACCCAAAAACCAAACCCATAAAAACACTATCAAAATATAGAGATTAACCCAAATACTTATAAGAAAATCAATTCTAAACATAATAAAACAATAAGATAGAATGAAAATTTCAGGCACATATGAAAGCAAATAAAAAAAGACAAAACTTACGTTTTTATTTTTTTTTATTTTTTTATTTTTTACGTGAGTCTCTCTCCTTCTTATTTTTTTAATCTTAAAGTGAAGTTGAGTTTAGGGTTTTGAGATGGTAATTGCTAGGGTTTTAAGGAGAGAAGAGATTTTGGTATTTTTATGCAAAAAACGTTATTTTAGGTCTAGGTGATTTATTTCCTTGTTTTTAGACTCTTTTAATGTTTTTTTAGGTCAAATTTGGTTCCTATTATGGTTAGGTATTAATTAGGGCTTATTTTAGAATATATTTTCTTGTTCATCAAGTTTTATGGAGCCCTTAAATAGGCCTCCAAATTTGTATACGTTTTTCAATATTATTGTTATAAGATATAAAACCTAAAATAAAAAGAATCAAAAATAAAAAGAAAAATAAAATAGTGATGATGTGAAAAATTGTGAGAGTTTCAAAAGTTTCGGTTTTATATATATATATATATATATATATATATATATATATATATAGATAACTTCTCCTCATTGCCTGCCTTCGAATTTAATTCCTTTTCCTTCTTTATCTCGCTATCAACACGACTTGCTTCCACAAATTTATTGGCAACAGCTGGCGAAGTTAACCCCTCAATCATATTCAGCTGTAACGTATCACCAACTTCCCCTTCTTTGGTAACCGACACTTTATTGGCAATAATGCATTCACTCAAACTCCTAGATTCTTGGGTATTGATTGGTGAATCCGGCACAACCGTTTTTGGAAGAGTATAATTCTCATTCAATGATAATCCCGAGTTTTTTGGAAGATAAAGTCTCGGACCTGAGCTGGAATTGGAATTAAATGCAGCCGTTTCCTTCTGTTTGTCTACTTTAGCCGTTTGCTCATTGTTTGTAACCGATCCATCATTAATACCCTTTTCCTCTTCAATGCAAACTCTAGCTGTCATCTTCTCCAGCTCAGCACACAGTGGATTTCCAACTTCCGGTGAACCACCTTCAGTCTCCGTCGCCTGCCTTAATGTCCGACTCTTATTTTCTTCTCTGTCAAATGCCAACTCATGGAATTTCATAGACTCATCAAACTTTTGCATTACGGCAAGGTGTTTGTCGATGCTCCACGGCTGGTTTTCAGTGATCCTTCCCACGTTTCTGATTTCGGTGTTTCAATAGTTAATGGCAAACCATCGATGATTGCTGTGGCAACAACTTTTGTTACCTTTTCACTATAGTGAATTACTAACGTGTCATTGCAATTATATGTTGCAATAGTTACCCATAGATTATTCAATTTGCATAGATGTTTTTTTATTAAAAAAATATGTTCACTTTAAGAAATGCATTAAAAAGTTTGATGCGTGATAGGTTTCCAGAGGGGGGAGGGGAAATTTATTTTCATTTCGCAGTGGATATTCGGGTACAATATAATTCTATGTCATGTCCAAATAATTTTAGGGAAGAAATTCATTAGTGGTTTTTTGAAAATTGATAATTATGTAGCTCTCTTTGAGGGGTTAAGATACTCATAGTAATTAACATAATTAACATGAAAAGGTGCAATGTATTTTTAAGTCACATACATAAAAACATCATAATAAATACTGAAATCTAAGTCACAAGAGTTTAAGATTAGATCCTCTTTCATTAAATTTAATTACAATTTTTTCCCCAAATAAGTTGGTCAAAACTATATCATATTGTTTGCATTTTTACTTCTTTAATAATCTTCTATCAAAATTGCTAAGCAACTTAAAAACACAATTATAAAAATTAACGGATTTTTTTTTGGCATTTAATATTATTTATGGAAAATTTTAGTTAGTTTTCAAGTTTGCAAAACTATCTAGTAAACTAGCATCTTGATGCTCTGAATCTCGAGTTCAATGATGGAACTCGAATCTCTAAGACTCGAGTTGCAAGTGGTGGTAATTTGATGTAAAAGAAAAAATCCACATGGAAAAAATCCAAATCTCTCCTTATTCACTCTATAGAACTCAAGTTTAAGAGACTTCAATTCCATCTGGATAAATTGTTCCACATCAGTTGTGTGCCAGCACTGGAACTCGAGTGTAAAGGCTTGAAACCGAACTCAAGTCTCAAAGACTTGAAATGCTAGTTTACAAAATAGTTTCAAAAACTTGAAAACTAACGAAATTGTTAGAAATTGATGCGAAATGCCAAAAAAAGCCCCAAAATCAACGTGCAAGGGTGATTTTAATCAGGTACTTTTTGCTAGAATAATTCAGTAACTATATGGTTTTAAACAGTGCTAGAGCTATGATTTCAATTGAGTGGCTAAAACATAAACACAAAAAATTCTTGAATATCCAAACTAGCATCCTTTTAATATTAACAAATGAAAAGAAAAATGATAGTTTCTTATTACATTACAATGCAATTACTATCAAAATGGAATTCAACGTTCTTAATATTGTGGTTGACTTACTCATAATCTACAAATCAAATAAAATTTGTGTGTGCAATCTAATCATATGTCCAATAATATTATAACAAAAAGACTAATTATTATTGCTAAGTAAAAAAGAAAACAATAAAATAAAATGTTTATGCAAACTAGATGGCAGAGTGAATGTTATTTTAGTCCTTAATCATTTAAATGTGCCATTTTAGTTCTTAATATTTTGTTTTGTGTCAAAATAGTCCTTTCCATTAAGTAGTGGATGGAAAAGTTTGAGATAACACATGAAAAGATTAAAGGCGAAAAGCACATTTTAGTCCCTACATTTTCAGGCGATTTTCATTTTAGTCCCTACATTTTATTTTTACCGCTTTTAGTCCCTATCCTGAAAAACGGTTTTTGTTTTGGTCCCTGCCGTTACATCATAAACGGATTTTGCTGACGTGGCAAACGGTAAGAATAAATAATATTTGTTTAATGTCTACGTGGCTTAATTAATAATAAAAAAAGTTTTTTGGCATTAAAAAATGCCATGTCAGCATTTAAATTAAAAAAAATTAATTTATTAATTTTAATTAAATAAAAAAATTAAAAACAGAATTAAAAACAAAAAATTGTATGGGTTGAGATCTAAAAATGTCTTAAACAAGAATAATAAAAACACACACCCAGATCCAAGATCACAAACCCAGAAATTTAAAAAAAAAAACAATTTAGATCTGTCTTCCTCTTCAACAAGAACACTAAAGGCCACAAACCCAGATTTTAAATAAAGAACACATGACCAGATTTTCTAGTATTTTCTTACCATTTCTTGTCAACCAAACACAAAAACACAAACCGATCTCCAGCAAGAACACAAACACAAACCCAGCAGTAGATCTCTCTTGTCAACCAAACACAAAAAAGAAAACACACACCCAAAAATCAGCAAGAAAACAAACACAAATACAAACACAAACCCATCAATCCATCTTCAGCAACAACCCAACAATCCAAACACAAAATCACAATGATCCGTGATTTGAAACCCAAGGATCCAAAACTAAACTCAAACCGATGATCCAAAATCTTCAAACCCACCACATCCACAAGCTTTAATCCTTCACCGATCTTCAAACCAATCACAACCATCCGATCTTCTACTTTTGTTTCACCGTGAGGAACCCAGGCCGAAGCTCCTCAAGCTTTAATCCTTCACCGTTGACCACCACAACCACGAACGGCAGTCGGTCCTTTCTGGGTTTGGTTTATGGTTTTCAAATCCAAACACCATACAACAGTGGCCGAGGGTTTAGATCGATCTAGAGAGAGAGAGAGAGAGAGAGAGAGAGAGAGAGCTGAGGGTTTGTGTGAGAAGAGAGCTTGAGATAAGAAAAAACGAGATCTGAAAAGGCGGAGGGCCATGAAGGTGATGATTGGGTCTTGATCTGAAGAGAGAGGGGCTTTGAGGAGGCCATGGGTCTTGATCTGAGAGAGAGAGAGAGGGGCTTTAAATTTGGTTTGTGTTTGAATCCGGTGAGAAAATACGGGGCTATGAATTGAGATAGTTTGTGTTCAGAGTTCTTTGTATTCTTCCCCAAAAAAAAGAAAAAAAAAAAAGATAATTTTTTGGGTTTCAAAATTTTTAGGTTCAAAATCCACTCAAATCTCAATCCATACAATTTTTTGTTTTTAATTCTGTTTTTTAATTTTTTTAATTTAATGCCAAAAAACTTTTTTTATTATTAATTAAGCCACGTAGACATTAAACAAATATTATTTATTCTTACCGTTTGCCACGTCAGCAAAATCCATTTATGATGTAACGGCAGGGACCAAAACAAAAACCGTTTTTCAGGATAGGGACTAAAAGCGGTAAAAATAAAATGTATAGACTAAAATGGAAATCTCCTGAAAATGTAGGGACTAAAATGTGCTTTTCGCCAAGATTAAAACAATATGTTTATGTTGACTGGATGTCAAAGTGGATGACCCATGGCATTTATTAAAAAAAAGAAGCTAAAATTTGTTTAAAAATTTTCACATGTATCCATGTGAGGGGGTCGAAAAAATCACACTCTCAAAGCAACAAAACTAAAGTAAGTGTCATACAAGGATATCAAAGCGAAAATGGGGATTGAAAAATGTCCCACTAGATAACAAGGCAAATCGAATGAGAGATTTGCTCTCAAGCTTCTACTCTCTTGTTCCTTCAATGGCAATGACAGAGGTAGGAAAAGAAGCCATTTGGCTTAGTGGACTAATTAATGAGCTTGGTTTCAACCAAATAGCATGGTGCTATATTGTGATAGTTAGAGTGCAATTTATTTGGCAAAAAATCTGGTATATCGTGCAATAACAAAGCATATTGTTGTGTGGTATCAAAAGATCAGAGAATGAGTTTCGTCTGATGATATTTCTTTGTCGAAAATTCACACTAGTGAGAATGTCTTTGATATATTGACAAAGCTAGTTCCAATAGATAAGTTCAAGCACTACTTGGACTTGATTGGTGTTTGCAGCTCGAGATAGCCCTTAGGGGCCAAGGTGGGGGCAATGGAGGTGTTTTGCTCATGTAGCTTGATCAATTCAAGCCAATGTGAAGATTTGTTAACGTGGCCTGTGTGGCTTAAATTGCCAAGCCCAGCCACATTAGTGATAAAATACAATTCGAAGAAGGAAACCCACACTAGCCGACTTAACATATATCTATATATGTTGTTATGTGCACCAATAGGTAGTATTCCAAAAACCTATAGCAGCCACGTAAAGAATAGAAAGGTAGCCACTAGTCTTGTGTCTTTGTGAGAAAGTGCCAGGGTGTATTTGGATTTTAGGTTTCTTGAGAGTATTCGTGTGCACTATTATATCTACCTATTTTTTTTAGTAAAATTTTTCTCTATTGCCACTCATGGATGTAGGCTATTTGTCCAACTATGTAAATACTAGTGTTCTTATTATGTGTGGTTGTTATTAATTTTTAGTTTTATTGTTAATCTGTTATTGATTTGAGTCAAGGGGTGATACTTGCACAACGCTCTTCAATAAAGTCTTTTTATTCATTAAAAAATTAGAATATTTGAAAAAAATTAAAATAATAAATAAATTTCATGGAGTTGTAAAAATATCAAGTTTAAATAAAAGATTTCTAAAAAATAGTTCATTCAATTTACCTTACTATATAAGTCTTCCATGTGGGAGGAAGATAAGAGAGTTGAGGTTGAATTATTTTTTGTTGTAAACATTGTGAGGTTCTCTTGAAAGAGTGAGAGATTCTCTAGTTAATTAGTGAGCGGTATCCATAGTTAAATGATTATTTAAGTACGAGTTATTTTAGAATTACGACCAATTTCACACCCATTTTCACAACTATCCTATATAGTAGAATGTCACTTTTAATGAACCCACCACTTTTTTTTTTCTACCACTCACAATTAGCTTCAAATAATTGTGAAATTTTGTGTAAAATTGGTTGTAATCCTAGAATTTTTTCATCTAAGTAAATCATTAGAGTAAACCCTTCTCCTCAAGTAAGCTATTCATTAAAGGCTAGTTTGAATAGAATGGAGTAGAGAATAGTAAAGTGGAGTTTGCCAAAAATTAACTGCAATTTTTACCAACTTTATTCTACTCCCCTCTATTTTATTCCCATTTTATATTTCTTCTTTATAACTGTGGGGACAGGGTTTTGATAACCCGGCCCACTTCATACTAAGCCCAAGGCCCACGCCGAGGAGGAAGAAATGTCCGAGGACAAATTGAGGAAGATTCAGTTACCAAGAAGCATTGCCGAGGATAATCCTGTCCTCGACCAGCCGAGACCATGGAGAGGAAGAACAAATCACAATCAGAGGTGGCCTTTCAAAGCGTCTCCAAAGAAAAGACAAGTACAATGGGTCAGCCACGGAAGCATGGTGGAGGAGCAATTCCAAGAGGAACTGTCACCTCCACATTAAATGCCCACACCTAACGTTCTGGCCGCATTAATGAAGAAGTAGCTCCTGAGCAGTGCTGCCGTAGTTGCTGCAACCCACAGAAAGAAGGGGAAGGTGACTAATGGGACAAGCACTCAAGTGGTGACCTGCATGACCAACAAATGGAGGGTCAAGATTAACCAAAGGGGGGATATATAATGTAAGAAGTCCCCCAGAAAGGGGGACGAGATTTTTAGAAACAGAAAATATTGTAGCACTTGTATCAACCCTGTAACCAGGCGCTGAAGAAACAATAATAACTCTCAGCTCTTAAGAGGAGGGTCGAGGAGCCATGTTTCATGCTTTAGCCTACGTTTTCATTATTCAACCTAATCACTACCATGCTTAGTTGTTGCAATCCTTATTAAAGCCTAGTCCTTTAACCTGCTCTCTACAAATTCATTGTATTGGGCTAGCTGGGCTTGGGTTCACTTCCTCCAAAGGAAAGGTGCTCAAACTCGGTCCCTACAATTGGTGCCGTCTGTGGGAAAGGAACTTGTGCACTAGTAAGGGCAACGATCAAGCATGGCAGGGTCAAGCCCTCGTCAAGCAGGCTCCCACTTGCCCGAACTGGCTAAATCACAACAACAGGGTAACTTTCTCAACCCTAGGCGAGACCGAAACAAAGAGAACGGAAATCTTCGAGAGGGAAGCGTGCACACCTCACAAACCATCGGAAGCCACACTCATGGGGGCAGTCATGCGCCCTGAAGGCAAAACAACGGCCAGGCCAGGCAACCAAAAGAGGTTAAAAGTCATGCATCCCAAAGACAAGATGATAAGGCGGCCATGCAATAAGAGATTAGACGATTTGAAAAGAAGGCTGCGCCACGCGCAACGAGGGCAGTCTCGTCCCAGCCCTAACATGCCCTCCGACGATGAAAGTGACAATGACTATAGGCGAAGATCAAGAACTCCCCCAAGCGAGACCTTCTCTCATGAGGAAGAGCACCACCAGAGGAGTAAACGTAGCAACCCATCTCCTAGGGGCTTGGGAAGTGATGCCATAAGCAAGGCACTGGACCAACTCTAGAAATCACCTTTCACACACCATATAGAAGAGGCTATGCTTCCTCGACGATTCCAGCAGCCAACCTTCACCATTTATAACGGCAGAATGGACCCTGTGAGTATGTGAGCCAATACAACCAAAGGATGGCTGTCCACTCCAAAAATGAAGCACTGATGTGCAAGGCCTTCCCCTCTAGCCTGGGACCAGTAACAATGAGATGGTTCAATGGCCTGAAGACGAGTTCTATAGACTCGTACAGACAGCTGACCCAAGCCTTCGGCTCCACCTTCATTACGAATAGCAGACCTCTTCGGCCCTTGAGTGCATTGTTGTCCCTATCCATGCACTATGGAGAAACTTTGAAGGCCTATTCAGACAAGTATTGGGAGGTGTATAACGAATTGGACGGCAATTACGATGATGTCGTCACCAGTACCTTCAAGAATGGTCTTCCAACTAGGCACGGCTTGAGGAAGTCTCTGACTGGTAAGCTTGCCACCAGTGTGCGCCAGCTGATGAATCAAATCAACAAGTACAAACGGGTAGAGGAAGATCAGCTGCAAGGCAAAGGAAAAGAGAAGGTTATCCCTCAGGAGATGAGGGATTTTAGATCGGACCGGTATAATAACAACTGCCGGAGAAGAGATTTTGCAGGCCAATCTAGGGCGACCAATGCTCAAACCGCCAATGCTGTATTTCGAGAACCAGTACACAGGGTGTTGGAGAAGATCAGGAATAAGCCATACTTTAAGTGGCCAAATAAGATGGCGGGGGATCCTACAAAGCGCAATCAGAGCCTTTACTACCAATACCATGAGGACCACGGACATGCGACGGAGGACTGCAAGCACCTCTAGAACCACCTGGAACAACTAGTCCGAGAAAGAAAGCTTAAACACCTTCTGCATCATTCCAATGGTCATCAAGGCCAAACTCATCAGGAGCCCCGAAGAGACGTCGCGCTGAGGCCACCCACAAGAACGATCAATGTGATCTTAGCTGTGCCAGGGAGAACAGGCACGTGCCCTTCGCGGGTATTGTCCGTGGCCCAGATGCCTGTCGAGGAGACCCAGCCAGAGCCGAAGAGGGCTAGAAGGAACTTTCACCCGACCTTGAGTTTTTCAGAGGAAGACAAGGTTGGGACTATCCAACCCAATGACGATGTACTGGTGATCACTCTTAGAATCGGGGACTACGACGTGAAAAGAGTGATGGTGGATGATGGCAGTGGGGCCAAGGTCATGTACCCCGACCTTTACAAGGAATTGGGGCTAAAACCAAAAGATTTGGCACCCTATAGCTCCCCCTTGATGAGTTTCGATTGGAAACTAGTTACCCCGAAGGGAATGATTAGGTTGCCCATCTAGACTGGCCCAGAGGTAGTGGAGGTGAACTTTATAGTGGTGGATACCTACTCCCCGTACACAGCCATTGTTGGCAAGCCGTGGCTTCACACCTTGGAGGCTGTGTCCTCCTCTTTACACCAGAAGGTGAAGTTCCCATCGGGGGACCAAGTTCTTGAAGTCCATGGTTGCCAGTCCACAGCAAGGCAGTGCATGGTGGCGGCCATATCGCATCGGCTTGATGCAGGGTCTTCGGCCACTACCGAAAGGGGCTTATAGCAGTCAAAGAGCCCGGTGGCGCCTTTTGACGTGGCTGCCAAGGAAGCAAAATATGAAGATCTTGAGAAGGTGGTCATTGGAGATGATCCAGAAAAGTTCTTCCAGGTCAAGGCTTAGCTGCCTCCCTAGGAGAAGGAGGAGTTGATCGAGTTCCTCAAAACAAACATTGACGTATTTGCATGGGACGCCTGTGATGCCCCGAGGATTGATTCAGCCTTTATCTGTCACCATCTCAATGTCAACCCATCCATCGTTCCCAAGAAGCAACCACCTCGGCGCCTATCAAGAGAGCACGCCGATGCAATTAGGGAGGAGGTAAAGAAACTTAAGCGCGCGGGCGCTATCAAAGAGGTTTTCTACCCTAAATGGTTGGCCAACACCATGGTGGTCAAGAAGAAAAGTGAAAAATGGAGGGTTTGTGTAGACTTCACGGACTTAAACAAGGCGTGCCCAAAGAATCCGTTCCCTATGCCTCGGACAGACCAGTTGGTGGATGTGACTGCGGGACATCCTCGGATGAGTTTCTTAGATGCCTTTCAGGGCTATCATCAAATACCACTAGCCCTGGAGGATCAGGAGAAGACAGTTTTCGTGATGCCTATTGGGAACTACCACTATAAGGTGATGCCGTTTGGCCTGAAGAACGCAGGGTCCAACTATCAAAGGATGATGACGAGAATGTTTGAGCCGCTGTTGGGCAAGAGCATCTAAATTTACATAGATGATATGGTGGTGAAAAGTAGGGTGGTATCTGAGCATTTAGGAGACCTCGGTTGTATCTTCAACGTCTTGAGGAAGCACAAGCTGTGCCTAAATGCCTCCAAATGCTCGTTTGGAGTGGGGTCCGGCAAGTTTATGGGCTACATTATTACCCACAGGGGGATTGAGGTTGATCCCGACCAAATCAAGGCTATTTATAGCCTAAACCCTCCGCAAAACCCCAAGGAAGTCCAAAAGCTCACTAGAAGGGTTGCGACCCTGAATCGATTCATTTCTAGGTCGGCTGACAGGTGCAGGCCTTTCTATCTCCTGATCAACAAGTGGAAAGGATTTGAGTGGTCCGAGGAGTGCGCCGCTGCCTTCCAGCAGCTCAATGAATACCTGTCTCGGCCACCTATTATGTCTAATCCTGAGGCCGACGAAGTCCTATATGCATATATCGCTGTAGCCATTTATGCGGTGAGTTTGGTGCTAATACAGGATGACAATGGCATCCAAAAGCCAGTTTATTACGTGAGCAACTGCACGAAGCTGAGGTCAAGTACTTACCCTTGGAAAAAGCTATATTAGCCGTGGTCCATGTTACACGAAAACTTCCCTATTATTTCCAGGCTCACACGGTAGTTGTCCTAACCCAACTACCCTTAAAGTCTGTGCTGTGGACCGCTGATTACACTGGAAGGATGGCCAAGTGGAACACAATTCTAGGGGCTTTTGACGTCAAATACATGCCTCGAACCTCTATAAAGGGCCAGGTTCTGGCTGACTTGATGGCTGAATTCGTCGAGCCACTAGTAGAAACAGTAGCAGAAGAGGAAAACATGGATGGAAAATCAGTTGGGGCAATCTCCGTTCCAGGGCCCCCATGCTGGAAAGTGTACGTTGATGGCGCCGCGAATCAAAGGGGGTCTAGAGTGGGCTTAGTCCTAATATCCCTTGAGAAGTCTGTTGTAGAGAAGTCCCTGAGACTTGGGTTCTCGGCCACAAATAACAACGCCGAGTACGAGGCCTTGTTACAAGGGATGGACATGGTACAAAAAATGGGAGGAAAAGCAGTAGATATCTTCTCAGATTCGAGACTGGTCGTGGGCCAGGTGAACGGAGAGTTGGAAGCCAGGGATGTGAGGATGCAAGAGTACTTAAGCCAAGTCAAACGCCTGCAATATGATTTCGATCTTTTCAGCTTGTCACATGTCTCCAGAAGTGGGAACACCCATGCCGATTCATTGGCCACATTAGCTACCTCCTCAATAGGAGATCTGCCTCGGATTATCCTTGTTGAGCACCTGGAGAGAGCGAATGAGGTGGCAAAAGGCATGGCTCACGTCTACCAAGCTAGGGTGAGCCCCAGCTGGATGGACCCTATAGTGAGATTCCTCAAAGATGGTACTCTGCCTGAGAAGAAATCAGAGGCTGATAAAATACGAAGGAATGCTCCTCGGTTCTGGCTATCCGAGGGCCACAAACTGTATAGGCGCTCCTACTCTAGACCATACCTACTGTGTATCCACCCTGAGGCATCAAAACTACTGCTTGAAGAGCTGCACGAGGGGATCTGTGGAAGCCACACATGAGGAAGATCCCTGTCGCACCGAGCCATCACCTAGGGATATTGATGGCCGGGGATGCAGAAGGAGGCCCTAGAGTATGTTAAGAAGTGTGACCAATGTCAAAAGTTTGCCCCAAATATCCATCAGCCAGAAGGGGTACTTAACCCTTTGTCCAGCCCATAGCCGTTTGCCTAGTGAAGCCTGGACATTGTGGGCCCTTTCCCCAAGGCACTAGGAAATAAAAGATATTTGTTGGTCGGCACAGATTATTTCACCAAATGGGTCGAAACCGAACCACTGGCCAACATTAAAGGCGTGGATGCTAAGAAATTCATCTGGAGGAACATTGTCACCCAATTCGGGGTCCCACATACCCTCATTTCGAACAATGGGCTCCAATTTGACAGTAAAGCCTTCAGAGGGTACTGTTGCGAACTGGGGATCACAAACCGGTACTCAACTCCAGCTTATCCCCAGAGAAATGGTCAGGTCGAGGCTGTCAACAAGGTCATAGTCAATAGGTTTAAGAAGAGGCTCGATGACGCCAAGGGAAGATAGGTAGAAGAGCTGCCGCACGTCTTGTGGACTTATCGCCACGGTGGTCGATAGGGAAAACATATTTTGCCATGACCTACGGGGCTGAAGCTGTCATCCCACTAAAAGCAAACTTCCCAACGCTGAAGACGACCTCTTTCACCCCGAGCAGTAATGATGGGCTGCTAGGGAAGGGTCTAGATCTAATTGATGAACGAAGGGAAAAGGCATTGATCCAGCTGGCCTACTACCACCAGAAATTCAAACAGGGATATGATGCCAACGTAAAGCTAAGACCACTGGCGCCAGGGGATTTAGTGTTGAGGAAGGTTGTGGGCGCCGCCAAGAATCCGTCCTATGGGAAGCTAGGACCCAATTGGGAGGGACCGTACCAAATTACCTCAGTGGCAGGAGTAGGTGCATACTACTTAGAAGACTTAAATGAGAAACCTGTACCTCGTCCATGGAATGTAAATAACCTGCGAAGGTATTATTATTAATAAAAGCATTTATGTTAATCCAGACTCTAAGTCTATTATGATTGTATGTCTCGCGCCCTGACAACCATCTAGGTCCTAGACAGAACCAAGGTATTGCATGGTCCTCGGACTCAAACCTGTGGGGAAACTAGGCACTTCAAAAAAGCCAAGTGTTAGACAGAACTGTGGGGAAACTAACTACTTCAAAAGAAAACTAGGTCCTAGACAGAACCAAGGTATTGCATGGTCCTCGGACTCAAACCTGTGGGGAAACTAGGTACCTCAGAAAAGCTAAGTGTTAGACAGAACCAAGGCTTTACATGGTCCTCGGACTTAAGCCATTGGGGAAACTAACTACTTCAAAAGAAAACTAGGTCCTAGACAGAACCAAGGTATTGCATGGTCCTCGAACTCAAACCTGTGAGGAAACTAGGTACCTCAAAAAAGCTAAGTGCTAAACAGAACCAAGGTATTGCATGGTCCTCAGACTCAAACCTGTGGAGAAACTAGGTCCCTTAGAAAAGCCAAGTATTAGACAAAACCAAGGCCTTGCATGATCCTCGGACTCAAGCCTGTGGGAAAACTAACTACTTCAAAAGAAAACTAAGTCCTAGACAGAACCAAGGTATTGTATGGTCCTCGAACTCAAACCTGTAGGGAAACTAGGTACCTCAGAAAAGCTAAGTGTTAGACAGAACCAAGGCCTTGCATGGTCCTCGGACTCAAGCCTGTAGGGAAACTAACTACTTCAAAAGAAAACTAGGTCCTAAACAGAACCAAGGTATTGCATGGTCCTCGGACTCAAACCTGTGGGGAAACTAAGTACCTTAGAAAAGCTAAGTGTTAGACAGAACCAAGGCCTTGCATGGTCCCCGAACTCAAGCCTATGGGGAAACTAACTACTTCAAAAGAAAATTAGGTCCTAGACAAAACTAAGGTATTTCATAGTCCTCGGACTCAAACCTGTGGGGAAACTAGGTACCTCAGAAAAGCTAAGTGTTAGACAGAACCAAGGCCTTGCATGGTCCCCAGACTCAAGCCTATGGGGAAACTAACTACTTCAAAAGAAAACTAGGTCCTAGATAGAACCAGTGTATTGCATGGTCCTCGGACTCAAACTTGTGGGGAAACTAGGTACCTCAGAAAAGCTAAGTGTCAAACAGAATCAAGGCCTTGCATGGTCCTCGAACTCAAGCCTGTGGGGAAACTAACTACTTCAAAAAAAAAACTAAGTACTAGACAGAACCAAGGCCTTGCATGGTCCTCGGACTCAAGCCTATGGGAAATTAATTACTTCAAGAAAAAAACTAAGTACTAGACAGAACCAAGGCCTTACATGGTCCTCGGACTCAAGCCTATGAAGAAACTAGTTACTTCAAGAAAATTCTAAGTGTTAGACAAAACCAAGGCCTTGCATGGTCCTCGGACTCAAGCCTATGGAAAAACTAACTACTTCAAGAAGAACCTAAGTGCGAGGTAGAATCAGAGCCAAGCTTGGTCCTTGGATCATCTGCCTTAGTAAAATTTACACCATACAAAATCTGCATGGGTATCAAACAAAGCCCATGAATAGGTTAGTCTGACTTGATTAACTACTTTAATGCCCGTCATGATCATTGCCAACAATGATGATCTTTCCTATAACGAAATCTAAGGAATTAAACCCATGAGCATCATTTAAAGCGTTTTAGGGTGCCATGGACTTTGTCCTTATTGAACCCACACCTGGAGGGTTCCCTCTTTCCATAATTCAAAAGTAAAAGAGAAGTAGATTTCCATTGACATAAACATACTCATGTTATCATAATTATAGCTGTGATAGGCAGAGGCACAATTGGAGTTACGATTGGGCAAGCAAAGAGGATAAATAACGCAAGCAAGGGAGAATAAAGTGCGCACTACATTAGGTCCACAAAAGCTACCCAACAGGGGTCATATTACAATGTTTAAAAAAAAAAAATACACATACGGCAAAATGCCATTACATGGTTCAAAAAAAAAGAAGAAGGGAAAAAAACATAACATAAGACAAAATTGCCTAGGAGTCTACTTCTTCGACTTAACCTTCTTCGGCTGGTCTTTGGCCACATCGGGGTCCTCAAGGCTCTGGCTCAAAGAAATGGCTTGCGGAGGCAACGCAGAGAGAACTGTCCCCTCGGCAGGAGAGACCTGGGTGTCAGACGAGGGGTTTGCAGCCTCCTGGAGTGCTTCCTTGTTAGGACCTTCGGTTGTTTCAATTACCCTAGGAAGATTAGCTTCCTTGGCAAGATCCTCAGAAGTGGTAGTAGTCACCTCAGTGGCCACCACAGCCTCCTCAGCCTCTTCATTTAAGGCAGCCCCCACTTCCTCGGAAACTACCTTAGCCTCGGAGCTAGATGGGGCAGCCTCACGAATGGCCAACGGGTAGTACACGTTCTCCACCTTCCACAGGTCAGATGAGGCCTCAACGCCAGCTTGCCTGAGGGCCTCATTTCAAACCTGGGAACAGTAGAGTCGGCATACACCAGGCACTTGAGCCTTGAGGGCGGCCTCTGTCTCGGCCACACCTGAGTCATAGGCCGCCTCCTCGGCCTCCTTCTTAAAAGCCAGGGCCTCAGCTTTGCCAAAATCTGCCTCGTTCTTAGCCCTTAGTGCTTCGTCCCTGGCAAATTCTACAATGCCCTTAGCTCTCTCCGCCTCAGTCGCTTTCTCCTTCAGATCGGTGATCTGCTCCCTCGCGATCCTCAGTTGGTCCTCCGCCTCGAGCAGGCACCTCGTCTAGTCTTCGGCCTGCCTTTGGGCACCATCTAAGCCTGACAAGGCGCTATCCCTTTCCCTGGTCATCTCCTTAACAGCCTTCTTGGCCTTCTTGAGGTTGGCCTCGGAGGTCTTAAATGTCCGAGAGGCTTCCAGGCGCTAGTCACGCTCACTATCCAAGGTCCTGCTCTGGCTGTTGGCCTCCTCCTCCAACCTAAAAGTGGCCTGTACAGCCTGCCAATTGAAACCAGCACGCAATTAGTTTGAAACCCAAGAATAAAATCCATAGAGCCAAGTGTCAGAAGTCTTACCATGCTTAAGTACCTCTTAAGGTCGAGGAAGACCTCCTTACTCCTCAGGCCCCCCAATTCGGCCATATCCGCAGGAAACAGCAGGGACCTCTCCAATGCGACGGCCACGTACGTGCCTTCGCCCCCTCGAAATTCCCTGAGAGAGGCATCGTCCTTCATAGGCTCCCTATGGAGCATTGGGGCGGGAAGCCAGGCCTGAACCTCAGACTGGACTAAGACCTGCTTATCCTGGCCTTGGGGCCCTATCTTCAATTGTTTTGGGGGCCGCCGAGTGTCGTCCTCCCCTTGGGGTGAACGAGACTTGTCACCTTTCATAGTCCTTTTGCCTTTGTCCTTCTTCTGCTTAGAACCAGTAGGCTCTGGCCTAGGTGGCAAGCTTGGCTGAGGTGGAGGAAGTGGAAGCCAAGGCTGGGCCGAAGTTGACCTGGTCTAGGCAGCTTGAGACTTGGGAGGAGGAGGGGGAGGAAACTTGGGCTGAGACTTCCCTGGCTGCCCCTCAATCAAATCAAGTAAATTGGTTTGGGGTTTTCGCTTGTAACCCATCTCTAACCGATGAGAAGTCTCCGCGGATAAGAATTCTGCCTCAGTTAGGTTGGGATCACCCTAGTCTCCAGAGGGATCTTCGGACAGGTGGACTTTTCGAACACACCAAATTCGTCCTCAGTCGGACCCAAACCAGCAGCTCCTTCTTCTGTTTCTCTATCCTCTCTCCCAACCTCCGCGGCCTGGTGGGTGGCAGAAGAGCTCGCCAATGGGGTACCCTCTGGAGCGGAAGATTCCTCTAGAATCGAGAAACTGTCCTCGGATACAGTAATCTTCGGAAGCCGAGGATCCTTTGCCCTTATCACGTACATCGGTGCCCCGAACGACTTCTGAATGGGGTCGTATCCCAGGACCTTGTGAGCGGCCCTAACTTGGTTGTCGGCCTCGTTTACAAAGATCTCTGCCGTCAATGCAGTCTCCAAATCCGCCTTATTTACTAAATGGAAGTGCCGCTGAAAAGCGTGCGGATTTGCAAAAAAGAGGGCACGTGTGTGTCAGCAATCAAGCACTGCAAACTTTGATAGCACAAAATATTAGACCCCCTCCTATTCTAAGGCACCCTACCTAGTGTCCCCTCTTCTGTCGAACAGTGGAGGCTGTCGTGCCACTCTCCAAACACAATGAGGAAGTCCTTATTTAGACCCTTGTTGGATGAAGAGAGGCACTGGATAAGCAGCACCCTATCATCCCTCGTCTTCATGTAGTAAGACTTGCTCTTTAGGTGCTGGAGGTTGTAGCACCAATTCACGTTATGATAGGTCAACTTCAGCCCCATCTTCTCGTTTAAGGCATCTACACAGCCCAGAATCCTAAACATATTGACGCCACATTGAGTGGGGGCTAGCCGAAAATGCCTAAGGTAACTCATCGTCACCTGACCCATGGGAATCCGCATACCGCCCTCCAAGAAGGCGATTATGGGAATCACCACCTCGCCCTCTTGCCTCCTAAGTCTCCACTCTCCCTCTTCATAGTACCTTAGACCTACGTTACTAGGTATCCTATAATCAGCGATAAACTTCTCCATCGCCTCTTCAGACTCAACCAATTTCTTGAACCTACCCATCCCTAGAAACAATTAAGAGACACGAAGAAATAAGTTTAGAAGAGGGGAGAACGCAATTTAAAGAGAGAGAAGAAGACTTACAGAAATGAGGAAAATCTCCTCGGACAGGCTTTTTGTGCTGAAGGGAGTCATGAGTTTGGTTGGAGATTTAACCAAATTCAGGGTATGTGCACAAGAACTCTTAAATGCGAAAGTAAAGAGGCGAACCGGTTCAAATGGGTATTTATACCCCCAATTAAAAATAACCGTGTGAGTTTTTCCACCCATAAATTCAGGAAAATTACCGACGTTCGATCATCATCACATCGTTGAACGTGGGGAGTATGATGCCGCCAAAATTTAATGAAAGCGCGCTCCGCATACCAAAGCGTCAGGAACGTACATTGGATAGATGAAAAGACTCTGGCACTGATGGAGAACAAGACTTAGCAAGCCGTTGTAAAAGCCCGAGGACATCAAAATCCTCCTCTCTACCCGAGAAGCCTGACAACAGGATTTTGAGGGGCTATTATAGGGACAGGGTTTTGATAACCCGGCCCATTTCATACTAAGCCCAAGGCCCACGCCGAGGAGGAAGAAATGTCTGAGGACAAATTGAGGAAGATTCAGTTACCAAGAAGCACTGCTGAGGACAATCCTGTCCTCGGCCAACCGAGACCATAGAGAGAAAGAGCAAAGCACAATCAGAGGTGACCCTTCAGAGCGTCTCCAAAGAAAAGACAAGTACAATGGGTCAGTCATGGAAGCATGGTGGAGAAGCAATTCTAGGAGGAACTGTCACCTCCACATTAAATGCCCACACCTAACGTTCTGGCCGCATTAATGGAGAAGTAGCTCTTGAGCAGTGCTGCCGTAGTTGCTACAACCCACAGAAAGAAGGGGAATGTGACTGATGAGACAAGCACTCAAGTGGTGACCTGCATGATCAACAGATGAATGACCAAGATTAACCAAAGGGGGGATATATAATGTAAGAAGTCCCCTAGAAAGGGGGACGGGATTTTTAGAAACAGAAAATATTGTAGAACTTGTATCAACCCTGTAACCAGGCGTTGAAGAAACAATAATAACTCCCAGCTCCTAAGAGGAGGGCCGAGGAGCCATGTTTCATGCTTTAGCCTACGTTTTCGTCATTCAACCTAATCACTACCATGCTTAGTTGTTGCAATCCTTATTAAAGCCTAGTCCTTTAACCCGTTCTCTACAAATTCATTGTATTGGGCTAGCTGGGCTTAGGTCCACTTCCTCCAAAGGAAAGGTGCTCAAACTTGGTCCCTACAATAACTATTAATAGAATTTTGTATTTTATTTCCATCACTCTTCTTGTGTCAGCCTTTATTCACTCATCTGATTCTATAATTGCAAATGAGGGATCTGTTTGGGATCCGCTTATTTTGCTGAAACTGAAAATTTTTTGCTGAAAGTATTGCAAATAAAAATAAAAGTTAGCTGAAATAGTACAGTAGAACCCAAGAATAGTACCAAAAAGTGCAGTGGGGTCCATGACTAGTAGCAAAAATAAGTTGAACAATAAAATAAACTGGCAAAAATAATTTTTGCCAAACATTCACGAGGTGTGCGTTTGGATTGGGATGGAAAATTAAAATTGTTTTACTATTCAGCTTATTTTTGCTACTATTCATGAGTCCCATTACACTTTTGGTACTATTTATGGGCCCCACTGTACTATTTTAACTAACTTTTACCTTTATTTACAGTACTTTTAGTAATAAGTTTTCAGTTTCAGCAAAATAAACAGTATCCAAACACACTCGAGATATGGGCTTGGATCATCATGACATAAGACACACTGTACGTTCAAACCCCCCTCCAAGGGCGGAACTACCCTTGGACCCAGGGGGCAATGGCCCCCCGTAAATTTTTTTTAAAAAATATTATTATATATTTGTATTAATTTTAGTAATTTTGTTTTATAAAATTACATTTTATTTCCCTTAAACAATATTATTGATTCTTTTTAGAGTAATTTTATACTCACAAACTTTTTTTGTAGCAAATTTTTATTAGTTCGCATATGAGTACACCAATTACATCATTTTTTTACTTACTAATAACCACTTATTACATAAGTAATTTATAAAAAAAACTTGCAGCTCTAGTATTTTCCTCATTTTAGTGACCACAAAAAAAATTATAGATCTAAAATCTATAAAAATATATATATACAAGCCAAAAAAAAATGCTCAACAACAAAAATTACTAATAAAACTAAAAACAAAAATAGGCTCAATTAACTAATTTTATCCAAAATAAATAACCTTGCCCTTTAAAAAAATTCTAAACAAAGATAATTTTGTTCTTACCTACAAAAAAAAAAAAAAAAAAAAAAAAAAAAAAAAAATCTCAGCAACTAAGTAGCAAAATTAGAGGTTGAAATCACTGTACACAGTCAACAATAAAACCGCTCCCCCTAACTCAAAGTTCTGGCTCCGTCCCTATCCCCCTCCCCCAGAAACATCACAAACATGCAAGGACATAAAAAACATCTTTACTGT
The DNA here is from genome assembly GCA_023736055.1 of Quercus glauca. Taxonomy (NCBI): domain Eukaryota; kingdom Viridiplantae; phylum Streptophyta; class Magnoliopsida; order Fagales; family Fagaceae; genus Quercus; species Quercus glauca. Next base: position 20,519,304 of record CM043321.1, on the reverse strand, counting down.
GATTCTTACAAATTGCAATCATCTGTTTCTTTTTCTTTTTTTCGTTTTTTTTTTTTTTCCTTAACACCAGTGACAAATAAATAATGACATTAAAAAAAAACATTGGACTAACAAGTTGATGCAACTAACAAACACGGCCGAATAAATTTGCAAGAGAACAAACAGCCCATGCTTTCTAGCCTAAGTTTGCCTTCTTTTTTTTTTTGTTTTCTTATTTACCGAAACGGAAAGGAAACTTTTGGAGGAAAACTTTTTCTTAGTTCGAAAAAGGAATGGATGGAGAGGAGTTTAGAAAACGAATTTGGACCAGTTAGTACTCTGGAGTCTGGACCTAGTATGTTCGTTCATGTTTAACAAATTGGGTATCCCACAAATGAAAATGGTTGAGCATATATGCATGAAATAGACACCTTTGGCTCTTTGAAAAAGGTTATAGAAGAAAGAATGTGTCGAAATAAAGTAGCTTATCGATTGCTTGCGAAACAAAGTTAGCACCATTATCGGTAGTACTTATCAGGGAATTATTTCAGGAATACACATGAAATGGATGGTTTGGGAAGGGAAGGGTGACCTTTATGTACAAGCTCTCATTCTCCTAGGAACAAAAGTGAACCCAAACACCCAAAAACAGATCTTCTATAATTAAAATTTTTTGGATACTAAAAGTTATGTTTGGTTTGTGCTTCATGCTTCACCATTGTCTATAACATCAACATTCAAACTGAGTTCTCCATTTTGCTACCCTTTTTGGTCAAAGCGACATGCACCTGAGAGCACTAGCTACTAGAATGTACGTACAATTTCCACACCCTAACCCTGCTACCCACTAAACTAATCGGCCGGCCCTATCACTTTTTCCTTCTATTTTTTTTTTTTTTTAATGAGCTCAACGGTATCACTTTAATAGTTGGATTACAAGAGTTGCGTTAACTATTAGAGACTAGAGATATGTCAATTTTCAAGAATATAGAAAATAAAATAAAGTAGAAAACACAAATAAACTTGAACAAAAATCATTTACAAATACAATTATTAGATTATAAAACCGTTCTGCTTGCAAACACAGCTTTTTTTTTTTAAGACTTATTATTCTAATGGCATCTCTTGTTGAACATTTTGATTTTTATTGTGAGTTACACATTGATATGGAATGAGCTCCTTCTTGTATTTATAAGTCATTATAAACCTCTGTTGATATCTTAATATATGAGGTCTAGTATGAACTTAAGCTGTATCTATATCACACATGCAGGCCCCACCCAATCTCATGCGTGTAACTGTTAGCGTTTGTTGGAGATTAGCTTCTTTAATAAGCTAACTCATTATTTTATTATTATCTTACCAACTCGGTGACTTATTTAACACATCTATATATATATATATATATATATAAAACCGAAATCTTTGAAACTCTCACAATTTTCCACATCATCACTATTTTCTTTTTCTTTTTCTTTTAGATTCTTTTTATTTTAGGACAAAAGTTTGAATTTTTATTAATATCAATAATATTGAAAAACGTATACAAACTTGGAGACCTATTTAAGGGCTCCATAAAACTTGATGGACAAGAAAATATATTCTAAAATAAGCCCTAATTAATACCTAACCATAATAGGTACCAAATTTGACCTAAAAAAACATTAAAAGAACCTAAAAACAAGGAAATAAATCACCTAGACCTAAAATAACGTTTTTTGCATAAAAATACAAAAAAATACAAAAAAAAAAACTTTAGGATTAAGAAAAAAAGAGAGAGACTCCTAGTAGGATTAAGAAAAAAAATGTTAATACCATATATATATATAAGCATATTTATAAAAATCTTTCTTACAACCCAATAACATTCTACGTTAGACAACACTTCTAAACTATAGAAAAACATAGAAGTTAAATATTTATTCTTATTGTATTTTATTTAATTATGACAGATCCATTTTTTTTTAAACGCTAACTAGCAAAATGTCTATAATATGCATATTATTAACCCAATTTTCTATTTCTAAATTTCTTAGATTTTATTATATCAATCTTTTTTTCTTTTAAATTCTTGGTGGGCAAATCAGTCTCTTACTAATTCTTTTACTTTAACGTGATGTTGGTTAATTGTCATTTTATTTAACTATCCCGAACATCGCACAGGTTAGCGACTAGTTATCATAAAACCTATTCTTTAGGTTTTATTGCTCTCTCTCTCTCTCTCTCTCTCTCTCTCTCTCTCTCTCTCTCTCTCTCTCTCTCTCTCTCTCTCTCTCTCTCTCTCTCTCTGTGTGAACTATAGCACTGTCATTTTCTTCTCTTAAAAGTGTTCTTCCTCTCACATAATTTTATAGCACTGTGAGATTATTCGAAAACTCTTCTTTAGACCGTATATAAAGACATGAATAGAAAAGAATGGAGAAGGAAAGAAATAGAATACCTTTTTATTAAATTCTCAAATGAAAAAATCGAAAAGAATATTCCTTAAAAATTCTTTTCTCTATATTCAATTCCCTCTAATCTCCTCTCCCAAAAAAGAAAAATGATGAATTCGGTTTCAACCCAATGATTCTTCCTTTAGGGATGCACTTGACTTTCTAGGAAAAATTAGAATGGCCTTTTTTTTTTTTTTTTTAATAACAAACATATAACTCCTCTCTTATAAAATATATAATTGATAAGGGAAAGAGTAGTAGGTATTCTAACCTAATTCTAGCTATCGTCTCTATATGGTAGGCCCTAACTCATCCTTTTAAGGCCGAATCAAGCTTTTATAAGAACATGTTTTTTTATAAATCCTTGAATTTTATCGATAGCTAACAATTAGCATAACTTTGGATTTTTTTTTTTTTTTTTGAAAACGGCATAACTTTGGATTAAAACGTTATAATTTGATACTTAAATCAAAAAGGGAAATTCTCAAAGTGGAAAAAATTTGAAGGAATATGGTCCACTTGAATTGCTTGCTTATAAGAGAAGGCTAAAAGTCTAAAACAAATGAATTCAACATTAAAATAAAATTAAAAAATTAAAAAAAATTAAAAAAAAAAAAAAGAAAAAAAAGAAAAGAAAGAAAGATGATGAAAGATGACATCACAACGATGAAACTTTGCATCATCTAAATAACGCCATAACATAACAAGAGTAGTAAACATCAATTCACAAGAGTCCTACTAGGACTAAAAACAACTTCAATTCTCAGGATAACTTCATTATAAAGTTCTTAAAATCCTATATCATTTCCTTTTCGAACGAGTGAATCATATTTTGTCATTTTATTAATTTTTAAACAAACAACAATAATATTATTTGGATATTCATTTAACTTATTGATGAAGTGGAAATATTTAATCCTCTCATTTAAAAATGAATGGATAAATTTTTTTAGAATTCCATAATTGAATATTATCCTAAGAACTTTAAAGAATCATAATACATCATTTTACATATCAAGAAAAACAAGTCATGCGAATATTATTATACATCAACTAAAATAGCGAAGCTTAAGTCAATATGGGTTTACAACATCTCCAGTAGTGTATAGGCATTTTCTCACCTAAAATATTGAAGAGTAAAAGTTATTTTTTCATTTTGCTTGCTTACTTTTTCAAATACAATCTGTGGGGGAGATAGTCCAACGCCATATGTTGGGCCTGAGGCCCAGTTCAGATAGGGCCCTCTGTCCGAAGAGGATGAAAGTATCAATGCTTTACCACCCCGGTGGAGAAACAATCCATAAGGGACAGACGCATCATCCGAAGACAATCTAATTGGGCCGAAGGGACCTAACCCACCGGAGCTGTCCAGTATTTGATCGAATAGATATGCCAAAGACCCCCACGCCAGAGCTGAGCTTCGAGCACGTCCAAAAGCAAGGCTATCATGAAATATCTCATCAATAAAGCTGCCACCGCCACATTTAATGCACTGCAGCAACTTTCCTGGCCGCATTTATGTGGAGAAGACACCTGAACAGTGTATCTTCACCCACCACCACTCACTGGGGATTAAAGCAAACGGCTGATGTGACTAGTACTTGAGTGGGCACCTAGATGGAGGACAAGTGTGCGGTGAAGATGGGGAAAGGGGTGTATATATAGAGGGAGTAAGTCTCGCAAGAGAGGAGAGGAATATTTGTATTCACCAAGTCTTTATGTTCTAATCCTCTTCGGACTAAAAGAGTTTTCTTGTTAAGAAAGTCTGTTTTAATCCTATTTTTCTTTTAGATGGTTTCCGCCTGTATGAACCGTTGCTAAACCCACTATTGGCCCAGCTGTTCAACCCATTACTCTACAAATTTATTGTTGGGAATTTGTTGGGCTTACAAGTCAGGGCGTTGATATCAGGCCCAACAAATTTGGACCCTACACAATCTTTTAAAGACTTTCTATCTTTTTTATATCCCATTTAAATATTTATTTCTTATTTTTTCTTTTTTAAAGATATTTTTGCTCATTCTTTCAAATATACTTTTTCATTTTTATTTTAACCAACAAAAATTATTTTGCTAATGAACATTGACTCTTCAAACAAAGAGAACCACTATTCATGAGCAAATTTTTTTTCTCTATTTTAGAGAGATTTTTGGGCCTGCATTTTAAGGGTTGACTCTTTAAAATATAGAGAATTTTGGCTTTAGATTATCTATTAGAGATGCTATTAGTTGCTAGTTCCACAATAGGCAATAGTTAGGCCAAGCCACCAGTCGAACTATATTATCAAGTAAAAATTAAGTATTCATTAGAAAATGTTAAAAAATTATATAAAAAAACAGAAACAAAAATTATATATAATATACTTACCATTCAAGTTTGGGGTGGAGTGTCATTCTTCTAAACCTCAAGAGAGGGGAATGTAATTATCCTAAGCTAAATTTAATCTCGTTTGTGATTTATCATATTTGTGTTTATTTGAACATCGACTTCATATATTTCAAGTAATTTAAGGATTTTATCATTACAAATTTTGGTGAAAAATGAAATAATTATACTTTAAAGCTATCTTTATACAAGACATGCATAATCATGCATGAAGAGAGCTCAATAATTAATATTTTATATCCATAAAAATATTATAAATTTATATAAGAATCTCTTTACAAAAGTTTAATCACGGTTAGCAAAAAATAACTGATAAATTTAGAATAAAAATACAAAATTTATCAAGCACCAAAACACTTGCAATAGCAAATCTCTCCATAACCCATTGAAAAAAGAAAAAAAATAATAATAAGAAGAAAAATTCATAATTAATATTTTAAAATACACTTTATTTAAAAATTTTAAACAATGAATTTTAATTATGAAATACGATAGTTTTGCCCTTAAGCAAAGTGCAGATTAGTACACAACATTTTTAATATTAATATAATAAAGTTTTGTCAATTGAATGTTAAAGGAGATAAGTGTTTTTACCCTTCAAGTTTGGGGTGGAATGTAATTACCCCTGTAGCTTATTAAGGAAGAGTTCAGATCTTAGAGCAATGACAAATGCCCTCTGTTCAAGTAATATGTAGTTACAGATTTGAGCTCTGGAATTGTCTTTCCAAAAATTGACGATAGGTTGTCTACCAATTATCTCTTCTAGATCTCATGAAAGTTCTGTGCACTTCATACGACATTTTAACTTATTAAAGTGCCAAGAGTCTTGCAGTTTAACTAGTTGGCACCTCTTAGTATTTTAGAAACATCCAAGGTTCAAATACTCCCTATCCCATTGTAATTATGGAATTTAAATTTTTTTTTTTTTTTTAAAAAAACCTTATTAAAGAAATAATTAATTACACTCCATTTGGGAGAAAGGAAAAGAACAGAATAAAAAGAATCATTTTAGAATATTCCTTACATTCTCTTGTTTGCTAGTTTTAATAAAGGAAATGTAATGAGTTTAAGAAAACACTCATTTTTCCATTTTCCCTTAAAATCTCAAATTTTCATTCCTCCAAAAATTAGGAGAAATAGGAAGGAATAGAATTAAGTTAAATAAACTTTTCAATAAAACTCCTAAAAATTTTTCAAACATTCATTCATTTATTTTAAAATAGGGCTATAATAATAACATTGTTATAAAATGGTTCTACTACATTCCTTTTAGTTTACTCTCAAATAAAGTTACTTTCTTCACTTAATTCATTTTCATTTTTTTATTTTAAAACATCCAAACAAGATTACTTCATTCCATTCCATCACTTTCTTTTCCATTACATTCTATTACTTAAATATATTCCATTCATTTCTATTTCTTTATGATTTACTCATTTCATTCCTTTATAAACTCTCAAATGAAGTATAAGGAAAAATAGAAAGTAATTAAAAATATAACTTTTTTTTTTTAAGAACTTAGAAATATAATTTGTTTTTTTGAGAATCATGACCACGAGGACTTATTATTAACTAGGAAAATCATCAAGAACATAATGTAAAATGTTTTGTGGGACATCCTCCATCCAAACTAACAAAGGAAAAGAAAAACAAACTCTCCGCGCTAAGGCATGAGCAACATTGTTGCCCTGCCTCCTAGTATGAGAGAGTGAAAAAGTTCCTAAGGAACTTGCTATAGACCTGAAGTCTTTTACTATATAGCCAACTTGAGTACATAGTTCACAAAAGAAAACATTGGGTTTGGCCGTGGCTGTAGGCAGGGGTTCATTGATCCAATCAAGTAGATGAGTGTGTGTCTAATAAGTACGTCCATATCTCATAATAATAATAATAATAATAATAATAATAATAAAGCCTGAGCGCCCTCTAAACATGGAAATATTCTGAAAGAATAACATTAAATTCGAGGGCACAGCCGTCATAATGAATGTTGAGAGGCATCTAACTAAATTAGCTAAAGGGGGAAAAGCTGGGTGGGAACAAAAGAACCCATTTTTTGTGGCTTTGGGTAGACGAGAATAACTAATTCTTGGCTTGAGAATATGACCTATTGGCTTTATTTTGAGTTAAGATTCTTAGATTCCTTATGGCCTATTCCAATGGAATCTATATAGAACTTTTTTTCTGCCCTCAACCTTTTTTTTTTTTTTTTTAAATTTCACAAGGAATAGCATTCCGTGGTCATTTCTCACTTTCTAATTGAGCCACTGCCAACATGTGTGGTCAACAAGTCACAACCAATAAGCTTCTTAAGAGAGCTCTTGCTTATGATTGACTAGTCCATAAATATGATTCTCATAAATGATGTGCTACTCTTTTTGGGAGCTTCTTCAAGTCCTCTAAAGTAAATTTATATTAATAAAAAAAAATCCCTAAAAGGAAATGTAAGTACAAGAACAAAAACTTGTGCCTCTGCTCCGAAGAAGAGAATAAGTGAATAACATTTGGTGGTAACAGAAGTCAGATAACAATAGTAAAAAAGAATACTATTTGCTTATACTGCTCAAAAGTAATTTAAAAAAAAAGACAGATTTGAAGGACGCAAGGGCATTTTGGCAACATCAGGGAAAGGTGAGTACTGAGTACTTTACACGTACTACTATTAGAAAGATCATTGGGTCCTCAAGAGACATGAAATGAAAGAGTTTTAGCACTATTTTTATTCTATTTTCGGTTGGTTCCGCATTAAAACTGAAACATCCCATTGATCACCAATCTCTCCAAACAAGAAGTCAAAAATTTTTAATTCTCCTTTTCTTATTGTGGGGGCATCCTCCAGTCGACAAAATTAGTATGATATATCAAGGAATGCAACACTTAAACCCTTTTCCATTATTGTACTAAATATTTACTGTACTCATATTGTTTGGGAGAGTTTTTTTTCATTGGTTTATTGGATGTAAAAAATGCAGTTATACCTTAAAAAAAAAGTGAAATTTTAAAAAGTTGTACATAAACTAATTAAGTTGAGAAAAAAAAAACCCTAACTTTAATAAAGGAACATCCCATCTAATACTACTCTACTCATAATGGAAAATATTGTTTAACACTCACTGACGTATAATCTATACATACAAAAACAATGTTCATACTTTCACAACTGGTGTATACATTAACACGTGATACTATGGTGAGTACAAAGTGTACGTTAGTAAGTATAAGATAATCAATGCCCTCTTCATAACTCATGGGCTTTCTTTCTCACAGAGCCCTAAAACATGGTTTCATGTAACTTTTGACATCTCTTAATTGCCAACTTCCCCTTGAACCTTTTTTTCATGACAAATATTTTGTTTTCTTAATGGCTACTATTACAGTCGTATACAACATCTTTGAAGCTCTGCCAATGTATACTTGCTAATTCTGAACATAACACAATTAAATTTTAAATTTGTCATATTCCGTACGCTACCACACCATTATATATATATATATATATATATATATATATATATTTTTTTTTTTAAATCTAAAAATGGAATAAAATGGCAACCAATGAAATGCAATATTTATTGTGTGAACAATATTCATGAGAATCTCTGCCTAGGTGATGAGACATAGAGTTCATATACTGGGAGCAATTTAAAGCTGTATATGGCACAGTACCAAATCCAGCCTCTTGTGCAATTTATTCCTATCCACATGCCAGCAAACTATTTAGGAATTTTTGCTTTAGCACTTTACCTAAAGTCTTTTATAGATTCTCTCCAACTGCATTAAATATACTGTTAAATCAGAATCAACGATCTTTCTAAGAAAGACCAGTTGGAGCTAATCTGAAGATATTGTTCAAGGAATAGGAATTTTTATCTTTCCCTTTCCTTTTCTTTTCTTTTCTTCTTCTTCTTCCTTTTTTCTTTTTTTCTTTTTTTTTTTTTTTTTTTTTTTTTTTTTTTTTTTTTTTACACTCTCTAATGAGCTCTTACAATTTCTGTGTTAATTAGCAATTGCTCATTAAGTCATATCTGGGTGCTTGTTAAGTAGGTATCTGCATGTCAGCTATGTCCTCATTCATGAATAAGTTTGTAACATCTGTTTAGTATTTGATGGTGATTTAGCTGATCTGCTCTAAATAAGTTATACACGAATTTATTCCACATTAGCTGTTGATCATAGAGATATTATTCTTTGTATTTTAAATAGGTCTAGTATAAATCCTGATTATCAACATATAAGACCAGATCCTTCAATGCACTAAGACAGCATTAGAATAATGCACTTGCAGTTGACACATGCACGGCATATGGAATGCAAATCAATAAGAACAATACATATTTTTCACATTTTGCTCAAATGTTGCAGTTGACATAGCATTTTCTATGCAAGAAAAGTCTTTAAACTAGATGCTGAGACAAGTATGTTTATCATGTTTACCATATGCGTATGTGAACGTATCCGAGCATGCAGACAGGATAGCATAACAAATTGTGAGGGAGTTTGAACTTTTGGATGTATAAGTAAATGTCTCTTTGTATGTATGTATATCTTCCACGCATTGTATGCATAAATTTATGTAAAAAAAAAAAAAATTAAACTTAATAAGTATGATCGTTTATCTATTTGTACATTCTTCCAGTTACTTAAAACCTTTTACAAACACATACATGCCTAAGAAGCTTATATTAACCAGTGCAATACATACAGCAAGAAAAGTTCATAGATTCATACAAGAGAATCTCCAAGCCAAGGCAAGAGTCAAGGCCAAGGCAAGTGGTCCTCTTCAGGCCATGACTTGTCATGGTTATCATCAAATACAAGTATGGAAGCAAGTACAATTCTTCTTTCTTTTTTTCTTTTTTTTTCTTTTTTTTTTTTACCGGATCCCAGTTGCTTAGGATTCGTCAGTGCGGGACCGGATGTCTTATGCCAATTCAAGAATGAAAAAGTTTGGCCCCTCTTCCTTAAATATTATAATTTGTGGGCTGAATAAGTACCAAACTTACTGAAGGAGACAAAATGGAATGTATTCCTTATTCCATTCCTTGCCTCCAGACAATCTTCACGGAGCATCTTTCCATCAAAACTTTTTTCTTATGTATCTAATTCCATAGCTTGAAGGTGCTCCAGTCAACAGAATCTTCTTCTACATTCTCCAAAAAAACCAGATATGTGTCTCCATCTGCATCCTTTAATACCAATAACATTCAACTAAAACCGATTTACAAGAGAACTAATTTACTATGTACATTGACATGAAAAAGGCTTTCTAACACCAAGGTGAGAAACAAAGATATAATAGTTCTAAGAATCTTCCATGAGTAGAAGGTGAAAGGTGGGCTTTGAAGGTCTCAAGACAACAACAATCGTGGATTCCCTGATCCAAGTTATAAAATTCCCCTCTTAATTCTCAGAATAAGATTCTTGCCTTTGCCAGACGGACTAATACGAATGCACAACAAAAAAAAAACTTTGGTGCATCAGTGCTGGTACCTAATGCAAGGCGTGAGGTGTAACATAAAGTCATACTCCGGAGGAATTCAAATGGGTAGCAATATCTGAGAATGGAAAGTGGAGATAGAGAACAGGGCCCACATTTAGCAAAGTAGGAAGGACAATATCTCTTTTCAAGTCACTGTGAATATTGAATTGAAGCGGTATTCCATTGGCTATCTCTGTCCAAGATTCTATGCTTCACAACCTCAATTGCCTGGCCCCCAGCCCCCACGCACAATTCTCTTTTATAAAAGGCCATCCTTGGGCATACCTTTGGTTTGTGAGGAGTAGGTGAAGGAGAAAGCAGATAAGCAAGAGCAATCGTAAGTAGTTCTATTTATCCAAGTATCAAGACATCAGCTTGTACCAGAAGAATATAGTATCATCAAGTTCCAAATTTCAAGGGCCAGCAATTTGGATCAGGGGGAAAAAAAGAAAGCACACATCAGGTAAAAACAGAACTGATCTTAAGCACAATAGTTTGATAGTTAGCTCCCCTAAATCAGGATAAACTTATGCCAAGTTTTTGTTTTAAGAACAGAAGATGTACCATCATCACCAACATCAAGGAAAGAACGTCCACTCTTCTTCAAGAATGTCAATTCCTCCTGAGAGGCATTTATTCCTGCAAGGTGGGAATGGTCCTGGAGATTCAGGACTTGTTCTCTCAACTGATGCTAAGCCTAGACTTAAATGGACACCAGATCTTCACGAGCGGTTCATAGAAGCAGTTAATCAGCTAGGAGGAGCAGACAGTGAGTGTTGTATACAATAATATAAGGATCGTGAAATACAGGAATTATAGATTATCAAACTTCATCTAATTCCCATATCATTCTTTCAATGCAGAGGCTACTCCAAAAACAGTCATGAAACTTATGGGGATTCCAGGACTCACCTTGTACCACCTAAAGAGTCATCTTCAGGTAAGATATCTATAGTAACCAATGATTGTTATAGAAGTTTAAATGACTACTGGAATTAGGTCACCTTACGTCTCCAGTTCATTAGACAACGGTTACAGTAACACACAAGTTTCCCTAGTCCACCTTCTCTTTAAAAAGAAAAGGTGTGACTATATAACTTTATTTATGACAAAAGTTTCAAATCTTGTCATCTTGTGTCATTCTGTAACTGATAACCAAAAGAGGCCTAGGTAGGAGAAGAGTCAAATGTGCAAATACAAGTTAAACAGACACTTTAACCAATTTGGGGGGGGGGGGGGGGGGGGGGGCGGTGGTGTTCTTCAGGGCTAAGGGATGAAGTTAATATAAACTAAAACCACTTATACTAATTTCTAACTCTACCTTGTGGCAAGCAGAAGTACAGGCTCAGTAAGAATTTGCATGGACAAGCTAATAGTGGGGTCACCAAAACCGGTAAGAGAAGAATCTCATAAGATTCTTTCTAAACACTAGCAAGTATTTACAGGCAATTATAAATGTGATGTAAAATTTCTTATTTAAGCATCTGATGTGAAAAATAAAATTAGAATTATTGCATATAGGTATAGCTGGACTGGGGTGTGACAGAGTATCTGAAGCAAATGGAACAACTTTAGACAATTTAAGCATTGGACCCCAGACAAACAAGTATGAAATCTGATAGCCGTCATGTTCTTTCCGTTCACTTATTTATATATCTATTGATTTAAATCAGCTTTACTGTCCACATCTCATGCTAACATAAAACTCCTAATTCCAGAAACTTACACATGAATGAAGCACTACAGATGCAACTTGAAGTGCAGAGAAGGCTACATGAGCAACTTGAGGTAGACGATACTTGAAATTTCTGTATATATACATCTGATTGAAATTTCTTTCCAGAAAATGAAGGCAACATCAACAGCTATTTACATGTCCAAAATTATGTTAACAACACAATGACGAACAAGATTTTTTTTTTTTTTTTTTTTAAATGACAGCTGAATTCCTCACTTCTTCCACAAACATTATTATAGGGGGAAAGAAAAAAAAAAAAAGGAAGAAGAAGAAAGAAAGGGAAAAGAAAAAGCATATTATACAGCAAACAAATTGAATTATGCATGCATCAAGTTTTCCATATACCACTGTAATATTTGCTTTTAGTACCAATAAAGTAAATGTTTTCTGAAACAAACATCCTGGAAAAGAACCAGGCACTATATTATGAACATTAAACTTTGAATTATGCAGTCAAGAGATGTCAAAAACTCACAACTGACTTTTGGAAGTTCATGTGCACAAATATTTAATCACATTCCTTAGAACAACTGATGGATATAAAATTTTCAAAAACACTACTTTTTACATGATTAATGTTCTGGAAATATGTGCATACATGGTCAGGATCTAATATCCTTAATTTGGTTGTTAGTTGGAAAAGGCGCACAGTTATATTGCTAAGATCATCTTGTAAAAGGAAGAATTAGCAGAATTCTGACTATGGATTGTGAATTAAACCAGGTGCAGAGACACTTACAGCTCCGGATAGAGGCTCAAGGAAAATACCTGCAGTCAGTGCTGGAAAAAGCCCAGGAGACACTGGGAAGACAGAACATAGGTACTGTGGGGCTCGAAGCTGCCAAAATGCAGCTCTCTGAATTGGTGTCCAAAGTATCCAATCAATGCCTGAATTCAGCATTTTCAGAGCTGAAAGAATTACAGGGGTTGTGCCCCCCACAGCAAACACAAGCAAACCAGCCCAATGATTGTTCAATGGATAGCTGCCTGACATCCTGTGAAGGATCTCAGAGGGATCAAGAAATACACAACAGGGGGATGGGAATGGGGATGGGGATGGGACCTTATTCTGGAGGTGCACCCTTGGAGCAAAAAGAGATATGTGAGGACCCCTTGCTCCAAAAGACAGAACTCAGGTGGTCAGATGACCTGAAAGACAGGATGTTTCACTCCTCAATAGGTAAAGATGTGGAAAGAAGAATGTTCCCTGTAGAAAGAAACTCCAGCAACTTATCCATGAGCATAGGACTTGTAGGAGAAAAAGGGAACGGCAGCAACGGCTATTCTGCAACAAGATTTAAAGGAAGGGACTCAGATGACAGTTTCCTAGACCGAAGCAACAACAGGGCAGAATCAGTTAAACTTGAAAATGAGAAAATTAGTCAAGGATACAGAATACCATACTTTTCAGCCAAACTGGACCTAAATGCACATGATGAAAATGATGCTGCTGCCAGTTGCAAACAATTCGACTTGAATGGTTTCAGCTGGAGCTGAAAGGATCTGAAGCCAGCGAGTGTGACAAGTAGATGTGACAAGATGGTGATACAAAAGTCACCATTAAATTTGCATCGGAAGGGTGTGGCTAGCAAGATATCTGCTGCTCTCTTGTTCAGGCCAGCTTGCCTAGAAAAATCAATTGAACAAATTCGAATAAGTTGCACTGACAATATAGATCAAATTCGTAACTATATGACTTTGATAGCTCCAGCACAATTTACTTCTATTATCTCATATTTCAATGAGAGTTCATAGAACACAAGCAAAATGCCTTCATCGCTCTTGTTCAAGATTAGGAATGGCAAAGGTGTAGGCATTCCCAGACCCAAAACCCTTAAATAGTTTACCATGTTTTTGAAAAAAAAAAAAATTCATATTTTTTATATATCAAAAAAAAAAAAAAAATTCCATATTTTTTGTGTTTGGTATAGCAAAAAATGGAAGTTAACAAAAAATGTTTTTTATTGTCAACAGAAAACAATTATAAGAGGTGGAAAACGTTTTCCACTTCTAAGCCTCACCCCTTTATTCCTTTGTATTACAACATCAATGTCAACACCCACCACCACCTCCACTGCCATCACCACCACCTTCACCCCACCTCTAGCACAACCACCACCACCACAACCACCTTTGTCACCACTACTAAAAATTTTTTATGCAAGCCAAACAACATATAATATTTCTAGGATCGTTTTCATAGAAGCAACCAAATATAGGAAAACAACTCATTGATCAACAAAAAAAAATGTTTTCTATGGAAAACATTTTCCGCCAAAACAAACAAAGTACATTTTTCCAAACCCATCTCAAAAAACTTACTAACTTTTCCGAATTCCACCCATTCAATTTATATATTAAAAAAAAAAATCCAAATCCATCTATTTGTCTTATCATGCCTCATTTTGAACCAATCAAATTGAGCCAGGTGGATAAAAAATCAAACATCTAAAATATTACTAAAAGAAATTTAAGCATTAGTAAACATGTTTATCTAAAACATTATCAAAAGATATTCAAGTATTAGTAAACATTTTTGCTCATAGATATTCTTCAAATTTCTTAGAGAGAAATAACATACATATACTTATAGTAAGAAACCCTAGTTTTCTTTTTGAGTAAATTATAAAATCACACCAACTTCCATTAAGTTTTCACGAAATAGAACTCTACCATACTATAGATGAAACCATACTATGGATGAAATGACACTCTCCCAAGTTTTGTATAATGGTAACAAATAAGTCCATATCCTCTCACAACGTCCCTAGGAGATATTCTAATTCTAAAAACATATTCCTACTTAAATTAATGTTTTTCATAGTACTTAACCCCAAAAAAAAAAAAAAAAAAAAAAAAAAAAAAAAAAAAAAAAACACTCTAATTGGTTTTTTTTAACAAAATATTCAGTTTTTGAAAAATATTTTGTTAAAAAGCCTTTATCGCAACTTATTTAGTTATGTACTCTTTTTAGAGCTCGACTTTCTCAAAATTGAGTTCAAAGAACTCAAATTCGACAAAGTTGAGTTTTATGCAATGTAATTCAGTAATATGTGGCAAAAGTGGAAATTGATTTTCTCACAAGTTCCGCTTAATTGCATAGAATTTGATTTTGGCAAAATCGAGTTCCTGTTGAACCTCAACTTTTGAAAAATCGAGTTCCAAAAAGAGTTTACATAACTAAATAAGTTGCTATAATTTGTCAAATAGCACATTTTTAGAAGGAAAAAAAATTAAAAAAAAAAAAAAAAGAATAGCACAAGACAAAGTTATTTAATTATGTAGCACTCAAGTTTGGGCGGAACTCGAGTTTATCAGTGTGCTATATAACTAAATAACTTTGTCATGTGTTATTCTCCTAAAATTGTGCTGGAGCAAATTTTGCCTTACTATAGGGACATGGTAACAAAGTAATTTTAAGAAAAAAAAAGTCCACTCTAACTCTAACCCTTAACTAACTTTATTAGATTACTGACGAAAATACTAAAGAAAATATCTCAAATAACAATACTGATGAACTCAATCTCCAAAACTCTACCCCTAGCTAAAAAGAAATCAGAAATACCTACTTGTCCCCAATCCAACGTGAATGTGCTCTTGGATTGTTACTCTCCTCTCCTCCTTCATTCAGGAAAAGAGAGAGTCCTCGAATCTCCAAAGAGCTTCCGTTGAATTTTTATTTTTTCCCATTTGAGTAAAAGCCACACAGGCGGTGTTCTTCAATTATCGAGGGGCGAGTTGGCCTCATGATGATGATATATAATCGAAAACACCAGTCATTCTCGTGCATGTGTAGAAAACCAGGTTGGGTTGAAGACTAGGGAAGCTATAATTAATAAAAGCCACATTGGGAAGAGTCCAACCCAACCAAACAAAGGTTACAGTATGAGGAAAACCAAATTGGCGGCGACAATTGCCAGACGGGTCGGGTGAAAACGGGATGTTGTTTACTTACTTCTTCTTTTTTTCTTTTTTGTTTAGACGAGTTTGCTTGTTTTTTAAGACTAGTTGCAGAGGCACGAGCAAGTCGCTGCCCCTTGTATTTAGAGGTTTTTTTTTTAATAAAAAATATTTTTAAACATAATGCAAATGGTTATTTTACTTATTTTAGCATCTTTTGCATATTCAAAGACTTTTCTGTTATATTAATTTAAAAATAGAAAAATAGAATAAATGATAATAAGTTATCCAATAAAAATCATAAAATAGTTTATTTAAATATAAAAGTGGCCAAAGAGAAATATATATATATATATATATATATATTTATATATTTTTTGGCATGTTCCCGAGGTGCATCTTAAAAGATTTGCTTTTTGCTCCCAATTCTTGTTATTTACTCACTCTCAAGAATATTTGCAACCTTTAAATATTGCACCAACTACAAAGTTTTAGTCTCAAATTTTGGGGTCAGCTATGAATCATTAACATATTAGTTTGGACCAACCACATAATATAAATTGGAAAATGTAGATCCCTAAAACCTTTTAAAGAAATTGAGAGGCACCTTGATGTCCCTTTACATAATTCTATTTTGTTTCCATTATTATTATTATTATTATTATTATGGATAACTTTAATGAGAATGAGTGAGAGCCATGATAAGTCCAACCATTGAACAAATGGATCAATCCACAAAGGTGTAACACCCCAAACGCATACCAAGAATTTAGATGCACAACCTGTCTTACAAATAATCAATAGTAATATAATGGAACAGAGCGTAGTAAAATATCCACAAATAAACTCCAAACCATCAAACTCTTTCCTATAAAATCCATAGAAACACAAACTTTAACAATAAAGTCTTCAAATACAATCTCAAAGAGTTTCACAAATGTCAAACTCACTATCTTAAGAAAATATAATAAAACAGTCCATCTGCTAACATAGCTCCAAAAGAAGACTTCAATTTAGGGGTGTGTATGGGTCGGGTTAAGGGATTTTTTTATCCAACCCAACCCATCACATAAGTCCAACCCAACCCACAGTTGAACCCATGAGTTGGACAAATTTTTTATTATTATTATTAAATTGAATAAAAAAAATATAAATATAAATATATTAAAAAAAACCCAAAGATTAGTATCAATGTGACTTCTTAAAGGCAAACAACACTAATGACTAAACAGCAATGGTAATTTACTAGGATTTGTGTGAATTAATTAGTTTTTATATAGGATAGGAAGAGGTAGTTATTTTTAAAAAATTATTAATTATATAATATATTTTAAATATATATATATATATATATATATATATATTAAATATATGGGTGGGTTAGGTTGGGTTTGGCAAGTTTGGAATTTTATGACCCAAACCCAACTCGACCCGCTATCAAAAAAAATTTTGTAACCCACTTCAATCTATGGCTCCACTGATCTACCACCAAAAGACATTCCACTGCTCTAATCTGAAACTGTGGAGAAAGAGGGGTGAGCTAGAAGCTCAATAAGAGATTACATATGTTAGGATTAATGTCCTTAAATCCTATTGTATGATGATATGTATGACATTATGTATGACTTAATGTTGTAATTAATTAAGTTGTTTAATTATTATCTAAAATAATGGCAACATGAATATTTGGATATTATCATATAGTCCATGAGATGCATAGTATGTGATTTATGTGATTTAGTCACAAAAGATATAAATCACAAGTTCTTTATAAACTCGAAATTTTAATTCGTAGTCAATAATGAAATTGAGCATTTCATCTGCGAAGAATATAACATATCAATTAAGATGATTTGTCTTGATCATAGAAGTGGAGACTTCTAATTGATATGTTGACATGTTTTAAGAGTTAAGACATATTGAACTAAACCGTTGTGAGATTTATTATTCTCCTAACGACTGTCAAATGAATAATAAATCTCACGACTTTTATTTACATAAACTCTTAATCCTGAGAGAATAATGGACCTGATCATGAAGTGTAGGTTACTTTGATATATCAGGAGTGAGATCTAAAGTCACGATCAAAGCTTCAGTATGTTGGGCAGCCACATTTAGTGTTGATGGAACATATATTCTCAAGATGGAATTCATAATCTCTTAATGGAGATATAAAATATTCTGTTGAGATAAATTTAATGGGTTTGGTTATTCAGAATGCTAGGCCTAACTACTTTAGTAAGGAGTTATTAAAGTATATATTTATGGAATTGGATTTCATAAATATATGATGAATAACTTAAATGATTAAACCGGGTACTCAAGAATTAAGATGTAATAATCTTCAAAGTGGCAGTCTATATTCATGACTTTGTATTACTACGAATATTTTATGAATGGGTTACATGTATAATAAAGTCTTGAGATATAATTTATTAATAAGGCATAGCGTGCAATTATATTTATATAATGGTATTAAATATAATTAATGGTAACTTTGAATTTGTCAAGAGTTGACAAAAAAACCCAAGGCCCATTGGAATTAGAGTTTTATTTGTTCCCTTTTGGTCCCACTCCAAGCCACATACTAAAGCCCAATTGGAATGGCCCAAAAGGCTAGTCCAATTATAGAATCAGTTAAATATAAGGAGAGAAACATACAGAATTTCATAAGAATTTTTCATAAAGAATGAAATGGTGTGTATGTAAGTGTAAGCCACTCTCTTATTCTCCCATTAGAAACTGATTGAGAGACCACACTTCTTGGGCATAAAGTGGAATTGGAGTGAAGATTAAAAGTGGTCTCAAGTATTTCTAAACTTTGGTTTTGAATTTCACCAGACCAATGTACACTCACTTGTTCTTGAATTCTGAAATTTGCATCGTACATGTTATCAATTACGAATGAAGTAGATCCGTTAATTTTCCACTGCGTATGTCTTGTATACGATACGAACATGTATTTTTCCAACAACATAACATTAGGATGTCTCTCAAAACAAAATAATAGTATCATTGACAAAATATAAGTTTTACAAAACATTAGCCAAAATAAAAATAAGACATTTAACTATAACACTGTAATCATTAAATAAAATAATAATCACTTTAATTGGCCATGATACACTAAATAGATAGAAAAAATATATTATAGCAATAAACAATTTTTCCACTAATAAAGGCCAATAACAATAAAATAATAGTTTGATATGGAAAACATTAAACATTAGCTAGACAAAGACATAAACTGCTAAACACTCGATGGGTGATTCCCATGGGAAACAATAACATTGATCTCAAAGAGGCAACACTGGCTCCAAAGAACAAACAATAACACTTGCTTCAAGGAGCAAACGATAACATTGCACCACACTACAATAACACTACTTTGGCTAAAGACCAACACTTAATCCTGTGTTGGCAAAGATTGTAGATGGTTTAGTTGACCATTTGAAAACATTCTTACCTTATCATATTATTTTCAATACAAATCATATATCATATAATGAATACTTTCTCAAAAATATAGTTTTTGAGTCATTCTTAGTATATATGGTTTCAAAATAACACACAAGAAATAATAAAATTCAGGTATGTGTATAAAGCATTGACAATGGTATAAGTTTTTGAAACTTCACTATTGCAAATATGTATATAAATAATTATAAACATCTTGAGAGACGTCATGTTCTGAAGTCCACTTACTTCTAGTTGCTAAACCAAGCTTCACTTCAACTGTCTGAATCAATGTCAACTAGAACCTAAATAAGGACAAGACAACTCAATAAGAATGGATACTCTAAGGCAGCAATGAAAATATAAATTTTACTCTTAAAATTTGTAGCTCACAACTTATTCTGAAACTACAGCTAATTTAGTACTCAATTGTTTTATCAAATTTTTCAAAATCAATACCTAGTAAACAATTCTAATGAGCTGAATATGTAGATATCTATGTCATTTAGAAATTTTCCCAATACCAGATTGACTTCCAAATAAGCTTATGCTTGTAGATCATATTAACCCTAATTATATATATAATATCCAAGGATTTTCCTACCCGTAAGACATAGAAAGAATACTATAGGTATACAAAGAAATTTTTAGCCGTAGGACCTAGTAGCATGAACCATGTATTGACAAAAGTTTAGAAACTTGACCATGATATAGATTACAAGATTCATTAGACCGGCCCCACTACCAATGCGTAAGCTCTAGCAACTAATCACTCAAAAGCTTATCACCTAATTCAAGAGTTCATATGGGATATTAAAGCAAATCTATTAAACTACTCTAGCATCGTAGGTTATTTCCATGAATGTTTGAGAGAGAGATATACCTAACCACATGACCACACAAATGCAGAATTTTGTTTCTTGTAATTTTACAGTCTCTCTCTCTCTACGTTTCACAAATTAAACACTAATTTACCTTTCAGCTTTACACATTAAAATTGTTTCCTACTTGGGCTGGAATTTAAAATCTACAAAAACTTATCTCTTTAGCATTTAAGAAGCTTATAAAACTTAAATAAGCTTCCAAGACTTTAATTCCCACTTAAACTCATATTAAGGTTGTTTAGATAGGCTAAAACTCTAAAGAATTCCAATAACACTTAAACTCCTAATCCAAATAGGTTTTAAACTCTTATCATTTTCTTAATTGATAAGGAGATTAAAAGTTAAATATGAATAACCCACAAAAATAACTCTTCACGTTACTTCTTCTTTTAGGCGAAACTACACTATTGGTCCCTAAAGTTTACCATCTGTGCACAATTGGTCCCTCAAGTTTGATACGAGCACAATTAGTCCCTTAAGTTTTAAAACTGAGCTGTGTCGATCCTTTTACTAACTGTTGTTAACGGTGTTACTTATGTGACTAACGGAACAATAACTTGACTTTTTTTTTTAATGATGTGGCATGTTTTTAATTAAAAAATTAGAAACTAAATTTACACGTGAGAAAAAAAAATCACCGGTACCAAATTAAAAAATTTATTTTCTGCCTATTGTAAAAACCCACAACGAGAGGGTTAAAATATCTTTTCTCTTTTACCAAAAAAAAAAAAATATATATATATATATATATATATCTTTTCTCTCTCTCTCTCTCTCTCACTATTCTCTCTGTTCTTCATTCTCCGGCCTCTCTTTTCTCTCTCTTCTTTCTCATTTTCTTCTCTCAAATCAAATCAATGTGCAAAAGCAGGGATTACCATCATCAATACATGATAAAGTGCTATACACAGCAAGTGCAAAGGAACCAAAATGAATTGCAAATTGTCAAGATTGAGAAGAAAAAGACGGTAACTAAACTTGAAATAGAGGCCATTGATATTTGGGCACTCTTAGATTCTCCAACCTGCATCAACTAAATATGCAGGAAGACCAAGTAGATATGAATCACTAGAACCTTTTGCAGAAGATATCCAATTTAGCGGGTTCATTGGTTTGAATTATTTGCCTAGTCGGCCTCTTGCCCATGGTGGTCTTTGGTGGCTGGGTTTTGTGATGGCTGGGTTTTAGTGATTGTTTTGTGATTGGTTGTTTGATGGCTGGGTTTTGTGATTTGGTGGTTGTTTTGTACCGGTGGTGGCTAGTGGTGGGTTGATTTCGGGTTAGGGTTTACGGTGGTGGCAGGTGAGTGGGTGATGGTGGCTGGTGGTGACTTTGGGTTTGTTGGGTTTACAGTGTTTGTTTTCGTTTTTGATTTTGGTGGTTGGGTGGTGGTGGTGGTGTGGCTGTTGTGGGTGTGGGCAATGGGCTTGTGGGGGAAGTGAAAGATCACCAGTTGCCTAATAACCCTCTCTCATTGTAGGTTTTTACAATAGGTAGAAAATAAATTTTTTAATTTGGTACCAGTGATTTTTTTTTCTCACGTGTAAATTTAGTTTTTAATTTTTTAATTAAGAATATGCTACATCATTAAAAAAAATGCCAAGTCATTATTCTGTTAGCCACGTAATTAACACCGTTAACAACAGTTAGTAAAGCTGTGAGTGTTGGCAATGGGTTTGTGGGGGGAGTGAAAGATCACCAGTTGCTTGATAACCCTCTCTCGTTGTGGGTTTTTACAACAAATAGAAAATAAATTTTTTAATTTGGTACCGGTGATTTTTTTTTCTCACGTGTAAATTTAGTTTTTAATTTTTTAATTAAGAACATGCTACATCATTAAAAAAAAATGCCAAGTCATTGTTCCGTTAGCCACGTAAGTAACACCGTTAACAACAGTTAGTAAAATGACCGACACAGCTCAGTTTTAAAACTTAAGGGATTAATTGTGCTCGCTTCAAACTTGAGGGACCAATTGCGCACACAGGGTAAACTTCAAGGACCAATAGTATAATTTCGCCCTTCTTTTATTTATTTTCTTTACAGATATCATAAAAGAAAATAATATCACTTTCAAAATAAATTAAATATCTCATCAATTCCACTTAAGAAGTAATTAAATTAAATTCAATCCACAAAGGTATCTAATTAGTATAACCGTTTAAATGGAAAATTTTGAGTGGTATAGAAGCTCAACGTAAGCCAAAAAAAAAACCCACCTCAATAACTAAGGCTTTGTATGCTCCAAAAGCTCTCATATACACAATAACCATTTATAAAATATTCATCATAAAGTTTTTATGCGCCTAAAAAATCAAATTAATGAAAAGTCTCTATTGGGGGGTGGGGGATTTTCGTGCACAAGATCTACTTTAAAGGGGTTTAACTAATTCTTTTGGTCTTACACTACAACTCAATTTCCTGATAAACTTTACTGGATTATGCTTTATTGCTAATATTTTCATTTTATTCATTCAATAATCTTATACATGCAATTGAGATGTGATTACAACAGTAATTCTCACTTGAACCACCATCTTTTCATAGACATGCGCAAACTTCTCATACTAGCAAGAACATTGACAATTCTAGTATCTATGTTAGCTAGAAATTTTGGTACTGGTCAGCTCAAACAGCTTGGAATAGAAACAAATATTAATTTTCATTCGATACATTGTGTAGACATATTTGGTCATGTTAACAAAGAGGATTGAAAATAGAATTATATATCAGTCATAAGATAAGAGAATCTTTGATTGCCAGGCTAAAGATTATTTATGAATGGAGTAATTAAGAAGAATATATTTTACAAATGGGGAAAATATTTACTTTGATCCTCGAGAAAGATCTGGAAATTTTTAAGCCAAATGCGATACAAAAGGCCTTAAAAAATTCCGATTTGTGGCTCAAACCAAACTTATCCAAAAAGCTAAAGATGACTTAGAAATCCTATTTAACTTACAAAAAATCCTTCCACTATTAGTGATGAGTTGAGTCACATTATATATAGGAAAATTTTATAACAAAACATAATTCAAATTTAGTTGAATTTGAAAAGTTTGCAGTGAATTTTTGGAGTCTTTTTTCCCCTTTAAGGGATATCCAAGAAGTTCTCATGTATGGGTAGATTGAGATGATAGTAATCTTGATTTTTATTTTTTTGGGAAAATTTATACTACATGGGAAAGGGGAAGATTACTTACTGGTTCAACGTTATTAATTAACGAAAAATGCTATGTCCATAACATTTTCACAACATTTTTACAACAAATCCTAAGTGGCAGATTGTTACAGGTTATTATTGTTGAGGCAAAAAAGTAGTCTCATTGATAGGTTCAAATTTGAATCAATAACAACTAACCACCTATAATTTGTTGTGAAAATGTTATGGATGTAGCACCTCTCTTAATTAACCCACACACAAAAAGCCTAACTCATGTGTGTGAATGGTTATGCTCATACACATAAGTGACAATAAGCATTGAACGATCTTCCTAGTGTCTCTCAAAATGCTTTCTTGTTGGGCAACTCTTCAAGCTGCTGCATTATAATACTCTCGACAAACCAAAGCATTCTTGATCAGATTACATATATTTTAAAAGAAAATCTATAGGTTAATATTCTTCATAAGTCTGAGAGCATCCCCAACCGATTTTTCCATCCCATCCTATTTTACCATCCCAAAAAGTTACTTTATCAATTATACCATACCATTTTACAATACACCCAACATCCCAAAATTCTATTATTTTACCATTTTATTAAAATATTATTTTTTAATCTTTCTTTATTACTTCTTTCCAACAGTCATTTTTTTTCAAATTCAACTATTTCAACTTTTTCAAATTCAACTATTCCAACGGTCAATTTTCAACAACCAACTAGTTTTTTTTTTTTTTCAATTTCTTTCAAACTATTTCAACAACCTGCCAATTTTTTTCTTTTTCTTTTTTTTTTTTTTTTGAGAAAGAACCTACCAAATATCAATGTACTCAAATTTGCCAACTTTAAAAATCCACATACATATATATTCCATCAAACCTGCCAAATATCAATGTAAAATCCACATACATATTTATAGATGCATCCTGTCAAATATTAATGTACTCAACCTGCCAATTTTAATGATCCACATACACACACACACACATATATATATAGAATCTGCAAATTTTTAGTTTTTTTTTTTTTTTTTTTTTTTTTTGAGAAAGAACCTGCCAAATATCAATTTACTCAAACTTGCTAACTTTAAAAATCCACATACATACATATATATGCAACCTGCCAAATATCAATGTACTCAACCAGCCAACTTAAAAAATTCACATACATATATATATACATGCAACCTGCCAAATATCAATGTATTCAACCTGCCAATTTTTAAAATCCACATACATATATATACATGCAACCTGCCAAATATCAATGTACTCAACCTACCAACTTTTATAATCCACATACATATATATAGATACAATCCACATACATAACTATCAATGTTGTCTTTAGAAGACTCTTATATATATCAAATTACAATAAAACCCCGCATGCATAACTCACACACTTAAGTTCCTACAACTCCCCTTATAATTGCCATAAATGCTCAATGAGGTCTAATTGGAGTTGAAAATAAATTTTATGGTCTCGAATACATTGATGAGTTTCAATGAACTCCGTAAATTCATTTGTGGGCTCCCGGGACAGTTGTATAGTAGGATTGTCATCAATTTGCTCATAATCTAATTCCACCGCTTCATTTACATCTCTCTCATCCTCAACGATCATGTTATGAAGAATTATGCATGCTTTCATGATGTCTTGGAGCGATTCACTATAGAAAAATCTTGCAGGTCCACGCATTATTGCGAATCTTGCTTAAAACACTCCAAATGTACGCTTTACATCCTTTCTATTCACCTCTTGGGCTTTTGCAAATAATTTTTCTTTTTGTCCTCGTGGAGATGGAATTATTTTAACAAAGGCGTAAATGCCATTTTAGTCCCTACATTTTGACTTTTTTCCATTTTAATCCTTACATTTTATTTTTACCACTTTTAGTCCCTAAACCAATTAACGCGGGACATTTTAGTCCTTGAAACACCATTCCGTCACCGAACTAACGGGGAAACTGACGGATCAATAAAATAATAATAATAATTCACTGTAGCACTGACACATCAGCATATAAATTTAAAAAATTAATTTATTAATTTTAACTAAATAAAAAAAATCAAAACAAAATTAAAAATCAAAATTCAAATGAATTATGATTTAAAAAAGAAAAGAAAAAAATTAAATTAATTTTGTTTCTCTTTTTTTGTGAAGAACATGAAGAATCTAGAACATGTGTTCTTTCCCGTTAATCATGTTCTTCATTTTCTTCCCAGCAA
The DNA here is from genome assembly GCA_023736055.1 of Quercus glauca. NCBI lineage: Eukaryota > Viridiplantae > Streptophyta > Magnoliopsida > Fagales > Fagaceae > Quercus > Quercus glauca. Next base: position 20,493,658 of record CM043321.1, on the reverse strand, counting down.
ACCTTGCCCAGAAATTAAAAAAATCAATATTTTTGTTTCCCTTCTTGCATTTTCTTAGCAACCAAACATGCAAAACACACTGCAATCTTCAAATGAGAACAAAACCCAACAATCACAAAAATACAGATCTCCTGCAAAATCAATCTCCAACAAAGAACCAAACCTAAATCTCCAATAAAACAACCAAACCCATAAACCCAACAACCAAACCAATCTCCAACAAAGTAAACCTTAACCTTCAAACCCTTAAATCTTCTTGGGAAACAAATACAAAAAATCTAGATTGGTTGAATTATGAGAGAGAGAAAATGAATCGTTGATAAAGATCGAGTAAGATACTGACAGATAAAGTTAAACACCGCAAGCGGAGATCGGGACTTGCTCTAACGCTGGTGCGGTGAAGTCGTCGGAGACGAAATACAAAAACCATAGCAAGACCGAATCGATCCCTTCTCTCACCAAACCCTAACCTTCGCCGCCATCGATCTCTTCTCTCTCCTCAAACTCGGATCTTCGATACCCAACACTCATAAGCTTCAATCTCAGCTAAGTTTTCTGTGTTTAGTGGGTTTTGATCTTTGTGGGTTACTAGGTTTCAATTTGTGGGTGTAGATATTTGGATGTATGATTGTGGGTGTTGATCTACTTTTTTTGGATTTGAGGGTGTCAATCTGTGGTTATGGGTGTCACTCTGTGGCTTACAAGCTGTGGACGTTGATCTACCGATGCACCGCATCGAACCAAGTCCAGGAACCGCACCGCTAGAGGCTGGAGAACTGACCTCCAGCCGTGATGAGCAAAGCTGACGAAGGGAGAACTGACTCATGGTGAGAAAAAATCAGACCCTGCGAGCCAAATCTCTCTTCTCTTTTAACAAGAAAGTTAGTTACTACAAGTTTTTTTTTTCTTAATCTTTAAATCATAATTCATTTGAATTTTGATTTTTAATTCTGTTTTTTTTTTATTTAGTTAAAATTAATAAATTAAAATTTTAAATTTATATGTTGATGTGTCGGTGCTACAATGAAATTTTTTTTTTTTTATTGATCTGTTAGTTTTCCCGTTAGTTTGGTGACGGAATGGTGCTTCAAGGACTAAAATGTCCCGCGTTAATTGGTTTAGAGACTAAAAGTGGTAAAAATAAAATGTATAGACTAAAATGGAAAAAAAGTCAAATTGTAAGAACTAAAAGTGCATTTATGCCTTTAACAAATGTTGACCACTTCGGATATATGCCATCGGCAATGTAGTATCCCATTGTATACTCATGGCCATTGATTGAGTAATTAACTGCAGGAGCACATCCTTGTTCGAACTTAGAAAATATAGGAGACCGTTCTAATATAGTAATGTCATTATTTGACCCAGGTAACCCCAAAAATGCATGTCATATCCAAAGATCAAATGATACCACTGTTTCCAAAACAATGTCGACTCACGAATGTGACCAGAGTACTGACCTTTCCATACAGCCGGACAATTATTCCATTTCCAATGCATGCAATCAATGCTCCCTAGCATCCCTGGAAATCAACGCCTTTCCCCATTGGCTAAAAGTCTAGCAATGTCTTCGTTGTTTAGGGACCTCAAGTATTCCTTGGAGAAAATATCAACCACCGCTTTAACAAATTTTTTCAGACTTTCTATTGCAGTGGATTCTCCAATCCGCACATACTTATCCATAAAATCAGCTACCACTCCATACGCAAGTATCCTAAGTGCATCTGTTATCTTTTGAAGAAAAGATAAACCGAGCCTTTGGGCATTATCTCTTTTTTGGATAAAGTAAGGTTCATAAATTTCTACCTTGGATTGAATACGGAGAAAAAGAGACCGACTCATTCGAAATCTCCTCTGAAATAAATTAGGAGGATATACTGGTGTGTCGACAAAGTAGTCGAGATAAAGTCTTTTATGGTCTGCCAAACGATCACGTTCGATATACCAACGATGTTTACATTATGATGTTGAACCCTTAAGAATTCGCCTCATTATCTCATCCTCGTCTGAATTGTCAAAAAGCAATTTGTGAAAAAGAGAGCGACCCATAGAGACAACCTTGAAGACAACAGTGTTAGGAAATTATCACCATTATTGCAAAGCAAGTAAAGATTACATTATGGAAATGGAACAAGTAGATATATTATTCGATAAACAAAGCTTAAAATCTATCAGAGCAAAAAGTCCCTTGGTAAAGATTGATAAGAAATAAAGCATAGAGTTCTCTATTATCTACATAATAAGGTTTGAAACACTTTTGCTACTTTAATCGTAAGGTTTGAAACACTTTTGCTACTTAAATCGTAAGGTTTGAAACTATTTTAAGGTTTGAAACTCTTTTGCTACTTTAATCTAGATACAATGACAGATTTAGGAAAATGGAGCCTGCTAGCAACTTTTTTTCTCCCATCCAAGAGGACCAGGACTATGCCTTTTTCCTAACATCTATGGTTAATTATCAATGTCAACTAAATAATTAATAGGTTGCACCTTGGGGGTGCTAGTCTTTAATATTGGGCTCTGCACCACAGTGTTTCTTTATGAAATAGGGGCTTTGTCAAGTACATAGTAATTATGAAATATCTACAGGTTCTTTCCCTTTCCAGTTGTGTCTCTAGCTTTGTCAATAACATAGAGGCTGGAGTTCGTCTATTGCTTGGCCAAGATGTGTTGTATTTCTTTTGTATACAATTTCATACAGTATATGGGTCTGCTTGAACTATAGGTGAACTACTAGGGGAGTTTACTCAATTAGAAAATACTACATTCTTACAGACATATACTAGCTCAGCCTAGTTACGGAAGCAATTTATAGTATCTTAAACTCAATCTAAAAGTTTGAACACCACAATTTCAGCATACAATATAGACTCAAGATTTTCAAAAATTTATTGGAATTCTTATACATTTCTTGACCTACTTCACGTAGGAAGTCCATTGAACTGCAAGTGAAGTTGCTCGCTATGACATGATACATTAAAAAGATAGACTAGAATCAAACATTTGTATGCAATAAACTATGATCCCCTGTTTCCCATCTTTTTAAGAAAGAGGTCAAGGGCTAAAGCATTTATTAAATGGCTAATATCTCTAGCTTTAATTCAAGTATTAAGCTCTTGTTCACAGTATAGTAAAGCCTAAATATTCATTCATGTACTAAAATATTAATCAAGAAATTGAAACACTAGCTTGTTCATGAAGATATTACCATTAAATAAGCCAAAAATAGGGAAAGGGCATAAAGTTCAATTTTAATGGTAGGGACATAAATAGAGAAAGGGCATAAAAAAGTTGTCACTTTCCATTAATTGTGACCATCTAGTTTAGTTAATCAATCTTATTATAAGCAAAAATACATCATCAAAGATAGAAAGGACATAAGTTTTTCATATAAGCAAAAATGATGTGATTACATAAGTAGCACAACCTATTACCAATAGATTAAGTTGGAACAATACATCATCTACATGTTCCAAACCTACGCTTTAAATAAGCCACTACCAAAATAAGGTTGAAACAAAATATCATCTACATATGCCAAACACCAACCCTAAAATAATTTACTACCAAAATAAGGTTACGACAAGACATCATCTCCTTGGGTCAAACCCAACTATTTACTCTAATTGTTGTCTTACAAGGATTTGATCCGTGAGATTTTCAAAATAAAGTCTTTCTTTGTTATTCATGCCACTTGTATCCATGGTCATTATTCTTCCCTCCTCCCTAATAGTTTCAAGACGAAGCCTTTCCTTTTCAATATCAGCTCTTTGCGCATCCACTCGAACCCTATCTGCTTTGATGTGAAGAGCCTCTTTGTCTTGTTCATGTGATTCCTGAATATATTGCAATTTTTTCGCCAAATAATCCTCAAAACCCTTATCACCATCTGTTCTCTTTCGCTTAGCCTTTTCAGCTTTTCTGCTAATTAGTCTCTCTAGCACCATTGTGTCATCATCATTACTACCAACTTGATCAATTGAACTTGGAGTTTGAGGGAGCCCTTTTGATATTTCCTTAGGCATACTCCACTTTGGTTGGTTCTTCAACACAACCCAACAATGTTCAAATGCAAAAGCTGTTTTTTTGCCGGTTGTTGGAGCTAGTGAAGTTTTATATAGATCCTTTGCATCTTTCAACTAAATTTAAAATAAAAAAATAAAATAAAATAATTAGTATCTTGAAACTATTCGGAAATTAATATTGTGACACCATTGCAATATAATTTATACCTTGTCCTTATCAGTCCCACCACTTTTATTTCAGGCCTCAATTTTAGCCATGAACCCAGCAAACCTACTTGTCTCCCTATTAATATTTCCCCATCGACTTTGGAGGGAGGAAGCAGAACATGTGGTTCCATAAGTAATTTTCTCACAAAATTATTGCCAAATTTTCTCCCAAAATTTTTCAACCTTTGGTCAATACCTTGCACAGCATCTATGCTAATGTTAAGCCATGCAGAGACAAGGAGGTTGTCCTCATCTACACTGAAGTTGCCACCACATTTTATTGGATTAGAGGTGACAATTTCAACTTTCGGAAAAGACTCTTGGATGGGCATTGAAGTATTTTAAGACCCACTTAAAAATGGTGCCACAAAATCAGAATCCATTTGTAAGATATTAGCATATCGTGTTATGTCTTCTTGTGTACTCATCCCTTTTAAATAGGGAACTTAAAACAGTTAGTGTATGAAGTCAATTAAAGCCAACTCACAAAGTCCAAGAGTTCAAGTATTTGTGATAAGTGATTACTACAATTAGAAATACAAACTTAACCAAATCTACAAGAGTTCAGAGCCTTCACATATTATGATTGGTGGCAGCTTCTCACGTATAGCAACATCCTACAATATATATTGACAACTCCTAATCAAAACAATATACGTTGACAGCTCATAATCAATCTATTTTGACTATATATACAATAGTAATTTTTTGTTACAGAAATACTAGCCCTTTACACAGCCAAATATTAATAGAATACAGCAACAAATATAACTCAAAATATACTCTGCATAATATATCTGCAAACACAACCTATACATAGCCAACATGTACAAATAGAAATCAAATAAAACCATAGAGTTGAACACAACAAAAACCATTGATAGAACCTTTGCATACAACATATTAATTTGTTGAAGAAAAAATCAGTAAACAAGAGCACCAATTATTTGGGATTTTGATAAAATTGGGATTTTAGTAATTGAAGTTGAACCTGAGTAAACTTTTGGAAGATGCTGATCCGATAGAGAGCGAAAACCCCTCGTGATGAAGCTGAATCCCACCTCTGCAAACATCAACAACAATTCTTTAATTAAAACCCAAATACAAACACAAGCTAAATCCCCCTTTTTCTTGCAGAAAGAGAAAAGAAACACAAACACAAAAACTCGAATACATGGATCAAAACCCACCTAGTAAATTGCTTTGATTTTGATTTTGATTTGATTTGAGAGACCGACGGAGCTTCGTTTTGAGATTTTGCAAACAAAATCTTAATCCAAACCCACAAACCCTTGAGAACCCTAGAGAATCTCGGTTTGAAAAGAGAGTGATGGAGTGAAAAGTTAAATGGGTATCTAGAGTGTTGGGTTTATGAGATGAGTGAATCGATAAAGGGATTTGGAGATGGGTGAGGGTGAATCGACATTCGGCAAAGGCTTGGTGACAACGGCTTGGTGATTTAGAGAGAAAAGCAAGGCTTGGTGATAGCAGCTTGGTGATTCTGAGAGAAAGAGAGAAGCTTGACAATGGTGAGAGAGAGTAGGGATGAGAGAGCAAAAACCCGGTACTGTAGTGAGAAAGAGTGACGGGCTTGAATGGATTAAAATACACTATTTTGTTTTGGCATAGTGCTACAGTACCATCGCACAGTTAAGATGGTACTGTAGCATTATGCCAAAAAAATTTTGCCTTTCCCAGTTTTGGCCATCCAGTTGCTGAGCATGTTTTGGGCCTGAATGCCAAATGTACCTTACATTTGGCATTTGGCAGGCCCACTGCTGATGCTCTGATAGCAGGATCAATAATTTAATAGGGTGAATTAATACAAATCTTGGCAATTGACTTTTTTTCTTTTTCTTCGCCAAATTTCCTTTTTCTCTTTCTTTTTTTTTTTTTTTTTTTTTTTTTTTTTTTTTTTTTTTTTTTTTTAGCAAAGGCCAAATTACGATCATATCATCTGATTTGATTAAATGATAAAAATACAACTAAAAACCTCTAAAATGACCAAGTCCGCCTAACAAGAATTACCTCCAAACTTCTTCTTTTTTAAAGATTGCATTAAAACAATTTTTAAGTGTGGTTTGGAAGTTTCAAGTGTTTTTGATCATGTGTGTGAATGTGTAAACTTATTTTTGTTGATTGTTTTATTTATTTTATTTTATATTTAGATTATGTTTGATGATGTATAGAAAATTAGTAGGCTGAATGCTCCGAGCTTCAATGGGCTTATGGTTGCTTGGAAGGCCTGAAAGAAAGAAGCACAAGATCAAAGGTGACCGGGGTGATCTGGCCAAGAACCCTCTGATACTAAAGTTAGTTTTCTCTCTTAAACTCAAGAATTCTAAATTTATGAGTGGTGAAAACTTCCCTAGTTTGATATGGCTGAGTCCTTTTATAGTGAGCTTTAGAGTAGTTACTTGTTTAGTAACTTCTTCAATGTGGGTGGAAGTTAGAAAGTTCAGACTTAACTTTTACAACTGCTATCAGAAGTTAAGAACTGAGTAGGAAGTTAGAGCGATGAATAAGGATTTTGCTCATACTTCAAAATAGTAGAACGTGGTCCGAAATATAAGCTTTTGGATATAGATTCACTTTGAAAATCTCTAAAGTGTTAAGCGGTCATCCAAGTGACTTCACGCTGGACAACCCTTTTGCACTTAGACGACCTTTCTGGTCTTGGACAACACTATAGATGAACTAGAGACCATCTAATTTTTTTTCTTCACCATCAGTTGCCCCCTTGTCCAAGGGTCATCCTAGATACTGTAGCAAAATTTTGATTCATTGTTTTACTTTTGACATGCGTCAATGCTCCAATGGTCAATTGATGTGGCATGTGGTGTTCTTGTTTTGGCTGAATTTTGTCGTCTCAGATTACGCCACGTGTCACAATCTTATTGATTAACCCATCGTGTTGATTTGTTTTTCAAGGGGGACGTGCCACGTGTCAATTTCTGGTTGGTCCGTGTCGTTTCATTGACCCACCCATAGGGCCTATAAATATGTACATTCTCTCTCTTACCCTCTCACTTTTCTGATATTTTCCTTTCTGTCATCTCATCCAAGAGCCTTATCTAATCGTCCTTGTCCTTAGTCTCTCGTCAGGTACTCTCTTTTCTTCATTCTTAGGTTTTCTTCTTTAGGAAATTCTATATATTCTTATAAATATATCTGCGTCTAGTGGTAGTATTGAGAGAGAGATAGACAAGTATCAGGACGAGTCAAATGATAGTAGTGCTAGTTATGAGAGTAGTAGCGACAATAGTTCCTAAGACGAGTATTATTTGTCTGGGGTCCCTGGATTTCCTTTAAAGGACTTCCAGGAGGAGATGCAACGTAGGGCAGCTTTTGGGACTGAGGCTAGCTCGTCCAGAAGAGGTAAGTCGTCTAGTCCCCCTTAAGACGAGGAGGAAGATGCTAACGTTATCTATAGCTGTGCTCCAGAAGTTACGTCCATCTTAGATGTGAATAAATTAACAACCCTTGTAGGTAGATACCAAATTCCTCTTGAGTTCAAATCTCGTTTGCCTAAGAGTGGAGAATGTTGTTGTTCTCCTTTTTTTGGTTTTGGTGTATATGCCTCTTATTTATTTACAGGTCTTAGATTTCCTCTTAACTCTTTTTGTAGAGGTCTCTTTCATAGGTTGGGTATTGGACCAAACCAATTCAACCCTAATGGATGGAGGACGACAGTGGCCATGCAAGTGCTATGGCGTGAGGTGTTTGAGGGGAACTGTCTAATCATAGTGGACGAGTTCCTCTTTTGCTATAAACCCTCAGAAATCAAACAATCTGCTAGTTTTTACCAATTCTCATCTAGGGGCTACCAATTTAGTTTGATTAATGGTCTTAGTTCTTCAAATAGGTCATGGAGGAAAGAATTTTTCTTCATTTCTGAAAATTGGGCTAAGGACCCATATGATGTAAATATTACCCCATTTCCTCCTTTTACCAATGCCCTAGGTCATCTTCGTCCTGAGGGTACATTTTTCTATCCTTTACTTCGTCCATTTTATTTCTTTCTTTCCTCGTCTAACCATGTCATTCATTTGTGTAGCCATTACTCATCCAAGCTTGGACAGGTTTTACTTTTAGCATATTAACAGGGCTCGTGCTCATCCTGAAAGGTCTTTCCATAGCTTGGTGACCTTACGTCGTCTTGCTGTTTGGGAGCTTGTTCTTGAGCCTACTGAGGAGAACCTTGCACATGAGGAGACTACTCGTCGAAGTAAGTGTCGCCCATCATCTTTTACACTTTTTTTTTTCTTTTATCTTTCTTCATCACAGGGCTAGCCACCATGAAGGAGAATAAATGCAAGAATGTGGCTAGTGGCACTAAAGAAGAGAAAGACGTCCAGGTTTAAGACGAGCCAACTCTATTGACCGTCTAGAAGTCTGCCATTTAGGCTACTGCTGGGAAGATGAAAAGTGTTTCAAGCAGCATAGACCTTGGAAACCTTCCAAGACACCATGGTCATAAGAAGCAAAAATCTGACAAGACCCCTCCTCCCAAAGTTTCAAAGCCTCAGGATGTGAAGGTAGACCTGGACAACCCGGCAGTGAACCTGGTGCCCCCTCAAACTTCTCCTTCAGTCATTCAGCCTGAAAATCTTACTCCCCCTACAGCCAAAGTTCCTCATAGAGTTCATCCTTTAACTCTAACCAAACGTCCTCCTAAATTGGTATTAGACGAAGATCATGCCTTAAAGATGTTTAAAGGGATCATCTCTGAAAGAGAGGTGAGTGCATGTTACGATATGTTAGTGAAAGACTTTGAACGCTCTGCCATCCACAATCTTTTCAAGGTATGTATTTTTCTCATTACTTTTATTTCATTTTTTTGAGAAATTTAAGGAAAATTTCTAACTCTCCTTTGTCCATCTATTTTTTAGGCCATGGCAAAGTTTTACACTGCGTCCAGCCAAGCCAATGAGCTCTATAACGAGGCTAAGGCTGTTAAGACGAAGAACAAAGAATTGAAGGATGGGCTTCTTTTGAAGAAGGGAGAAGGGATTAGGTTGATTGAGGAGCTCACTCGTCTTCAGGGAATAGATAAGGAATTAAGGAATCAGGTGGAGGAGCTCAAGACAGACTCCATTGAGAAGGAAACTCGTATCAATCACCTTGAAGTGAAATGTCAAGGGTTCACTTCGTCCTTGGAGAATGCCAAGAAGGAAGCCATTGCAACTTTCATAAAGTTAAACGACTTCACCAATTGTCTAGACCAACGTTATGTTGCTAGCTATGAAGATTTTCGCTCTGATGCTAAGGAAGCCTACCCTAAGATGGACTTTGACTCTTTCAAAGTTCCTACTGCAGTAAAAAGTTCCTTACTTCAGACGAGCTATGAGGATGTCAACATTGTGGATGATGCTTCAACTGAGCTTGTCAAAGACGATGCCGAGCCCGCCAAGGACGACCCAAAGTCTGGGGAGAATGCCCCCAGTGGTTATCTCAGTAATTTTCAAATTTTCTTTAAATTCATTTTCTTATTTCATTGGGAATGCCCATTGTTTTGGGTTTTTATTTTAAAACTTATTCAAGTACAATTCTCTTGTCCAAGTTTATGGACGTATGACATATACAATAGCCTTCATTGGCTTAAACAGTATAAGCGTTTCTGGACGATAATCATTTACCCTTTTTTAGACTTTTATGAATGAATATTTATTTCCATCTTCATTCTTTATTTGTTTTTGAACATATTATATTTTGTGCATGAACGAATTTTCCTTTGTTTACATCGTCCATGTTTTATCCTATGATTTTTAAGTGTGGTTCGTCCACCTATGAAGGCATTTAGTTCGTCCATGTTAGGATAACTTTTTCATGCTCAACATCCTACTATTCATTATATTTTACAAGTGTAACTCGTTTATGAATGAAATTTCTATTGCCAACTTTCTTTGTCCGTAGGTTTGACTTATAGCTTGCATTAATCTTCATCCATAGGTTGGACGGCTCATTGTTCGTCTTTGGGCAAGATGTTTCCAACATTTACTCATCCAGAGATTGGATTGTTTAACTGGTTACATCTATCCATGGATTTTGAATATTCTTGCATGCACGCTTTGCCTTGTCCATTAGTTAGACGAAGATACCTTAAGTTTATTTTACTTTGCTTTTACCTTATTTAAGAAAGCTTATAGACGTTACATCCTTGCATCCAGAGATTTTGCTCGTCTTGGGCCTTTAGCCTTCTTGTGGATTAGCTTTAATGAGAACTTCAACAATATTAAGATTGAAAATTCACACAACTTTATATACATTGGAAATCCAAACTGTATTTACATAACATAAACATTGTCCACAAGCATGGCACATGCTTAGAAGCTGGTGCATTTAGGGAATTGAAAATACTTTTGTACAAATGGACTAAGTTCATAACTTTGTCCATTATAACTTCGTCCATAGATAGTGCACAAGTTGGAAGCTAGTGCACTTTAGGGAATTAAAATACTGAAAAACATGTAGTACTAGTAACAAACAAAAATAAACATTAGGAAAGTAACACATAACTTAAACTCGTCTAGGATGTTGCTCGTCCAGGATGATGCTCGTCCAAGTTGATACTTCATTGATAACATCTTCTTAAATGCTCAACATTTCAGGGGTACTCTAATTTTCGTCCATCCAGGGCTTCCAAGTAGTATGATCCTTGCCTTTTGCAATTGATAGCCCTATAGGGTCCTTCCTGATTAGGCTCCAGTTTTTCGTGGGCCGGGTTTCTGGTTGCTAAAGAGACCATTTTTAGGATGAGGTCTCCAATGTTAAAGCGCCTAGGTTCACCATTGCATCATATTGTCTGGCCATGAGGTTTTTATACCTTGTTGTTCTCTGTTCTACATCCATCTTGACCTCGTCTATCAAATCAATGTTAAGCCGAAGTTGTTCTTTATTTTCCTTGTCCTTATACTTCATCACCCTGTGGTTAGCCATGTGTACTTCTGCAGTTATGACTGCTTCATTTTCATAGGCTAGTTTGAAAGGAGTTTCCTTTGTGAGGATCCTCACAGTTGTCCTATAGGCCCATAGAACACCTAGTAGCTCGTCTAGCCATACTCCCTTTGCCCTCTCAAGTCAAGTCTTGATGATATTCAATAAGGATCGGTTTGCAACTTCAACTTGTCCATTTGTTTGTGGGTGGGAGGGTGAAGAATAATGATTCTTTATTCCAAGTTGCTCACAAAAATCTCTGAAGGGTGTTATTAAATTGCCTTTCATTATCTGACACTAGTACCCTAGGAACCCCAAATTGGTAGACGATGTTCTTTCAGACGAAATTCTTGACGTTCTACTGTGTAATCTTTGCTAAGGGTTCAACTTCCACCAATTTAGTGAAGTAATCAATCCCCACTACTAAAAATTTTATCTGCCTAGTTTCTATTGGAAAGGGACCCAAGATATCTAATCCCCATTGTGTAAAGAGCTATGAGGTCATAATTGGAGTAATGTACTCCAAGGGTCATCTAAGGATGTTACTGAAGCGTTGACACTGATCACACACCTTAATATAATCCTAGCATCTACCTGAAAGGTCGGCTAGTAATAACTTGCACAAATGATCTTATGAATGAGAGCTCTTGCTTCTGAGTGGTTTCCGCATGCTCCTTCATGAACTTCCCTCAATACATAGTTTGATTCATCTGGAGTTAAACATCTTAGGTAAGGCTGAGAGAAGCCTCTTTTATATAGCACCTCGTCTATGAGCACATACCTAGCCGCTCTGATACTTAGCTTTCTGGCTTTGTCCCTCTCTTCTAGAAGCCTTCAATTCTTGAGGCAAGCCACTATTGGGGTCATCTAGTTTTCTTCTCCTTCAATCTGCTGCACCTCTAGAAGATCTATGCTTGGCACTTATTGGACTTTGTCATACTCGTCCATCGACCCATCTGCCGACGCTGCCTTTGCTAAGGCATCTGCTTCCATGTTTTCCTCCCTTAGAACTTAAAGAAGACTAGCTTCCTTAAATTTCTTAACAAGCCGCTTCACCTTGTCGAGATACTTCTTCATCTGTTCTTCTTTAGCTTTACATGTTCCATTCATTTGACCCATGATCAACTGAGAGTCTCCTTGGACTACTATTGACCCTACCCCTAAGGACTTGGCTAATTCTAGCCCTTTAAAGAGGGTTTCATATTTAACTTCGTTGTTGGTCGTTTGGTACTGTAAATGAGCTGCATATTTTAACTTATCCCCTTCCGGAGATTTCAGTATAACTCCTATACCTCCTGCATATTGTGTGGACGAACCATCTACATAGACGACCCATCTCTTAGCTTCATCCACCTCATCTAGATCACCTTGGTTTAGAGTGAATTCTGCAATGAAATCTGCCAATGCTTGAGCTTTTATCGCACTTCTTGGTTAATACCTGATATCAAACTTACTAAGTTTTATGGCCCATTGGATCAGTCATCCTGTAGCTTCCAACTTGCTCATTGCCTTCTTGAATGAATGATCTGTTAAGACAATGATGACATGAGCCTAGAAGTAATGCCTTAGCTTCCTAGAAGTTGTTATTAGTGTAAAGGCTAACTTCTCCATCATAGGATATCGTCCCTCTGCTCCCTTTAGCACTCGGCTTGTATAATAAACAGGTTTTTGTATCTTCCCTTCTTCTTTAATTAATGTTGAACTCATTGCATGTGGAGACACTGCTAAGTATAAATACAATTCCTCACCTAGTATAAATGGGCTTAGCAGAGGAGTCGTTGTAAGATAGGCCTTGAAGTCTTGGGAGGCCTTTTAACATTCGTCCATCCATTCAAACGTCTTCTTGAAAACCTTGAAAAATGGCAAGCATTTGTTAGTAGCTTTTGAGATAAACTTGTTAAGGATGGCAACTCGTCCAGTGAGAGACTAGACTTCCTTGATATTCCTTGGTGGCTCCATATTTAGTATTGCTTGGATCTTATCAGGATTTACTTCGATTCCCCTATGTGAAAACATAAACCCTAGGAATTTCCTTGATGAAACTCTAAAGGCACACTTGCTTAGATTTAACTTCATGTTATATCGTCTAAGCGTGTCAAAAATCTCCTGAAAGTCGTCTCGATGTTTCTTCTCGTCCAAGCTTTTTACCAACATGTCATCTGCCTATACTTCTACATTTCGCCCTATTAGACGAAACATATGATTGACCAGCCTCTGATAGGTTGCCCTCATGTTCTTCAATCTGAAGGGCATTATTTTGTAGCAAAACAAGCCTTGACTGGTGATGAAGGATGTCTTCTCTTGATCTACCTCGTTCAACCTTATCTGGTTATAACTTGCAAAGGCGTCCATGAAGCTTAGCAATTTATAACTCGCTATTGAGTCTACCAGCTGGTCAATACGTGGTAATGGATAACTATCCTTGGAGCAAGCCTTGTCTAAATTGGTGAAGTCTACATATATCCTTCATTTGCCATTAGCATTCTTGACTATCACCACATTAGCTAACCAATCCGAGTAATAAACTTCTTGAATAAACTTTTTCATAATTAACTTTTGGACCTCTTCCTTGATAACATTATCTCGTTTAGGAGCGAAGACCTTTTTCTTCTAACGGACAGGCTTGGAGGAAGGATACACATTCAAACGATAGGCAATGACACTTGGGTCAATCCCTGGTATGTCTTCATGACTCAACGCGAAAACATTAATGCTCTTACTTAAGAACTGGACGAGGTCTTGCTTCGCCTTCTCTTCCATGCTTGTTACAATTCTAATGAACCTCATAGGGTTACTTTCGTCTACAGGAACGTCTTCCAGTACTTCAGTAGGTTTTGCAGCAACCCTTCTTTCTTCTATATTCATCTTTTGCACATGCTCACCCATAGCCAACATGGCTAAGTAGCATTCTCTAGTTGCTAATTGATCTTCTTGCACTTGTCTTATTCCATAATTTGTTGGAAACTTTACAGATAGGCGGTAGGTGGATGTCACTACCTTCCAATTATTCAGAGTTGGTCGTCCAATGATGGTATAGTAGGAAGACGAGCAATCTACGATGAGGAAATTCACTTTTTTAGCTATCTGCTGTGGATATGCCCTTACCACGACGGGTAGAGTAATAATGCCCACTGGTTGTACCTTCATTCCTCTGAATCCAACTAAGGGTGCATTCACTGGAGAAAGTTGATCTCTTCCAAACCTCATCTACTGGAAGGCGGGATAATATAGGATATCTGATGAACTCCCATTATCTATTAGCACCCTTCTAGTTGTGTAGTTTGCAATGAGCAAAGTTATGACGATCGCATCATCATGTGGATGATGGACCCTTCTAGCATCCTCATCCGTGAAGGTGATAGCCTGTTCGTCTGCCCCTTCAATCCTTGGTGGTCGTCTAGAGAGTTAGACGTTCTGCACCACCTTCAAGTAGGTGTTCCTTGACTTGGAGGATGGTCCTACAAAAGTTCCTTTTACAATAACTCTTATTTCTCCAAGTGGGGGCCGCGATGGCTCTTCTACCTACCCCTTCAGCTTCTCATCCTTATGATCTCATCCAAGAAAATTCCTTAACTTTTCTTGCCTGATGAGATTCTCAATCTGCTTCTTCAAGTCATAGCATTTGTCCGTGTCATGCCCGTAATCTCTATGGAAGCGATAATACTTATTCTTATTGCGCTTATTAGAATCTCCCTTTATCTTCTCTAGCCACTTCAAGGATGGGTCATCCTTGATCAGCATAAGCAATTGATCAAGCGGAACATTTAAGGGTGTGTAATGCACATTTCGTCCTAAAGACGAACATGCCTTCCTGTTGTCTTTATCCTTCTTTTCTCCCGTCCGGGCTTTCTTTGGATAAGGGCCTTGTTTAGAATGACGTGGGAGCTCCGCTTCCATCCGCTTTGCTCTCTTCCTCTTCTTGGCAATGATCGCATCTTCTGCATTCATGAAGTTTTGGGCTGAATGAACGAGTTCAGCTATGGTCTGTGGTTCTTGATCATAGAGCTTGTGGAAGAATAAATCTGAACTAACTCCATTATGGAAGGCTACTAATAGCAACTTATCATCCATCTTGTCCACCGTTAAGGCTTCCCTGTTGAAGTAGGTGATGAAGGACCGCAAACTTTCATTATCTCTTTGCTTTATAGTCAGCAGGATGGATGAGGAGCACTTATGCCTTTAACCTCTAATGAAGTTATTGACGAACAACTTACTTAACTCCTCAAAGGAACTAACAGTATTTGGAGGTATCTAACTAAACCACACTCGTGTTAGTCCCTTAAGGGTGGTTAGGAAGGCCTTACACATTATCTCGTTGGAACCCCTTGAAGGTGTATCGTGGTCTTGAAGGTAACAATGTGATCACATGGGTCACACGTTCCATCATATGAGTCCAATACAGGCATCTTAAACTTGGAAGGCAGGGGATGATTGTTGATGGACGTTATGAAAAAGGAATTAGTTTGATGAACTAAATTATTTATATGATTTGTCCTTCTCATATTTTCCTTCATCTCGTCCATGGCTTTCCTCATTTGATCCATCTCATTTTCCACATGTGGCACCCTGCGTGAAACGGTACCCCTTGAGTGATTCTCACGCTCAACATTTTCTCCTTCTCTAGCTTTTTGACTCTGAGCTTGCCCTTCCACACACCGTTCATGACGTTGCCTTCTTTGATTGATCTCCCAAGTTAACTCTTGATTCTGACGGGTTAACTCTGCCATGGACTGCATTTGTTGGACAGAAGGCGGTTGCATAGTAGGTGCGAATTGTTGAGCACGATTGGGGTGGCTGGAAGCGTTTCCACTCTCTTGGTGCCTTAGACTTAACCTTCCCATAGATGACGTCAACTGATGATGTACAAAAAATCAGTAGGTTGAATGCTCCGAGCTTTAATGGGCTTATGGTTGCTTGGAAGGCCTGAAAAGAAAAAGCACAAGATCAAAGGTGACCGGGGTGAATCGGTCAAGAACCTTCCGATGCTAACTTTAGTTTTCTCTCTTAAACTCAAGAATTCTAATTTTATTTCTCTCTTAAACTCAGGAATTCTAATTTTATGGGTGGTGAAAACTTCCCTTAGTTTGATATGGCTGAGTCCTTTTATAGTGAACTTTGGTGTGGTTAGTTGTTTAGTAACTTCCTCAACGTGGATGGAAGTTAGAAGGTTCAGACTTAACTTTTACAATTGCTATTAGAAGTTAAGAACTTAGTGAGAAGTTAGAGTGATGAATAAGGACTTTGCTCATACTTCAGAATAGTAGAACGCGGTTCGAAATATAAGCTTTTGGATATAGATTCACTCTGAAAATCTCTAAGTGTTGGGTGGTCGTCTAGGTGACTTCACGCTGAACGACCCTCTTGCACTTAGACGACCTTTTTGGTCTTGGACGACACTATGGACGAACTGGAGGCCATCCAATTTTTACTTCACCATTAATGTTTATTAATGTAAATTTTCAATAATTTTGTTTGAAATTTATTTTTTATGGGAATGACACTCCCACAAACTTATTTTGATTGTGTTTATTAAAGTAAGTTCGAATAATTTCATTTTGATTATTCTTATCTTTAGGTTGATTTTAGTTGTCTGCATTTATATTTTAAAGAGGTGAATTAAAGTTTTTATTTCCAATATATTTATAAATATTGGAAAGTTTGTGATATTTTATATCAACCAAATGTAAAGGAATGTTTTTCTATAAATTTTCAAACACAATTAAATATGGGAAAATAAATAAATTTCTATACAAATATTGGGGTAAATTACAAAAACCTCCCTTGACACTCTACTTCAAAACTTAAGGTAAATGACAGTTTTCTTCCCTTAAAGTTTCAAGAAAATTAACACATTAATCATTCCATTAATAATAATAACCAAAAATAAATAAATAGAGATCATTACCAAATTAGATTAAAGAAATTGTTAAAACCCAAAAATCTAAAAGTAAAAAATAATTAGTTTTATATATTTGATTCCAATCTGTGAGAATAAACTTTAAACCTAGAGAATTGTTCATTACTATAGGCCTTTGCTTGCTAAATTTTAATCCAAAACCAAAACCACCCAACCTAAATTGCAATTATTTCAAAAACGTCATTTCTAAACAAACAAAAAATCATTTTTTTTTTCCTATTGGAATGAAGCAAAAAAAAAACATGGTTACTTAACCACACCTTATTTGTTTGTTAAGAACTTTATAGGCTAGTAGTTTAATTGTTGGATTATACTGTTTTCAACGAAGACGTATAGGTTCAAATCTTCCTCCCTATTGTATATATCAAATTATATATTTTTTTAAAAAAAAACCTTATTCGTCTTTGCTTTCTATTGGGGTTGTGCAAAAAAATTATTGTTGGAACTTTTTAAAGTTTGATGACAATAATTAATTTTTAAGCAAAAAAAAGCTTTTACCAATCATGGTTGTGGGGCCCCAAATATTTAAAAAACCCCGGCCCACTCCATACTCGGCCTAAGGCCCGCACCGAGGAGAATATAGAGGCCGAGGGTAAAAGGGAAAAGACTAGGCCCTCAAGGGGCCTCGCCGAGGATGCCCACCTCCTCAGCCAACCGACGTTGATAGAATGAAAATATCTCTCACCCCTTAAAACTTACGCCACCAACCTTCTGGCCGCTTTAATGGTGAAGTGACCAGCAAACTCAGGTGCCTTGATCACTCTAACTAATAGAAAGTCTGTAAAGGCGACTAAGAACTAACATAAAGCTGCAAAAGCAGATGATGGGATAAACTCTTATACGCAGAGTTCGGATAACCGACAGATGACGGCTAAGATTAACTAAAACAATACTATATAACCTAAAGGATTCCCCACATAAAGAGGGAGGCCCCTGATATTTATCAGTCCTAAAAAGAAAGGACAAGATAAAAAAATCAGTTCCAAAGAGAAATAGATCCTCGGGCTGAGCCGAGGACGAATACGCTTCACAAATACTTAACTAAAATCATCAGGATCCTCACAAACACTTAGCCAAGTTTCTTTGATAAGATTCCTATGAATTTCATGTCATCTATCATTTATTATAAACTTCATATCAACCATTGTTTACTTCGATGCTGCCAAGCCCTTTTACCCACACTCTACAAATTTTTATTGTTAAGGGTCCATTACAAATTGAGTCCCTACAATTGGCGCCGTCTGTGGGAAGGACTTGTACACTAGCAAGTGCGACGGTTGGTGTGAAAAAGTTCAGAGTAACACTTTTAAAAAAAAAAAAATGTCAGAACAATACAGTTTACAGCAACAACGTTCATTCAGAAGTCTATAATCACAAGAAACAAGAGTATGCCAAAAGTAAAAAGAGACAAAACAAGTCTACTTCTTTATTAATATATGAAGAAAAAGTTACATCTCTTACAAGTGATGCCCGTGGGGCTTGTTTTAAAACTAACTATAAAGACAGACGCCTAACAAAGCTGGCAGAGGAACAAAAGATAGAAAAGAAGGCTCGTTAAGGAACAAAAGATAGAAAAGAAGGCTGGATGAGAAACAAGAGAGGAGGAAATGGAGAGGGGAAGGCTGGTTGAGGAGCAAAAATACAAGAGATAAAAGGGAAAAGAGGGAAGAAAGGCAACATGGAAGGCGGAAGAGGCCGCGGCACAGGACGGCTCCACTTCTGGGTTCCGCCTGGTTTCCCTCCCACCCCCATTGCTGCTGACTTGGAGGGTCACCGACCCATACCCAAGGGAAAGAGGTTACGTTCTTCCTAGATCCTCCTCCAAACGGCAAGGAGGGTTCCTCCTCTGGTTAGGTTGAAAAGAAGGAGAATCTTTGGATTTCTCCTACCCCAACCCCAACGTGACGTCTAGGGTCGGAATGCCATCCTCGGCTCCTGATAGGGGCTGTGCATCCTCGGGACCGCCCTTTCCAAGGGCCCACCCATCTGAAGGGGCTCAAACTGCTATTTCTTGCAGGACCTCTGGGCAATATTTTTGGGAGAAGCTTAAGACAAATGTTTGTCAAGTGTGAAGGAAAAGGTTGCTACAAAGATGCCTTTTATAGAGGGCGAAAAGTTGGTGAGGGCCAATTCGCATTAAATCCCAAGGAGAGATTTTCGGAGGTAATAATTTCGCCCAAATTCTAAGGGGCTTACCCGCTGGTAGATCCTCGTAAATCCACGACTGATGTTAATGAGGAGACGCCTCATTAACGATGAGACACCGAAGCGTCAGAACGCGTTACTCGAATGACTAAAGAGACGCCTCGTAATCAGAAGAGTCACATCAAACGAAGAGGTAGAATGGAGCAGGGTCTTCTCATACTCTAACCCCAGCACGCGTTTGTGATTATTTTGCTTGAAAAGTGTATTAATTTAATGTGTATTATAAATTGTAGCAATGTAAAATTAAATGGCTACGGATAAATAGATAAGATGGTAAATAAATGAGAAAACTAGGTACTGGACAGAACCAAGGTATTGCATGGTCCTCGGATTCTAACCTCTGGGGAAACCAGATACTTCAGATAAAAATGAGAAAACTAGGTACTGGACAGAACCAAGGCATTGCATGGTCCTCGGACCCTAGCCTCTGGGGAAACCAGATACTTCAGATGAAAATGAGAAAATTAGGTACTGGACAGAATCAAGGCATTGCATGGTCCTCGGACCCTAGCCTCTGGGGAAACCAGATACTTCAGATGAAAATGAGAAAACTAAGTACTAGACAAAACTTAAACATTGCATGGTCCAAGGTCTCAGGCCAACAGGAAGACCATTTCCTCATGAAAAACTAAGTGCTAGGAAAAGCCAGGGTCTTGCATGGTCTTCGGACCCAAACCAATGTGGAAACTAGTCACTATAAGGCAATATAAGCACTGAACGGAACCAGGGTCCTTATACTGACCACGGGCCAAAATCTACGGCGAAGCCAACCCCGTTGATGCTAAATAATGAGCCCTATCAGGGACGAAAACCATGAAAAACTGAGCGCTAAAGCATAAACGATTTATACCTACCCATCCTAGAGGAACCAATAAAAAGCTCGGGCAGAAAAGTATAAACTAGAAAGATAAAAGCCTTGCAAAAACAAGGAAAAACTCCTCAGACAGGCCCTTAGCGCCAAAAGAAAATTGCAAAAGCAGTTGAAGTACGGTAACACTAACAGAGAGGTAAGGCTCAACAGGGCATGAAAATGTGCCGAGAGAGTCAAAATCCTCCTTCCCGCCCTAGAGGTCAGGCAGCAGAATTTTGAGGGGCTATTGTGGGGCCCCAAATTTAAAAAATCCCAGCCCACTCCATACTCGGCCTAAGGCCCGCGTCGAGGAGAATATAGAGGCCGAGGGTAAAAGGGAAAAGACCAGGCCCTCAAGGGGCCTCGCTGAGGATGCCCACCTCCTCGGCCAACCGACGTTGATAGAATGAAAATATCTCTCATCCCTTAAAACTTACGCCACCAACCTTCTGGTCGCTTTAATGGTGAAGTGACCAGCAAACCCAGGTGCCTTGGTCACTCCAACTAATAGAAAGTCTGTTAAGGCGACTGAGAACTAACATAAAACTGCAAAAACAGATGATGGGACAAACCCTTATACGTAGAGTTCGGATAACCGACAGATGGACGGCTAAGATTAACTAAAACAATACTATATAACATAGAGGATTCCCAACATAAAGAGGGAGGCCCCTGATATTTATCAGTCCTAAAAAGAAAGGACAAGATAAAAAAATCAGTTCCAAAGAGAAATAGATCCTCGGGCTGAGTCGAGGACGAATACGCTTCACAAATACTTAACCAAAATCATCAAGATCCTCACAAACACTTAGCCAAATTTGTTTGATAAGATTCCTATGAATTTCATGTCATCTATCATTTATTATAAACTTCATATCAACCGTTGTTTACTTCGATGATGCCAAGCCCTTTTACCCACACTCTACAAATTTTTATTGTTAAGGGTCCATTACAAATTGAGTCCCTACAATGGTAATTTTATAAAAATTGAAATATTCTCAAACTGTTATTAACGGAATAATTAATGTGTTGGTTTACTTCAAATCTCAAAAGAATGGAGTATCATTTTTTTAAAAAGTTTTAGAGTGAAGTTTCATTTAACCAAGTATCAAGAAATATACTTCTAAAAAAAATTATCAAGAAATATAATTCCATTTATAAAAAAAAAGAAAAAGAAAAATAATTCCAAAATAAAAAATTATATCTTCTAAAAATTTTCCAAAAAAAGAATTGCTATATTTATAATATTTTCACAAATTTTTCATCACAAATCTTAAATGATAGATTGTTATTGGCCGTTACTGGATAAACAAGTAATTTCGGTGATGTATTTAAATTATAACCAATAACAACTATTATTAAAATTTATTATAAAAATGTGATATAGGTAACACTTTTTTTTAAAATGTTTTGGAGAAAGAAATATTTTACGCAAAAAAAAAAAGAAAAAAGAAGGAGCTGTAAAAAGATTCAAAGACGGATAGAATATGGAGAAGTACAGAAATTGGTGCGGCCTCAAATACTGAATCTGAAAGTTTTGTTTTGGGCCAAAACAGTCCATTCCCACAACTTATCCATCAATTCAGACACTCCTATTCCAACTTCCAAAGCACCGTAAACCAAAAACAGTGCTCTAATAAAAAAAACCCTAGAATTAGAATCTAAGAAAAAGTAAACGAAATCACAATCGTACTAGTAAGAACAACAACACAACAATCTTTGCGATTTAGATGATAGAACTGGCCTGAGAATTCTTGGTTGGACAATTTTCGGAACCAGAAATGGGTGCGAGCCGCAAACTTCAGGGCGAGATAGATCGAGTTCTCAAGAAGGTTCAAGAAGGCGTCGATGTGTTCGACAGTATTTGGAACAAGGTCATCGATTCACGCAATCTGCGCTGTGATAATAATGCAGCAATTGCTTCGAGTTTTTGACTGATTATTATTTTTGTTGTTGGAAATTTAGGTTTACGATACGGATAATGCGAACCAGAAGGAGAAGTTCGAGGCGGACTTGAAAAAGGAGATTAAGAAATTACAGAGGTATAGAGACCAAATCAAGACATGGATTCAGTCTAGCGAGATCAAGGACAAGAAGGTCTCTCTCTCTCTCTCTCTCTCTCTTTCAATTTTGTGTTTATGGCTAAATTATTAAGTACACACTTTAACTTTGCTTGCTCGAAATTCAATTAAGTACTGTAACTTCATGATTTATTGATTTCAGTCCTATAAATTTTACTTTAATTCAATGTTAGTAATTCCTTCTAATTCTGTCACATTGTGTTGATAGGTGACCTAAAAACGTCTTAGTTTTAGAAATTCAAAAATACCTAAATTATGTTGTTTTGGGACACCCTTCTAATGGAAGGACACCGTCTGACATTTGGAATTTGACACGGTCGTGTATTTGGAGGGAGCTTTCGAGGATGTGGAGAGCTTTGGGGATCAGCTCCTTGCCTCGTTCTTGTTCTCGTTCTCGTTTGTAGGCACTTTGTTTGATTGCTTATCAAAAGAAAAAAGAAGAAGTGGACAGAAGGACTACATTAAAAACGAATAGAAGTTATAGGGTAAAGTTAAAAGGGTGCAATTAGTAATTTAGCATTTTTTGTATCTTTCTCCTTTTATTGGAAATGCACTTAGTTAACGGAATTGTTGTGTTCAGAGTAAGTGTGCCTAGTACTATTGGGTATTGGTTGTCACCAATGAGTTCAAATGTATCTTATCAAGTTTGATCACACTGAAAAAATGAGTGTTAAGTCCTGTTTTTATTTTATTTTCAATTTGTTCTTAATATGAGATAATTCTAGGTTGTGTGTGAGAGTAGCAAACTAGCAATTAATCTTTGTAACATGTCAAAATATCTTTGTTGTTGTTGTTGGGTAGACTATGATATATTGATCTGAAACATGTTAATATTGCAATTATGGATTTGTACTTTTTGATTTGAAGATGACAATTAATTCTTTTTCTTTTGATACATGTTGACGTAGGTTAGTGCCTCTTATGAGCAGGCTCTGGTGGATGCTCGCAAACTTATTGAGCGTGAAATGGAAAGATTTAAGATCTGTGAAAAGGAGACTAAGACAAAAGCATTTTCTAAAGAAGGACTGGGTCAACAACCTAAAACTGTAAGCAGTACATTTTGTGATGCCTTGCCTGATGACCTGATGTTGTGTTAAATTTGAGAAATGCTGCTTGTAAGATTTTTAAATGGCCTTCCAAATTGAAAACTTTCTTTTTTGGGCTAGTGTGATGACAGATCTGAAAGCGGCAATGACCTGTGTCTTGCCCAATTTTAATAATGGGAAAATTGCTCACCTTTGTCTGCTAGCTTTGCATATGCTTATACAGTTTTTTCTAACATAATATGAGAGTTTGCCTTCTTTTTTGCTTGATGGTGACAGACACAATGCACGTGATTCTTGTCACACATTCTCTCTCTCTGTCTCTCTTCAATATGTATATCTGTATGTATGTATAGAGCTCCAGAACTTCCTTTCCTCTGGAGCAATTTTGGATAGTGAAAGTGGTTGCTGAGGTGGCACCATTAAATAAATTAACTATACCTTTCCTGGAGCTGTATTGCTTTTGGTGCAGTGTCTAACCATGGGCAAATTTGATAGTGTAGATATCTAGGGTTGAGAATGGTTTTGGATCCAACATTTTCTTGCCACATATACTTGTAGATCTTGTTTTGCCTCTCATGTCACAATTATGCATTTTTTAGAAGGGAAGATAAATAGGAGAATGTTTGCAAATAGCATATTTTTCAGGTCTTTTTTGTTAAACTTAGTAGTTGTTAATGTTTGTTTTTGCAGCTGGTGGAGTATCTTCACCTGAATTCACAAGATCATCTCTTATGTTTTTTTTCTAGAAATCATTTTCTTGTTTCTTACATAAAAGTGTACCTTGTAATTTACATATTAAAGTGAGATAAATAGTTATTACCCATTAAAAGCATGTGTATGTAGTTCTATATTCCGTACTTATAAAAAAAAGTAGTTCTATAATCCGCTAGAAAAGTTTCTGCAGATCACTTTACTTTACTTATATTTTTTGGTGATAGGATCCAAGGGAGAAGGCTAAATCAGAGACAAGGGATTGGTTGAACAATGTGGTATGAAATTAAGCCTGTTGATTCATATGACTTGTCTAATTCTAGCCTGTATGTGTTTGTGAATGCTGCTTGCATATTTACTGACTTGTTTCATTACTAGCTTACATGTGTTGTGCATGATGCGTGCTAAATGTCACCGAATTGCTTTTTCCACCATGTATTCGATGGCTTGTTTTGTTACTTGTTTGTACTCTTTTTGGACCATTTTGTTGGTCCTTCTTAGTAAGTGCAACTTCTTAGAAAATCTACAATATGTTGATCTGGCCACATAAATTTTACATTTTACATTGTCAGATTGCTTACTCTTGTTATTGTATGTATCTGAAATATTATTCAGTAAATAATTTTGTGATGTATTCTGTTCCTAAGTAGGTTGGGGAGTTGGAGTCTCAGATTGATAGCTTTGAAGCTGAGTTGGAGGGGCTATCTGTTAAGAAGGGAAAAACTAGGCCACCAAGACTGGTAGGACAAACACATCCTTTATAAATGTTTTTTTGCTGGTTTTGTTTTGTTTTTTTTCCTGAGCCTCAACAGTTTTTGGTTCTTTTGTATGGCAGACACATTTAGAGACATCCATTACCCGGCACAAGGCTCATATTATGAAGTTGGAACTAATCTTGAGGCTACTGGATAATGATGAACTGAGTCCTGAGCAGGTTAATGATGTTAAGGACTTTTTGGAAGACTATGTGGACCGTAATCAGGTCTGTAGTGCTTCATATTCAAGTTTGTTCCCTTCTCATTGCTATTGTAAGCAGTGTAATTTAGATGAAATACACTCTGTCAAGAG
Source organism: Quercus glauca (assembly GCA_023736055.1). Taxonomy (NCBI): domain Eukaryota; kingdom Viridiplantae; phylum Streptophyta; class Magnoliopsida; order Fagales; family Fagaceae; genus Quercus; species Quercus glauca. The sequence continues at coordinate 20,468,612 of CM043321.1, read as the reverse complement.
TTTCTGTATTGCCTTTTTTTAATTTTTTACCCATGTGATATCCTATTTAATCGGGAATATTTGTTTTACCTTTCCTTTTAGATCTCTTATTTCAGTGTTATTTTGACTAACTTTTTTTATTTTTAATTTTTGGCAGGAGGATTTTGATGAATTTAGTGATGTTGACGAGCTTTACATCACGTTACCATTAGACAAGGTGGAGTCTCTTGAAGATTTGGTTGCAATTGGTCCTCCCAGTCTTGTTAAGGTAATTATTTATTATTTTATTTTATTTTATTTTATCACACTATGTATTTTCTGATTTCGAATATCTAGTTGAAGTTTGAAAGATATTTTCTTAGCTGTTGTCATGTACATTTTTTAAAACGATTGATTTAATATCTCTTCCAATTGAGGTTGATTTATAGGTTAACTTGGAGAAGCTGACATCTTTATTTATTTATTTATTTTGTTGATAAGTTGGAGAAGCCGACATCCTTTTACATTAGCCTTTTGACTAGTAATAGAGTTTGCCATAACTACATAAGCTTCAGTAAAGGCCAAGTTGAGTTGGTTTTTCTGATTGCCTGAACTGTGCAAAATCAGAGTTTGGCTGGGTGATTTCAGGGCATATTGATTTGACAGTACTAGATTCAATTAATTCAATTTTCTGTTCTTTATGGTATTTTAACTCATTTCCTGGTCTATTATGGAGTGCCCTACCATATTTTTTGGCAAAATATCTCTCATTTTGGTTAGTATTTCTGAACTTTAGGACACGAGGTGATGCATTAGGTTCTCTGAAAACCCAATTTAATTGTGTTTTTGGCAGGGTACACCTGTTCTTAGCTTGAAGACATCATTGGTATCATCAGCACCTCAAGTGCCTGTAAGTGTTTCTATGTATCTTTGACAAAGACATTAATCCTGAACCAATATGGTTGAAGGTATGGATTAATGACTTTTGACTCAAATGGCACTTCCTCCTCTTACAACAATGGGTGAAGGGTGAGTCATGGGTTTAAAACCCGCTGGATGTGTGTGTAACTTACCAATAAAAAAGGGTCTAGCTTTGCACTCTCATTGCTTTGATTACAGGAGCATTATTCATTAGGTTTGATGGGAAAAACATTTATTGAGATTTTTTTAATATAAAAATGGTTCTTCCTTTCACTTATCACGAAAGAGAAAGGTCATAACCTAGTGTAGCATGGGGCACGTGGAATCCCATATGAATCAGAGAGGGCCACCTTCGAGGCTAAATGTTCTGGGGCTGATTGATAGTGAAGTAGTACTGTGAGGGAAGGCTGAAAAGAACCCCCCCATCTGGGCATGAAATAGAGCATGAAACTTTTTTTTGATAAGAAAAATAGAGCATGAAACTGTAAGCTCCCAATTAGTAGGAGCTTCCCAGGGCTCTGCCATTGAATACGTTGGTTTTCACTGCCTAGATTAATTGATTGATAATGGTCATTTCTTATTAACTTAGTTAACTTGCATGCTTGTATGTTAGTAATGCTGCAGTCCGCCATGATGGCAGTTCTTTTGGGTTTCTCAAGGACAGTGGTAGCTGTGGAAAAGCCCCCTTTCTTGCTTCTCATATGAGACTTGAGAGCATTTGCGTAAGTGGGATGGTCAAAAAAAGAGGCAAGGCATGTTTAGTAGTAGGTTTCTTCAAGTTTCAGTTTGGCCAACGCATTATATCTTCCAATTTTCACATTGGAATTAACAAAGAAGTTTATTTATATTATACAGAGAGCAACATCATCACCCCAGCCCCCGCCCCCCCCCCGGGGGCGCATGCGGGCGTTCTTTTCTTTTAAGTTTAAATATGTGACAAAATGTGGGTTATATTGTTGCAGGTTAAGTGCATCTAGTTGAAGGGTCCCTTTCGTTGATTTTCAATTGTATAGACTATTGTTGCTGGAATTTTGTTCAGTTTTGATGTCAAATAGTCCTATATATGTGTTATATTCATTTTGGAGGTGCCATCTAACCATATACTAATTAGATTTTTGGTCATATGATATCATATTAGTCCTTCCTCCTCCCTTTCTCACCGGGATGGTTAGGAAGTCTTTTGAGCGGATTAACAACTTTCATTGTGTTATTGTGAATAACTCTGGTTCATACACGGGAGTTTTTATTATTTGAGCTGGACTTTTATTATGTATAATTATATGGCTTTTTGATGCCCCACCCCCCATTCTCTTTTGTAATTACTTTTTTGTTTTCCTCATTTAATAAGGGTGATGGTTTCCTTTCCAGGTCACTGCTGCGCCTAATCAGCAGGGTGTTGTCCAGGAGCAAGTTGAAGATTCAGCTTCCCAGGATAGTAATTCTGATACTGTTGCAAGAACTCCACCTGCCAAAAATAGTGTAATTGGTTCTTCCGCAGTATCAACACCAGTTGGGAGTCATGCAACCCCTATTGTTTCAGGTCATAATTTATCCAGTGTCTCCACTGCTACAGTGAGCGTTCCAGGTTCAGCTTCTGTTCGAGGTGCCATGGAGAACAGTGGTCCTGTCAATTCTTCTCCTTTGAGTCTGCCTACTGCTGCAAAGGAAGAAGATAGTTTTCCTGGCCGCAGATCATCTCCATCTCTTTCTGATACTGGACTTGTAAGAGGCATTGGTAGAGGTGGCCTCTCCAGCCAACCATCAGCTAGTATTCCTCTTAGTCCTAGCAATGTAGTTCCTACCAATGGAGCTGTTGGTGCAGTCCCTACAGCCTCTGACATGGCAAAGAGAAACATTTTAGGAGCTGATGAGAGACTTGGGAGTAGTGGCATGGTGCAGCCTTTGGTATCCCCGCTAAGTAATAGAATTATTTTGCCTCAGGCTGCCAAGGCAAATGATGGAACTGGCTTGATTGATACTAGTAATGTTGGTGATCCTGTAACTATAGGTGGCAGAATCTTTTCCCCTCCTGTGGTCCCTGGTATGCAGTGGAGGACTGGAAGTACCTATCAGAATCAGAATGAAGCAGTATGTTACTTTGTACCTTTTAAATGCTTATCTTTGATGGCCATCTGAGTTTGGGCTTGTAGAGTAGCTTATCTATAATTTGTTTTTGTGTAAGATTTACACGATCTCCTCCCCTCCCCTCCCTCAACCCCCACACCCACCCCCCACCCCTGCCAACAAAAAGAAAAAAAAGAAAAGAAGAATCATATTTGATTTCTTGCGGTTTAATTTATCAATTTTTTTTTTTAAATTTATCTTGAGAGGGTATTAAACTCTTCCCCTTCTCCTTGTTTTCAAATTTTACCCTCCTTTGAACATTACCAAACCATCTCAAGTAGTACCTCCATTCATAATGGAGCGACTAAATTTTGTGCTAGTCGTCAACCTACCACAACCCTCCTTTTATTGGGCTTGAGACTGTCTCTGAACAAAATATGTGGTACTAAGCACAGGCTTAGGCGGAGTTAGAAGGAAATATAGATGAAATCAAGAGAAAATGAGAGAAAAAAAAAGCAGATAAGATAAAAATATATAATGAAAGTATTCCACTTAAGGTGCACCTGTCCTGAAGTGGGATGGGGCCTCTCGCTTACTGTCACAATGTAGGTGATACAGGTCACTGTGCTCTACCTCTGTTTGGTGGTGGTGGTAGTGTTGGTGATTGATGTACAAGTGGAGGTTCTAAGATAAGAGGTGATTAAAGCGGTCATGCCCATCTGTTGTCTAACCTGAACTGATTTTGAGTGGTTGATGTCTGGCTGTTAACTTTTTTTTTGGGAAGGCTAATAGGGGATTGTCAGAAAATATCTGTAGTTAAAAATATAATACATATTCTTGTTCATTTAATACCTGCTACTGTACGTTTAACTTACTGATCAATAAAAAAAGGATGTAATAATTTTAGGGAAAATTTGTTAGGACCTGTGTCATACCTCAGTTATGCTTTAGTCTCACTGCAGCAACTTTGAAAAAGAAGAAGGAAAAGAGTTTTATACTAAGTAGCTATGCTCACTGGAAATTCATAGTTGTACAAGCAAAGGCTTTCATATGTATTGTTCAATTTAACAGTTTGTGGAACTATTGCTTTTTTGTTCTAAAATAGGCTTTTTAACAGTTATTATTAGGACCATTGCATTTGGATCTCTGCGTATATAGTGCTGCTTTACTATGATCTTCCTAAGTTTCACCAGTAATGGTTCTGTCTGTAATTCCATTTTGGACCTGTGTGTGTGTCTGCATGGGTTTTTGTGTGACTAGTATCATAAAAAAATGTGTTAAATGAAGCAGGAATCCTAATTAATGCTTAAATATTGATTTGATCTAAATTCCACTATTCACAAGGCTTACACACAAAATGCTTTAACATTGATAGTAATTTGGACATGAATTCATCATATTAGCGAACGATGATCATTTTTCTGATGCTTTGGTAACCGCTAAGGTTTGAGGAAATCTTCAAGCTAGATTAACTGTGGTCTATTATTCCAAATACTCCAAATTATTTACTGAAGAACTGTTTTTGCAAGTAGTATGAGTATTCGCAACGTTACTGTCTACTATAAGATACTCTGGGTATCTTTTTTTTTCTCCTCTGCTTTGTTTGTAGAGCTTTTCATTATGATAACCCTAACCTCTTTAGTGTACCTGCTGCCAATGGGGTCTAGCTCAAATGGCATCTCTGGGCCATAAGAAAGGGTGTAGGTGAAGGTTGTGAGTTCAAAACATTGTGTAAAGTTACCAATAAAAATTTTTTTTTACTACGTGGTCATTTTTGTCATTCTTTGTGGTTAAAGTAAGTGGTCTTTATGCCTTTTGATGTTGATTTTGGCAAAATAATTTCAGTTCACATCTGTGCTATGACCTTTATAAGATTGTCCAATAAAATTTTTCTTGGAAAAAACATTGATGATTATGGGAGCTAAGCTATCTTCCTTTTCAGGGCCAATTTCGTGGAAGAACTGAAATTGCACCTGATCAGCGGGAGAAATATGTGCAACGCCTTCAACAAGTGCAACAACAAGGTCACAGTACCCTTCTTAGCATGCCGCCTCTTTCTGGAGGAAATCATAAGCAGTTTTCTGCACAACAGCAAAGCCCACTCTTGCAGCAGGTGCTCTTTCTTGTTTGTTCTTTTCAATATTTTGGTTGTGTTTTGTCTCTAAACCACATTCAACTTCTCATGGGAAAATTTAGTATTGACCAAGATTTTTCAGACTGCAGTTTTGTGACTAATTAGATGGTATGAAGAAAATTTAGAATCAGCATGTCATGTAAGAAATTAGATTTGGTCTCCAACTTGACATTCATATCATATACACCCACGAAATAAGGACTTGTGTTTTCTCTGACAATGATTGTTCTATGACCCAAAAGAGGGTTAAGCTTTAAGTTTTCCACTTTATCGCATACCCTATTGTTTAAAGTGTAGGGAATATTTTTATTATTTTGAACAGCCACTGTGCAAGCCCTTCAAAAAAAAAAAAAACAATCTAGAAATTTGATGTGTCAATACATCAAATGGATTCTCCTTAAAGATGGATCCTTTTTCATAGAAAGCAATTTTTGCTGATGGTGTGTCATCATATATTGCAAGTCATTCTATAGCTGGATCAATTCCCTTTTTGTATATGTAAGCAGTTAATAAACGGGGATAATGGTAATAATATGTACATGTTTTGGTTCAAAAGAGGTGATGTTGAAGAAAAAAGTTGTTTGTTTTTTTTTTTTTTTTCATAGTTTTGTTTTGTCCACCTTTCTTAATTTTTTATTCTTTTAATAGGAGGCGGTTTTTGATAATTGTATATTTTAAACACAGGGTGAGCTAAAATTGTGGTTTCTTTGCCCAAAAATCTCCTCAAGTTTGGCAAGAGTGAGGAAATATTGGGCTAATTGTTTGTGCATAAAAGTGTTATTTGATGGATAATTCAATTAATCCTTAATTCCAGTTGACTGGGGTCTGCTGAATGAATCCTTTTATAGTCTAATTTCTGTTGATAGATATATACCAGATTTTTGGAAAGAGGATTTAATGTAGTTTTGTGCCTTTATACTTTCTTTAAATTTTTTCAGTGGCCCCAAAGTTCTATGTAACTTTCCCTATTGATTTCTGTTTTAATTCTGAATTAAAGATTTTTAAAGTTGATTTTTTCATTTATAGGTGGGCCACTTGCCTTTTATGTCTTTGGACCAAAATAACATCTCCTTCCACCATAAACAAGGGGTGGAGGGTGTGTCCATGGTTGTAATCCCATACAAGTGCGTGGTTGTATTTGCCTATCAAAAGAAAGAAAAATAGCAGATATTGTCTTTGTTAAATGAACTGTGTATGATAATGGACTTTTCTATGCATAGTGATGGTTATCATTTCTTCTTTTATAGTTTTTCTACTTTCAATATCTTTTAGTTATAGTAGTAGCTCCATGGATGCACCCTTTGAGCTTTCCTATGATTATCCAACGCATTCTGTATGTTACTGTGGATATTTTGTTGAATTGAAATGTTCACTATCTGTATTTTTTTGGATTTGTGCGATTGATGTAATTGTTTTGACATCCAATTATGTGTCCAGTTTAATTCTCAAAACTCATCTGTCTCTCCTCAAGCTGGTCTGGGACTTGGAGTTCAGGCACCAGGTCTCAATAATGTTACTTCTGCCACCTTACAGCAGCAGCCAAGTAACATCCATCAGCAATCTAATCAACAGGCGTTGATGTCAGGTGGTCCAAAAGATGCTGGTATCTTTCATTTCCTAGTCCTTTTATTGTATTTCTTTTCTTCATTTTGGTTTTTTGTTTCATATTATTGTGGTGGTGGTTGTGAATCAGTTGCACTCCAAATAAAGAGAGCAAAAGACCACACGATGGTCCAACCATAGCATGGTTAGAGAAAGCCCAAGAATAAGTATCCATGTTATTTATTAGGTTTTATATTTTATTCGGTTATTCTAGAGTTAGTATTTTAGTAATTCTACAATTGTTGGGCATGAGTCATAGTTATGGGCTGTGGGTTTTCTTCAATTAGTTCTTTTGATAATCTAATTGTTGGGGGAGGGGAGATTTGAACCTTAGACGTTTCTG